>PCDI01000001.1:1014035-1127118 GCA_002778195.1 Raffaelea ambrosiae | reverse complement strand
CTGCTCGCTTGACTGCTCGTCTGGCTGCTCGCTTGACTGCTCGTCTGGCTGATGCTCGCCGACAGGCTGCACTGATCAGCTGCGTCGCGCTTATCGAACTGCGGAACGTCGAATTCGCCAACAGCTTCCAGTTCGCCTTTCATCTTCCATAGGCGCCACGTGCCTGTGGTGCCGGTCGAGTCGTCCATCTCCACAATCACTTTGCCCTCTGGCTGGGACGGATTGCCCGCCTTATCCCCCGCGTCGTTGAGGACGCGGCTGTACGTTTTTCGCTCTGCCTTGCAGCCGAGCGCTTCACCCAGCTTTGTCTCAATGGTGGAAATGGCCGTCGCATAGCTCTCTTCCGCATCATCGGGCACAAAGGTGAATAGTCGCGCATCCTTCATCACATCGTCATCGATCAGGGGCCGCAGGGTGTCCTTCACAGACTGCTTGTACTGGAGACTGCGGTATGTGGGGTCGATGGTGCCGTCGAGGAGCGCCTGCCACGTCAGCTTGTCAAACCTGGCACTGGCCGCTTCGGCTTTGATCACCGTCTCCCAGATGTGCCCCAGATAGAGTCCCTTGGGCGTGGCAATCACGATGCCCAAGCAGCCGTTCAGAGATCGGATGAGGTAGCGGCGGTCAAACCACTCATACCATTCGCCCGCAGCGACGATGCCGCGGTCCGTGCTGATGGACAGCTCCGCGTCGATGCCCGACCGCAGGAGGGACAGGAAATAGGCCTCGTCCACCGTGCCGACGGGCTTGTCGGGCAGTGTGCGCTCCTCCAGCGCCGCATCCCCCCACGATCTCCGTCTCGCAGCGGCCGCCGTGGCGCTGCTGCAGCCATGGGAAGACGTCCGACTGGGCGCGCTGGTGCTGCTCACGGGGATCTGGCACGCGGTGCCGCATTCGGCAAAGCCGCAGACACGCGTAGACGCCGAGGAAGAACTGGTGGTGGAAATCGTGGAGGTGGCGGCAGACGCCGAACATGCTGTCACGACGTCTGTCGTGGTGGAGAAGCACGTCGACGTGGAGATGGCAGAGGAGGCCGACGTGATGACTGTGGGCTTGCAAACGATTGTGACGTGCGTCGCCGTGGCTGCCGAGCATGAGCTGGACGAGCTGGACGAACTGGACGAACTGGCAGACGAACTGGCAGACGAACTGGCAGACGCACTGGCAGACGAAGCCGACTCCGTGTGGGAGTCCGTGCTCTTGTCGTCGCTGGTCTTCTTGGAAGAATTGGACGTGTTGTCGGCGTTGTCATCGTCCAGGTCATCTGTGTCACTCTTGACAGCTTCCAGGGCTTTTTTCACTCCCGTGATGTCATCTGCAATCACGCCGTCGACCATATCCTTCAAGCCACCACTGATACAGTTCAGGGCATTGATAATGAGAGCCAGAGGGCCGCCAGACGGAGAGGACGAGCATGACCCAGCATCCGGGGTGCTTCCGAGAGACTTGATGACCCTGACGACGTCGCTCTCGACATCTTCCAGCTGGCCCTTCGTCTTGTCCTTCAGCGTGTCTTTGTCCTTGGACCAGGTATCGATGATGGGGACGATGCCCAAGATCTCCGACGAGACAGACGATACGCTGCTCTCCAGGGGAGGGCTGAGGGATGCGGAAGAAGGTGCAGATGTAATGGGGGCCGAAGACGACTGGACGCTGGTGCTGCTGCTTGGAAGAGACGACGACGACGAGCTGGACTGGGGTGAAGAGGACGGAGAAGTGGAAAGCCCAGACGTCGCAGAGGGGGTGCTGGATGACAAGATGGAAGGCGACGGAGAAGAAGAGGATGACACAAAAGGCGTCGATGACAAGGTCGTGCTGGCAGATACACTGGGAAGGCTTGCCGATCCGGAGGTGGTGGACGACGACAGAGGCGCAGACGGAGATTGGTGCGCAGAGCTATTTAGCGAGTTGGAGACAGACAGGGACAGGCTGGAGGACGAGGGCAGAAAAGAGGACGATGACGAAGAAGAGGACCCGGAGATCAGAGAGGATCCAGAGGATCCAGAGGACCCAGAGGACACAGACCCAGAGAGGGACTGGGACAGGGTGGAGGAGAACACACCCGTGCTCAGGGGAACACTCAAAATAGACGACGAGCTTCCCACGTGGGACGAGACACCAGTGCTGAGCAGACTACTTGAAGCGTGCAGAGAAGACAATGATACACCGGTGCTCGAGCTTCCAATAGTGACTGTGCTGGTGGTGGCATTCCAGCCCACACCGGAGGACGACAGAGACGTCGAGGGCTGGCCAGAGACACTGGGCACGGGGTGTTAGCTCGACACGAGGGAAGCCGAGGACAATTCAAGGAACGCGACTTACTTGGAGACAGAGGTGGCCTGGGCGAGCTGGAAGTGGATGCTGAAGGCCAGGATGAGAGCCTGGAGAAGTGCCCAGCAGGAGCACGGGGCTCCCCGGAAGATGGCCCGGTGCATGCTGGAGGCAGAACGAGCGACACAGACGGGATTAAAACGAGTGTTGGGAACGAGAGAGGAAGAGGGCCCGGGCGGCAGTGGGTGTGTGGTGATTGCGTTTGAAAAAAAAAGAAAAAAAAAAAAAAATTAGACAATGCTATAGATGCGCTGCCCAGAGACATCGACGCCTTTTTATGCTTCATTTTCCCATCGTCGCCAGGGCCCAGACTTCTGTTGGACTTCTGCTCATTTCCCGTTTCTTGTATTGTTCGCCTTTTCCGTCTCTCCCTATTCGTTTCTTGTTTCTGAATCCTTGCCCAGCCAGGTCAGCCCGCTCCTTTATCTCCTTGGGGACGATGCTGTTGCATGTTCATCTATGGACATCAGACGGAAACCGTTGAAACGGTTGCAAACAAAAAGGATGGAGGATTCACTACGACGTTGTCTTCGTCTAATTACGGTTATACCGTCCGACAGAAACCTGTTTGACCGTAGGATTGCTCACAAAGCTTGGAATCAGACCCGCGAACGTCGAGACGCCCGGGCGCAGAGTCTTGGCGTGCATGCCAGACTAGGAAGGACCATGGCGCGCTAACAAGGCAAGCTCGCAACTGCCGCAAAGGCAACGCAGAGCCCGCCAGCACGGCCCCTGGTCCTGGCCCCCCTCGTTCCTGAATTCCTGTTCGATTTCTCCGTGTGCTTGGGGGGACCGCTCGGCGCCCGTACAACCAAGCCTTGGTCAGGCGAGGCTGGCACGAGACGGGAAGCAAAAGTGGGGTCCATGTACGCGTGAAACGCTAGTTTCCTCGTCCTCTTCAGGTTCCGGGATTTCGCACGGCGTTCTCTTTTCGTTTCCTTGTCGCTTGTGGTGCTTGGTGGCGGCCTATATTGTCTCGACTCGTCTCCTTGTGGCCGTTGTCGGGTTTTGCCTTGTTTCTTCTTTTCCTCCGTTCTCCCCCCCCCTCCCCCCCCCAATACACACCATGTACCGCCGCCGCAATCCCAGGCGACAGCAGTACTTGGAAGAGCTCCGGGCCCGGACCCCCGACCCGGTCACCGGCCGGCTGCCTCTCGACCGGTACAGGTTCAGCGACGTGCCCATCCTTGAGCTGGAGGACCTCGACTACATCAGCGCAAGCTCGCTGTTTGAATACGATGTGCCGACCCCCGAGAAGACGGCCTTCAAGGCCGCCTGCCAGGCAGGCTCCGCCTCCGCCGTCCGCGCGCTGATCTCGGCCACGTCGCCGGCGGCCCCGCCCCCCCCCACGCCCGCGCGTCTGCACCACGGGCTGGTCCTCGCCCTCTACGCCGGCAACGTCGCCGCCGCCGAGACGCTGCTGGACGCGGGCGCGCCCATCGTGCGCGAGACGGCCAGCGTGGTGCTGGACCGCACGGAGACGACGGCCATGGCCGCGCACGACGGCGGCTGCGGGGACGACGGCCCCCCCCACCCGGACGACGACGAGGTGCAGCACACACAGATCGCGCTCCTGGCCCTGCTCCTCCGCCACGGCTGGAACCCCAACGAAGGCGGCCGCCACGGCCAGACCCTCGTGTCGCGCGCCGCCTGTGGCCGCCGCCGGCCGCTCCTGCGCTGGCTCTTGACCGCCGCCCACGCCGACCCGAACCTCGACCAGTTCACCACGGTCAGCAACGACCAGTTCAACCGGGCCCCCGCCCGCGTCGGCCGCGCCCTCGAGATCGCCTCCCGGGCCTGCGAGAGCGGCAGCGGCGGCGGCGGCCTCGAAACCGTCCAGCTGCTGCTCGACGCCGGCGCCGACGCCTCGCTGGGCCATCCTCTGTACTTTGCCGCGGGCGCGATGCCGCCCGGCGCGCACATGCCGCCGGTGCGTCCGTCGCGCGCGTTTGACCTGTCGTGTCTCCCCGTCATGGAGCGGCTGGTGCAGGCCGGCGCCGACGTGAACAAAAAGTACGAGTCGCTGCATGTGGTGCCCGAGTACCCCATTGTGGCGGCCGTCATGGCCGGCGCCGTCGAGCGCGTGCGGTGGCTGCTGGCGCACGGGGCGGACGCCCGCCTGCCGCGGCGCGCACAGTTCCAGTACGGGAACGCGCTGGAGGAGGCACAGAAGCATGGCAGCGATGAGATGAAGCAGCTGCTGGCCGCGTGGGAGCGAGAGCACCCAGAGAAGGCGGAGGAGGCGGAGGAGGCAGAGGAGGCAGAGAAGGCAGGGGAGGCAGTGGAGGTGGAGAAGGCAGAGGAGAAAAAGGGAAAGCAATAGTCGAGACCTCATCTTTTTCCTCTCTTTACTTTTATACGCAAAGTTTTTTACAAGATACAATACATCTGGCACATCATCACCTCGTGCCGAAATCGTTGGGCGACTGCGAACGACGAAGAATAAACGTTCTCACTTTCTTGATCACTTTCCTCGATGTTTGCTTTTGTAAGGTCAGCTTGTATTTACATTTACATTGATTCATGTTCTGCCTTGCGAATGGGGGACGCAACAAGCAGTCTCCTGTCTATGCTGTACACAACGGATTTGTGTCTGGACCCAAATTCGTGAATCATAGCTTGCTCAGGACGCCATTCGGCTCGAGGACGGAGAGGTGACTCTTCTTTATATCCTGAATGGTCTTGCATCTGGAACACAACAGCGCTGTTAGCAATCGCGCGTGTACCTGATTCGCCCGTGAGTCGACTGGACTTACCCAGCAAGAGACATGGTCAGGCGGAACTCTTCCATCAAGATGTCCAGCGCCAGACTGACCCCTTTCTCGCCGTTGTACTAGGATCGTGTCAGATTAGCTGAACAACACGGCACACGACCGCTGCCCTAACACGTACCGCCAGACCCCATATGGGGATACGTCCAACAAAGCAATGCTCGGCTCCGAGGGCGATGGCCTTGAAGATGTCCGAGCCCCTCCGGATACCGCCGTCAATGGCAATGGGTATGCGCCCTTTGGCATAGGGAGCACAGTCGCGCAGTGCATCCAGCGTGGCCGGTGCACCGTCCATTTGTCGCCCGCCATGGTTCGAAATAATAATGCCGTCAACGCCGTGCTTGATCGCAAGCTCGACGTCCTCCGGCGTGTAAACTATGGAGCATTTAGTGGACAGCGTTCCCCGTGGGAGACAAACAAGAGTCGCACGGTGACGTACTGCCTTTGAGCCAGAGCTGAAGCTTGGTGTGTTTCCGGAACCACGAGATGGAGCTCTCCCAGTCGGCAGAACAGTCTATGAGCAATTAGCACGCCGGTTCCAGGCATCTCTGGGAAGCACTGGTAGTGCGTACCATTGATCAGCCCATCATTGCTTGCGTCGACAAAACTGAACGACGGGTCGTCACTCAGGTTTGGAAACATCAGTCCCTTGGGTGGCTCAAAAGAGTTGCGGTACTCGTTCAGCCGGCGGCCCAGGACCGGTGCGTCGACAGTGAGAATGATGGCCTTGTATCCGGACGCTATGGTTTGCTTTCGTGTGAGCTTGGTGTCTGTCATCATCCCCCCCCCGGGCTATGTCCTTGCTTCACGACGTACCCTCGGCTCGTTGGACCAGTTTTTCCATGGCCGTCTTGTTCACATAGAGCGACATTTGGAATGCGTAGGGGTTGCCTTGGCCTTGCGCAATGACGTCTTCCATGGAATCGGTTGCATATGTCGACAATCCCATGCAAATGCCAGCCTTGGCAGCAGCGCGGGACGTGCCTATCTCGCCATCCGGGTGGGCCATCTTGTGCATGGCTGCCGGCGAGAAGCCAAGGGGGAATGACACCTGACGGGAATTGTTAGTACGGGCGCAAATGCAACCAATGGAGAGACCGATGCAACCGAGAGTTGCGCGTTACCTTGGTTCCAAAGATGGTCGTCGAAGTGTCGAGCCCGGACACATTGACGAGAACCCGAGGACGGATCTTGTAGCGGTTGAATGCTGCTTCATTGTCTCTCAGACTGCAGATGTAGAGGAAACGTCAGCGCAAACAAAAGAAAAAAAAGAAAAAAAATAGACCATGGCAGAATGGGACAGTGTGCGACTCGCATCGTACGTTATGAGATCCATGGACCCTTCATTGTAATACTCTGTTGTAGGATTGGTGAGCCAAAAAATCCAAGGGCAAGAACGAGCAGGCAAATCATACGCTGGACAGCCTTGGGCAGCTTGGCCGAGGCGGCCTTCTTCAAGTCGTCAATGGTGAAGACATTGGGGTCAAAGCTGGCCCCGCGATTGGCCATTGTTCGTGATGGTTGCACAAGCAGCTGTCCAGATCAGTAGACAATGTAGAATTACTCGGACTGGCTCCGATAAGTTGAGACGCGCGCAATCGAATCCTGTCCCCTCCGGATCTGTTGCTTCGGGAATCACTTCTTTATGCCGGTGTGCAGAGGCCGTGGGCCAGATCCGAAACAAAGCCAGCCGGCGTGCATCGTTCGCTGTGGCCGGCCTTCTGCATTCGCTGTCGCCTTCTCGGGCCAGTCCACGTCCCGCACTAAGGACTGGGTCCTCTGATAAGGACCCAACTATGACTAAAACCTCGCTGTGAGTTGCCGCTAACGGCCCGAGCTAGAGGGCATCTTCGGGTGTAGGACGACGCGGGAGTGGGCTCGCAACCGCCGACGATACGGATAAAACCAATGCCCTGTCGAAGTATGCTTTGCTTTTGACTGCTCGTACAGCCAGAATGTGCGTGTGCGTGCACGTACGCAATACTTTGCGAGAGGGCAACCATGGACGATCTCACTGAAAGCAAGACCGGCCATGCCCCGGACCCAGAAAAGCATGACTACCACCCCGTGGAGGGAGTAGCCGGTACGTTGATGGCTCCTCGTGGCATCTTATCGGGGCACGTGAGCTAACGGCCTGCTTCGTTTGTTATTCATGCGCAGATGGGTCTGGTCCGAATCAGGATAGCCCAAGAGAACAGCGCGGCCATGGCCATCCCTATAATCCAAGTCCGCGAGCAGGAATGGAATATGAGGTTGTGCAGTTCGGCCCTGGCGACCCAGGCAACCCGTACAACTGGGGGTTTGTAAGACGATGTTTTTTCTTTTCTTTTCTTCTTTTCGTCATTTTTTTTGTGGCCGTTTGTGCACGTACGATTCTCATTCGTTTTCCCTAGCCCAAGAAGCTCTTCATATCCTTGACAGCCGTCATCTTGACGCTGAACAGCACGGTCTCCTCTGCCGTTGCCAGCAATGCCATGACCAACATCATGGACGACTTCCACGTCGCCGGAGACCTGCAGAGCTACCTTCCCGTGACCGTGTACCTCGTCGGGTACATTTTCGGTCCGCTCGTCTTCGGCCCGCTGAGCGAGAGCATAGGCCGCAAGCCCGTCACGTTCTGGACGTTCAACCTTTTCATCCTCTTCACGCTCGGCTGTGCGCTCGCGCCCAACTGGCCCGCCCTGCTCGTCTTTCGCGTCATCACCGGAACGTGTGCGTCGGTGCCGCTGACGGTGATCGGAGGCGTCTACGCCGACATCTTTGCCAGCTCCCAGACACGAGGCCGAGCCATGATCAGCTTCATGTCGGTGCGTTGCGATAGGTCCCCGCCACGGGTCCCGATGCAAGCTGACCATAGCAAAACAGGGAACAACATTCGGTCCTCTGGGAGGGCCCATCATATCCGGCTACGCGGCCTCGCTAGGGTGGCGATGGGTGTTCTGGATAGCCTTGATTTTCGCCGGCTGCAGCTGGGTTCCGCTGTTCTTGATGCCCGGTAGGACTCCTCCCAAGACCGCACATCCGACGCCGATGGACTGACTTTTCCACCAGAGACATTCAGTCCTGTCCTTTTGAAAGAAAAAGCGAAGAAACTGCGAAAGGCCACGGGACGGGCCAATATTCTGTCTCCGGTGGAGCTCAGAGACGGGCCACAAAAGGAGCCCATGTCGACCACACTGACTAGGCCGCTCCGCATGCTGTGCTTTGAACCGCTGGTGTACCTCAACTGCCTGTACATTGCCCTGCTGTACGCCTTGTTTTATCTCTTCTTCGAGGCATATCCGATTATTTTTGAAGGTAGCTCTGCATGCCCACGGCTTGGCTCCGTCTTGTGTTTGCTGTTAACGCCCGCTAGGGATTTACGGATTCAGCAAGGGGCAGTCGGCTCTAGCATTATCCCCAAGTAAGACAAGCACGACCAGCACGCACTACTGATGGCTACCCCAAGCGCTTTACTAACCACTTTTTTTTTTTCTTGTCTTTGTCAGTCGGCGTGGGCGCCGCTTTCACGGGCCCCGTTCTCATCTACTACGACAATGTCTTTGAAAAAGCGCGCAACCGGGGCGACGCCTGGGCGGCCAACGAAGAGCTGCACCGGCTGCCCATCGCGTGTGTTGGTGGCCCGTTCTGCGTGGTTTCGCTCTTCTGGCTGGCGTGGACGTCGCGCGCCGACGTCCACTGGGCTGTTCCGTGCATGTCCGGCCTCTTCTTTGGCTTCGGCTATCTGCTGATTTTCACGGCACTAACCAACTACCAAGTGGATGCCTACCAAATCTACGCCGCCAGCGCCATGGCGGCATCGTGCTTTGCGCGTAGCGTCGTGGGCGCCACCCTGCCGCTGGCAGCGAAGCCCATGTACGACCATCTGGGCATCGGTTGGGCCACGTCGACTCTTGGCTTCATCAGCCTCGCCATGGTGACCATACCGTTTGGTCTCATCTACTACGGGCCGCGGATCCGGGACCACAGCAAACTATGCCAAGAGCTGTACAAGCAGGCCCAGGTGGGCAGCAGCAGCAGTGAGGATGTCGTGGACGAGGAAAACGGCATCGTTTCCTATGGTGGGGTTTTGGAGGCGCAAGAGTAATGGATAGACAAAACGACAAGAAAAAGGGGGGATAGACCAAAAGAAGGAAACGGGAGAGGAAAGCATTGGGTAAGGGCAAGAGGAACATGGACAAGGAAAAGTACATGCATTTCGTATTTTTGTTTCTGGCACGCGCGCCAAAAAGCCACGCATGGTGTCTACATAGAACATATCCCAACCGTCGGTCTTCTGTTCTCGGTTTTTTTTTCTTTTTTTTTGTGGGGGGTCCCCTATAATTGGGTGTGCTAGGAGTCTACAATGGCCCTGGGCATTACACTCGTGCTAGCATTACACTCGAATACAGACCTTGCACCGCGCACACAGGTGGTGCAGGCCCTTGTCTTGAGAATAGTTTCATTCGCTTTTTTTTTGTTCCTTGGCTAGTTTACAACACAGGTCTATGGAGGCGGCGCCCCGGCCGGCACAGTCACAAGGCCCTTTGCTTCCTTGGTCTGCCACTGGAGTGCGCGGCAGAAGCCGAGAATGCACTTCAGTGTCGGTGTCGGCACGCCGTACTTTTCAGCCTCCTTGATGGGCTCCTCCACGAGGTTGATGTATTCGATGTAGTTTCCCTGGAAAGAAAGGAAAAGAAAAAAAAACAGTTAGCGTGACTTTGTCGAAGTTTAGCTCCATGAACGGCGAGAAACCCGCCCGCATCACCCAATCCTACCTTCTGCGCGTCCTGGAGCATGCTGGGCTTGCACCACACTTCGAACGGGTCCGCGTCGACGGTCTTCTCGACGTGGTCGTCCGGCAGGGGATGGCCCGCGGCCTTGGCGGTGTTCCAGATCTCCCACATGGCCGGCCGGATCAGGTCGTCAATGGGCGTCTTGGCCAGGCGCATGCGCGAGGTGTCCATGCGCATGATGGTGGCCACGGGATTGAAGCAGGCATTGTAGACGAGCTTGCGCCACCGCACAAAGCCGACATCCTCGTTCAGCTCGCAGGTGACCTTGCCGGACGTGTTGTAGATGTCCACAAACGTGCGCGCCGCGTCGAGGGCCGCGCCGGCGTCGACACCGGGGTGGGCAAAGGGCCCGACAATCAGAATGTCGTGGTCGTCGTGGATGATGTGCCCGTGCGCCTTCTCGGCCGTGCCGATCAGCGAGACGCCCGACAGCACAATGTTGTGCGGGAAGGCCGCGATCAGCGGCTTCTCGATGTTGATGCCGTTCTGCACCAGCACAATGACCGAGTGGCCCGCCGTGACTGCGGGGGCAATGATCTCCGGCACCGTCGGGTGGATGTCGGGGCAGTTCTTCGTGGCCACAACAATGTAGTCATACGGCGCTGCCCCGGCGGCAGACACGTCTGGCACGCTGTTGAGAACTGCGGGGAGGGAGGGCGTGTGAGCAAACGCGGCCCGTCTCGGCGGTTCCAGACATGCAGAGGGGCACGTACCTTGGAAGGGCTTCCATCCCTTGTGCAGGCCATAGTCAACAGAGTCGATCGTGAAGCCGTTCTTCTCCACCGCGGCATAGTTGGACCGCAGCACGGCCGTCACATCGGCACGGCCGCTGGCGTCCAGGCTGAAGGCAGCCATCGTGCCGACACCCCCGCTGCCCACGAGGAGCACGTTCTTCTTGTCTGCAGCCATGACGTGACGGATGGGTTGTGTGTGGGCGATCTGTGTCTACACGGAGAGTGGTGAGGGTGCAGTGGCAAGCTTTGGCTCTTGTGGACGGAGTTCGTCGCGAGAAATACTCTGGAGATATTCCACAGCAAGCCAGCACAGGGGTAGCTCGACTATCTACGCGAACTACGTAATGGGATACAGCTAACACACTGCCCACATGCCGAGTACTATCGGCTGCCGAGAGTTGAAGCTCTCTGGGGAATGGTGGCAGTCAACAGCGATTGGCCGGTTGCGCTGTAACCATGTGGCAGCTGCCGAAAGCCCTGGCCGACAATCCCTGTCGGAATGCTGATAGCCCGTGCTGGTCCTCGCTGACTTGCACGAGCCGGGCGATAAGGGCCTGCAAGCTTTCCATGACAGGCGGTTGAACGGGCTGGCGTAGAACGTGGATGGGCCAGAGATAACGAGTTTTTAATGGGTAGTTATACCTAATTGTAAGCCCCACACTCGGCTCCCTTGGCCGAACAAGAGAGAGTGATCTGCTCTTCCGACCGAGTCCAGAGCTCTCCCCATCCCTCCCTTGAGGGCTTATTTTCATCAACCGACAGTCCAAACTTCTTCTTTTTCTGTGTTGCTCCCTGCTTAGGAGTGCCTGGGCTTTGGGAATTTTAGTCGTACAACGCCCTGCTGTGGCTGGTCACGTGCGTTGGGCAACAGCATTTGGTGGGGGTGGGGAGGAATCTTGTGGGATTTGGAGGCTTTCACGTTGTTCTCGCCGAAGTGGAAATAATACGAGACAGACTCATGCCACGTTTGTGATATTGTTAGTACTATACCGTATGTACCATTCTTCCCTCGCGAACCTCTGCGAATTCGACGGTGTCTTGTTTGCGGCAAGAGTCGATTGGCGCTCAACAACCAGTAGCAACGCGGGCAACGCCCGTCGGACAGATCCTAACCAAGATGTCGGTCTCTTGGCTCGAGAATGGTGGGCATGAGCCATCGACTCAATGCCAGCTGTCCGACTTGGTCAAGTCGATCGTAGACGCAGAGGACCCCATCCCTGGCGTTCAAAGGGCCATTGGCTTGGCAGGCCGTCTGATCCTGTCCAACCACCTGCGCGAAGCCGGCGAGCTCCTCGCTGCCGCATACAGCTTTGCCGCCAAGATCGGCGACGACAGAGTCACGCCCGGCAACTCGTATCAGGTGACCGCCTACCAAGTGTTCTGGCACACACACCCGGAGCTGAAGCGCCCCGACCCGATCCCCGACTTCCCCACCGCTCGCCTGGAACATGGCAGATGGGGAAAGTACCGCGAGTGTACGCGCACGGGGTGGATGCTGGATGTCTGGGGTCTCGCTGAGCCGGACGACCCGTCTGTCTGGCGCGGGACGGACGACCCCGTCCTCCTGGCCATGTGCACGCGGCTGCTGGCCAAGACGGTCGTTCCCGCGACCTATCCGCCCCCGGAGAGGATGCGCGAAGCACTGGACGCAGCACGCAAACTGTACGCACAGCCGGAACTGCCCGCTGCCGCATGGTTGGCGAGGAAGCCCTGGCTGCAACCCCCCTATGCCACACAGCCTCGGTCGCCAGACACGTCCGGCACACTGAGACACCCGACTCTGGTGTGCCGGCGGCTGGCCGTCGAGCTTGCGCTGCGCCTGGGGGACTTTCCAACCGCAGCCGACCTGCTCAGCAAGGCCTTGACGAGCGACGGACTGACGCACGACGGGTCCGTCGAGCACTACCTTTTGCTGCCCGGAATCTACGACGCGCTGCCGCTGTTGGCCGAGGGCGGGACAGGCAGCAGCCTGTTCTTCCTCTCCAAGGACGATGCCGCGGTGCTGGTGGACGAGGTTGCCGGGGCGCTCAAACTCCGCGCGGAAGAGGGCAGGCAGTGGGCGCTCGCAGAGAACAAGGTCGGGTGGGAGGAGCTGCTGAGCCGGCTGGCTGCCGCCGCGTGGAAGGTGCACGGCCGAGAGTACAGGTTCCAGGGATGCAAGAGCGCCGACGACATCCTGTACGATCCGGCGACGGACGAGGAGATCCGGGAGGCAGAAGAAAGGGTCGGCGAGTTGCCGTCCGACTTGAAGGACATGGTCCGAGTGGCAAACGGGTAAGTCTCTTTGTCTTCTTTTTCTTGGCTGGCCAAAGCTCCAGATGGCGTGACCAAGAAAAAAAAAGAAGACAAAAAAAAAGACAAAAAAGCACAGAGCAAAGAGCAGCAAGAAATCCTGTGCTTTCTAATGCGTAGGATCTACAGCTTCAAAGGCGGCCATCACCTCTTTGGTGGCGGAATCGCTGGAGTTGAGAACATCAGGCCTTACGAAGGCTATCTCGACCTACGAAACTTTGCGGGCAACTTCCGAGAACAGAACCTACGACAGGACTACGGCATTACGGGCACAATGATCGAACTCGAGGCAGGTTCGGAGTCGGATGGATTTCTTCATTTCATCATCCCGCCAGCAATGTGGAAGGCGAATGTCGTGGGCCGCGAGGTCAAAGAAGGCGAGTACCAATATTGGCACTGGGCGGCGTGGATGGGGGACATATCGCGGTGGAACAGCATTCGGGACTACGTGGCGAGCTGTGTCGAGGAAGTGGAGGGCATGGCGGAACGGGGGGAGGTGGCTGAGTTTGATGTTGATTTCGATGAATTCGAGGTCGAGGACCGCAGCGACGCATCTGATGATTAGACGCAACACGGATTCCTGCAACGCACGCATGCTCTGCGCAAAAGAGAACACGTCCAGATGGAGCCAGCCACCGATGGCGGCGTCGAGGCTACTGAGCATAGGGGGAGGCAGTCGACAGCGATTGGCCCGCGGCCAGTAGTAGTGGATTGGGGGGCTCAACCTACCAATCACGGCGAATGGATATTTTGTTTTCACCTGTTCTTTCTTATCGACATTCGTAGAATCCATGGCTGATAGCCCCCTGCCCCAGTTTCGGTAGAGCTAGTTAGCTAGTCGATGCTGATTCTCACCATTTTTTTTATTATATTTTTATTTTTAAATTCACTGCACGAGCCATTGTGATAAGCGGCCCATGTAAGCCCATCTACTACGCAGGGTCGCGCGGGATGGCATAGAACAAGGACAGCTATGATGAGTAGAGGCATGCGAGCCAAAGATAACGATCGAGGATATAAGTCTCCAGCGTTCTGGTCCACCTCCTGGCGGCACAGGAGACGGCCCTGCTCACCGCGTGCCGAGCTTCTCCCGCCCCCTTTGTATTCGCTCTCTTCGCAAGAACACTCCCTTTTCCATTTCCTCCTCCCCAGGCATACCGTGACTACCGGCTGCCATGGACAGCAAGAAGATCACCAGCGACAGAATATCCGCTGTGCCGCCGGCCGAGGTCCCCGTGCCTGCCGGCGAGGACAATGTCAGCCTCAAGATGGACATGAGCCAGGACTATGCCAACGAGCAGACCTCTGGCGCAAACAAGAGTCTGCACCGCAACTTCTCGGCACGGCACATCCAGATGATCGGTCTGGCCGGCAGCATCGGATCGGGTCTCTTCATCGGCATGGGCAAGGTAGGCGTCCCGTCTTCCCTTTCTTGGCTTCTGCTGTTCTGTGCCGTGCATGTTGCTAATTTGGGTCCCCCCCCCATGCATAGGCCCTGCGGTATGGCAGCTATCCCGGCATGTTTCTGGGCTGGTCTTTGATCTGCACGCAAGCTTGGGTCAACATGCAAGTCATGTCGGAAGCCTGCGTCATTTTCCCCACGTCCGGTGCTTTCATCGACCACGCCGCCCGTTTCGTGGACCCGGCGCTGGCCTTTGCCCTCGGTATGTCTCCTTTTCCTCTATGAGACCGGCTCTATGAGGCCGAGCCATGTTTTGCCATGCTGACGGACCACAGGTGCCTGTGAATGGTTCGCGTGGCACACGACGCTGGCCGCCGAAGGAGCCGTCTTCCGGCTGATCCTGACCTACTGGACCGAGGCGATCCCGACGGCGGCGTGCATGACGTTCTACCTGGCCGTGGTGTTTGCCATCCACTCGCTGCCCAACCGCTGGTTTGCCGAGTTCGAAGTGTTCTCGGCCGTGCTCAAGATCGCCATCATGGTCATCATGATCATCACCAGCATCGTCATGATTGCCGGCGGCGGACCCACGGGCACGACGCACCATGCCGAGAACTACCACATGCCCGCGTTTCCCAACGGCTTCAAGGGCATTGCCCAGTGCTTCCTGCTGGCCTCGTTCTCCTGCGGCGGCCAGGAGCTGCTGGGCATCACCAACGGCGAGGCCCGCCTGCCCCGCTGGAACCTGCCGCGCGCCATCAACAACCTGGCCTTCCGCCTCTTCTTCTTCTTTGGCACGTCGGTCGTCTTTGTCTCGGTGCTCGTGCCGCGCACCGACGAGCGCCTCCTGGGGCCCTCCAACATTGCCGCCGCCCCGTACGTCATTGCCATGCAGAACGCCGGCATCAAGGGCCTGCCGGACCTGCTCAACACCATCATCATCATCGGCCTGTGCGCCATCGGCGCCGAGTCCCTCTACATCACGTCGCGCCTGGGCACGGCCATGGCGCGCATGGGCCTCTTTCCGCGCGCGTTTGGGCGCGTGGACAAGCGCGGCCGGCCGTACATCTCGCTCATCTTCTCGGGCCTGCTGGCCATCATCCTCACCTACATCAACTGCTCCAACACGGGCGGCGTCATCTTCACCTGGTTCAGCTCGGTCGGCTCCACCGTCTACTTCATCGCCTACCTGGTGATTGCCGTGACCAACTGGCGCATGCGTGCGGCGTTCAAAGCCCAGGGCGACAACCCGCTGTCGCTGCAGTATGCGTACCGCAACAAGTTCTACCCGCTCGGCAGCGTGTTCTTGTTTGTGAGCGGCATCTTCGTCATCGGCTCGACCTTTTACCTGTCGCTGTTCCCCATCGGCGCGTCCCCGAGCGCGCAGGCCTTCTTCGAGACGTTCCTGTGCGTGCCGCTCTTTCTCGTCCTGCTTGTCGGCTACAAGGTCATCCGGAAGACCAAGATTGTGAACCCCGCCGAGGCGGACTTGCAGAGCGGGCGGCGGCCGCTGTCGGAGGCCGACATCGAGTTTCTGGATGCCTACTACCGCAAGCCGCTGTACCGTCGGGCGTTTACCTACATCACCATGTGAGGGACGGGGCCCATTGTTTTCGATGGGAAAGGAAACGCGCATGGCGGACGCCGTTGGCGAAGACGGGTGGCGATGGTGCAAGACAGAAAGGCAAGGCCGTCTTTTAGATGCAGATAGAAGCTGACCAATGGAATGTTTTTGTTTGACAACCCCGACACTCTTGGAACTGGATGTATTACAATCTCCCATTGCTGGAACCCATGGAGTGGAATGAACACACGTGTTGCCAACATGATGGACGTGCTTTTCAACGTAGAGAAGAGAATACGAGGCTAACTAGCTATGTTCTATTGCTGTGTTGGATGGGACGTCTAGACTGCTTTCTACTTGAGAAGCTCACCCTTGGACTTGTAAATCTCATAGGCAAAGTCTGGCTGGAAGTCCGTATACAGTGCCTCCTGGAAAAGCGCAAAAAAGAAAAAAGTTAGTGCCATCCCCGTACAGTGTCTCCGAGACAAAGCGCGACGGGAGCGCTGGCTTACCGGGTCAATGGCGGCCTTTTGCGTGTACTCGGCCTCGGCGTCGCTGACGACGACCTTTTCGATGCCCGTGCTCTCGTGCAGAATCTGCACCTGGCAGGCGCGCTCAAAGAGCGTGTAGTAGGCGGCGGCCTCGTCGACGGTGCCGCCGACGGTGAGGATGCCGTGGTTCTGCAGGATGACGGCCTTGGCCCGCGGCCCCAGCGCCTGGGCGATGCGCTCGCCCTCCTCCTTCTCGAGCACCATGCCGCCAAAGGTGTTGTACACGACGTGCATGTTCCAGAACGAGCAGGCGTCCTGGTTGATGATGTCGAGCGGGCGGCCATAGGTCGACCAGGCCTTGCCGTAGACGGAGTGGGTGTGGCAGGCGGCGTGGACGTCCGGGCGGGCCTTGTGGATGGCCGAGTGAATCATGAAGCCGGCCACGTTGACGGCGGCCCGGTTCCCGCCGATGACGTTGCCCAGCTCGTCCACCTGCACCATGTCGCTGGCCTTGAGCATGCCAAAGTGGTAGCCCAGCGGGTTGATCCAGAAGGTGTCCGGGTCGATGGGGTCGCGCACGCTGATGTGGCCGCTGGTGCCCTCGGTGTAGCCCTTGCGCGCAAACACGCGGAAGGCGCCGGCCATGTGCTCGAGCTGCCATTGGCGCTTCAGCAGCAGGTTCTCAAAGATGGGGATCGTCGTGAACTTGAGCCCGTCGGCCGACAGCACGTTGTTGGCATCGTCGGTCGACTCTTTGGTGGACTCTTTGGGGGGCGACGCGGGGGTGGTCACCATCGCGGACTCGATTTCAATGTCCTTCGGGCCCGTGGCCGGAAGGACCGTCGTGGTGGTCTGCAGCTGCGTGTACGACATGGTGGTATCGAGGCAGGGCACGTTACGCGGAATGGGATGGAGGGAAAACACCAGACCAAGGGCTTTCGTTGGACTTTTGGCTGGACACCTAGCAGCGCCCGTTATCTAGTTATCTGAGCAATATGGACAAGCCGCCGTTGACGTGGCCACCATGGGATGGAGGGCAGCATGCCCGTCCGCCGCCGCCATCCTGAGGGCCGTGAATGCCATGACGTTTACGTTTACGAGATGCGGCGAAGCTGAAGGGGGGGGGGGGGAGGAACATGGCAGATTGGGCAGTCGTCAGCGAACCAATCAGAACGCGCTGTGAGCATAAGCGGGGCATTCCAAAAAAGTGGACTTGCCACCGGGATTTGGGTGTTTCAAACGGCCAATCAGAGCGCACCACCAATATCACGGATGTCTCCTATCAGACAGCCTTCGAATCGGCCGACGATTGTGCCCTGATGCCGTGGGTGATGACCTGACAGCAGATGGGGGTTGAACTTGTGCATAGTACGGTCAGCGGTAGTAGTATTTATTGATGGTAGCTTCCCTGGAAGGGTTCGTGCCCAGCCGGACCTAGATTCGAACCATGCCTGCGCCAGAAGGCAGAGCCGTCGCCTTGATCCATCCGGGTAGCTGGCGATAGCAAATATCCGGCACTCGATTGGGCGATAAGCCGCAGGGGGGGCAGCAGCGGACAGCCGTGGGCGGAGAGAAGCAGATAGACATTTCTAGCGAAGATAGCGACAAGCCCAAAAAGCAAAAAAAAATCAAAAAAATCCCATTAGGATTGTGCTGACTATGGTAGCCACATCGACTTTTTTGCATCGCACACCGAGCGAGAGATTCATAGGGTAACTCTTTGCGCGCGGCCGTATGTCTTCAGCTGGGCGCCGGGCCAAAACGAAAACATTCACGGGCTGCTGGACGTGCCGTAAGCGAAAGGTCAAGTGCGACGAGACGCGGCCCGTGTGTCGGCAGTGCACCAGCCGCAATGTACCGTGTGCAGGCTATGCGATGCGGCTGCAGTGGCTGGCACCGGAGACGACAGAAGCATGCGTAGGCGCAAAGCCGCCAACGATGTACGACGTGGCCGGCATGTCCCAGCGTCGCAACATGGTGTGTGGTAAGTAGTAGTTGGGAGGCGGCCAAAGGGGGGGGGGGGGGGGGGGAGGGGGGGAGAGAAGGGAGGGGGTGGAGTGTGCCCAAGAAGGGAAAAAAAGTGTGACTGGCTGACAGAGAGTGAAACTTGGTGGCAGACGAGCCGCAGGCCATCCTGTCCGAGTGTGAGCTGGACGAGCTCCTGGATCAGGTGGACATAGCCGCGCCAGCCAGCAGCGGACCCACGGAGAGCCACGGGCCATTCGGGGTGTTCCTGGGGAGGAGGATTCTGGACCGTTTCCTCCGGGAGCCCTGCAGCAGCGCCAGCCCAGATGGGATGGGCAGTGACGACACAGCCCATGGAGGGGGGTCGGGGCCAGTCTCGCCGCCTGTGGAGACGCAGACGTCGCCGGCCAGCTGCCGGATGGCCGTGTCGTCGCCGCGCAGCAGCTCGCGCTACGCGGTCGTGGCGACGGAGACGCCGACGATGGAGACGCCGGCGATGGAGCTGCTGGGCACGGGCACGCCGGCGACGGGGTCGCCGGCCTTGGAGACCCCGGCCGTGGGCATGACCCCCCCTCTGACGGCGGAGGAGTGGGCGGGCGGGTACCAGATGACGGTCGCGGACGCGGCAGCCGACGGGGTGGGCGGCATGGACGGCGTGGCGGTGGCGGCCCGGCTGCCGCCCGCCATGACGATACGGGTGGCGATCCCGCCGCCTCTGGACCCGATGCCGCAGTTCGACACGGTGCCGGAGGCGCGGCGGCTGCTGCACCACTACATCAACCACGTGGTGGACCTGATGACGGTGGTGGCGACGCCCAAGGGGCCGTGGAAGTCGGTGCACCTGCCGCGGGCGCTGTGCGGCAGCGCGGAGACGGAGCTGGTGGGCCGCACGACGCACGCGCGCAGCGCGCTGTTCCACGCGCTGCTGACGATCAGCGCCTACAACCTGGCGGCCACGTACAGCACGACGGGCCAGGAGCTGCCGGCGCGCGACTGGCGGGCGCTGGCGCTGCGGCTCAAGGCGCGCACGCTGACGCACCTCAAGGCCGGGCTGCAGGGGGACTGTCCGCCGGCGCAGCGCGGCAAGTACAAGGAGGTGCTGGCGGTGATGCTGTCCATGATCACCATCGACGTCTGCTCGGGCGAGACGCGCACGTCCGAGTGGCACCTGCGCGGGCTCGAGAGCTTCATCCAGGCCTCGCAGCAGGAGCAGCACCGCCGCCACTACTCGGGCAAGGCCCGCACGCTGCACCGCGTCTACGTCTACCTGCGCATCATGCGCGAGAGCACCGATCTGCGCGTGGGGGCGCACGCGGAGGAGGAGAAGGAGGAGGGGGAGGGGGGGGGTGAGGGGGAGGGGGGGGCCCAGGAGACGGACAAGGACCACGCGCGCGAGGCCGATCTGGAGCAGCCGCTCTTCTTTCTCGACCGCCAGCCCGACATCCTGCCCGACTGGCTCGAGGACGTCGCCGCGCCCACGACGACCACGCCCACGACGACACCGACGACACCGCCCGGCGGCGACCTGTCCGCCTGCGAGCTCGTCTACGGCCTGCCCCTGTCGCTGCTGGTCCTCGTGGGCAAGACGTCGGAGCTCATCCGCCGCCAGCGCCGGCTGGCGCGACGCCCCCGCCACCACCCCCCCGCCGGTGCGTCGTCGTCGTCGTCGTCGTCGTCGTCGTCGCCGTCGTCGCGCCTGGCCCGGCTGTGCGACGCGCTGGAGAACGAGATCCTCGAGTGGCCCGTCGACGCCATCGTTGCGGGCTTCTACCGCGCGCTGCCCATCTCGGGCGCCAGCCGGCAGCTGGTCGAGCACCAGACGCGCGCGTTCCACCAGGCGCTGATTGTGTACTTTTCGCGGCTGGTGCGCGCGGTCCACCGCCGCCACCTGCAGCCGTACGTGCGCGACATCATCGGCCACCTCGACGCCATCGAGGTCATCAAGCACCGCACCAACATGGCCACCGGCTGCATCCTGTGGCCCGGCTTCATCGGCGCCTCCGAGGCGCTGGACCTGGCCACGCAGTCCCGCTACCTGCAGTGGTTCCGGGCCACGCGCTTCTACGGCCTGGGCGCCTACGAAAAAGCCTGCGAGGTCGTGCTCGAAGTGTGGAAGCAGCAGCGGAAGAAGAGCGCGGCCGAGGGCGGCGCCGCGGGCGCCCCCTGCGACTGGGTGGCCGTGGTCGAGGCCAAAGACATCCGGCTGATGCTGACCTAGCGTGGTGGGGAAAGAGAAACGAAACAAAATAGAGGAGAGCTTGTATTTTTTCCAGCCAAAAAGAAAAGAAAAAAAAAAGAAAATCTGAATGACCTCCTATGCAGGCAATGCAGCGTCGTCCAGCTGCCCGGTCAAGTGAAAGCGAACCAGTCGGCGTTCATGGCTACAGCACGCGTGCGGTGTACCTGCATGGATGTCGCTGAAACAGTCCCAGCTGCGCGTTCGTCTTCGCTCGCTGTCAGCTGCCGCAGCCAGGCCGCACTGCGGTTTTAGTCGAGTCGGATTGGCAGCCTCAACGCCGTTCCTGGTACACTCCACGCGACCGCAGTAATCTCGCTTCAGTTTAGACCTTCTCGGCATAGTGAGTTTCCTCAGCTTATTTCTTTTACAGTTTGTGAGTGGACGGAGGGTTGAATGTGTTTTCTTTTTCTTTTTCTTTTTCTTTTTCTTTTTCTTTCTTTTTCTTTTTTTCTTTCCTTCTCTCTTAGTTTTCTAGCTACTCGTCTTTTGTATGGTCTCCGCCACCATCCTACACGACCATCTTGTACTCGTCCTTGAGGTGGCCAAACCCGATGCGCGCATTGTACGTGTCCGGCGTCATCCCGCCAAAATCAAACACCGTGTAGAAATTCTGCAGAAACTGCATCCCCATCAGGAACAGCCCGTCCGACCCGCTCGTGTCAAACGGCGGCCAGCAGTACTTGGCCTCGCCCGTCGCAAACCCGGGCAGCCGGAGCATCGTGCCCGTGATCCGCACCTGCGTCGGCGCCGACACATCCCCAATGTACAGATCCAGGCCCCAGTCGTCGGTGAAGTCGGCGCACAGCGGAATCGCGTCGCCCGCCAGGATGGCCGTCCAGTTCATCCCGATGGACGCGTAGAGCTCCTCGACCAGCGGGTCCGGCACCGCGATGCGCCCGGCGCCCGTGTCGAACACCGCCCAGTCGCCCGACGCCGTCACGGTGCGCGTCGTGCCGTTGGCCTGCGTGCCGACGGCGTACTGCACGTCGGTGCGCCACAGCTGCGCGTTCTCGCCCGGCGTCTGGAGGGTGGTCCAGTTGAGGCCGGCGGACGAGGGGGTGCTGCTGCTGCTGCCGCCGCCCGTCCCCGCGACATACACGTCTTCGTGCGAGCCGCCCAGGGTGAGGACGCCGTCACCGGGGGCGGCGCCGGTGTCGTTGGCTTCGGTGCCCAGATACAGGCCCATGCGCGGGCGGTCGAGCTGGCCGGCTTGCAGGAGGGTCTCGACCAAGGTGGTGGTGTTGGCGTCGGCGATGGTGGTAAAGGCCAGACCCAGGAAGCCGTCCGAGGGCATGGCGGACCAGGTGCTCTCGTTGGCGCTGAGGAACGTCTGCGTCCAGGAGACGGAGGACGACGACGTGTTGTCACCCGAGGAGGAGGATGGTGCCGGCAGCGAAAAGACATCCCGCAGGCCGCTGCCCGCCGTGACGCCGCCCAGAAAGTCAATGGACGCCCACGTGTTCATGGGCTGCGACGTCGACGACGCCGAGGCATTGTAGCCGTTGCGCGCGTAGCCGCTGACATTCGGGCAGGCATCGGTGCCGAGGCAGGCGGCATCGTCGATCCAGGTGGTGGAGCTGCCGGCGTCGAAGAGCAGAAAATACGGCTGGGGGGGCGTGCCGACCTGGACCTCGACGAGGGACTGTCGTTGGTTGGGTGCAATGAGTATCGGCATGTGCGTTCCAATCCAGTACAAGCGTGGTAGAAGGTAACGACACGTCCACACACGCAAAAATGGAAAAAAAAAAGAAAAAAAGGGTCGACTTACATAGGTGTTCCGCACCCAAATAGGCAGGTCAAGCACAGCGGCAAGAGTGCCAGAGGCAAGGGCAAGAGGCCAGAAGAACCGCATGTTGGATTGATACAGCAAGCCCCGGTGGCTTATGGCTTGTGTCTTGTCTCTTTGTCGGCTCGCGAGCTGCTGTGGGATGGAGATGGGAGGATGATGGAAAGGAAGCCAGGAGTCATGCCGTCTAATATACAGAGAATATTCCTCCGTTTTTGATCATCGCATGGATGCAATTTGGGTCGTATACGAGATTTTGACAATGCTATGGAACGTTCATTATTTCGAGCTTGGACTCCACTCTGGATACGAGTCATTCTCTGGGCACCCCTTTTGCATGTCACTCTTTACAGGGCCCCTCCACAGCAAGAAGTAGATTAATTGCGAGAGCTTGAACAGTTGAAGAGCACATACCATGCATCTTTTGGGAAGGGGTTTAAGGGGGTAGACTCGTATAAATGTAATAAGCTTAAGTGACAAAAATGACAGGAGGGCCACACTCGCGTATGTTCCACAATAGACAATTCTTCACAGCACGGAAATGCTAATTCTAACCAGGCTTGGAAGTAGGATCTAAAATTGGAACCTCGAATACAAGAGAGACGGGAATCGCAGCCCTGGGTCTGGTGCAGTCCGGCCGTTGTATCAGCTCATGCTGACATAATCCCCCTCTCATAAAGAAAAGAAAAAGAACACTCTGGAGCGGATGACTGCAGCATTTGTATACAGACATGCGAATGATTGTACAACACCCGAACCTACGCACCAGACAGTCCAGTCAACTTATTGAAAGGTTCTCGGCTGGAGCAAGTCAAGTCTGATACAGCATATTAAGGAGAGGAGCCCCACAGGGCGGTGCCCCCTGGTACCGATAATTACATAATAGGTAAATAGCCGGGGCCCCGATCGGCTTCGCCGGTCCCTACCTCAGTCTCGCATCTTCACCCGTTACCGACTCCACCAACTGCCATTGCTTCTGCAGCCTGGTGACAGCAGCCCGTCAGCTTAGACCTTGATGCAGTTACCGCGGTTTAGGCACGCACCATATTCGATTGCTCCCACCTTCTGGTGAAGAATTGGCCAGCAGGAGTAAATGACTGGCGCGGTACGGTAGACTCCCGGCCAGACGGCCGCGAGGCTGGTACGCCTGCTTACTTGCCCCAAGACTTGTTAGAAATGCGTACATGTCTGCGCGGCATTGAGCTTGTACACATGCAATTTTTCCACCTGCTCCTGGTCCTGCTTTTCCTAGCCTGCCATGGCAACATTCCGTCCTTGTCCAGTTTCTCAGTGTGTCTGCAAGTGTATAGCAAACCTGCATAAAACAAGTTCCGAATGAGCTGTCAATTGGCTGTGCTGTGCTGCAGAAGCCACAGCGAACCAGTCAGCTTTCACGGATAAAGCATGAGCGGGGGCCGCATGGACATGGACGACGTCGGCAAGGCCCACGCTATGCACATCCGCCTCTATCGCCGTATCGCTGTCGGTTGCCTTGGTCGGCTGCCTTTGTCGGCTGCACCATCTGGCTGCCGTGTCCACGGCCGCCGACTTCGCCCGGATAGGCAACCGGAACACTGTTCCTGGGGTCTCATAAAACTCAACTTGCACGCGCATATACAACCCCCCCCCGGCGACATTGTCGTGTTTTTCCTTGTCTGTTCACCCAACCCACGCGCAGATCTGATCCCTGGCCACCCCTCGTTTCCCAACTAGAGACGTCGCTGCTGCCATCCCCGCCCCCCATGTCTGCTTTCAGCTTTGAGACCATCGACCCCAAGGGCCTGCCGGCCGCCAAGCCGCTGTTCTCCCACGTCACCGCGGCGTCGGGCGATATGAAGGTGGTGCACATTGCGGGCCAGGTGGGCATGTACGCCGATGGCACGCTGGCCGACACGTACGAGGGCCAGGTGCGGCAGACGGTCAAGAACCTCGGCGCGTGCCTGGCGGCGGCCAATGCGACCCCCGCCGATCTGGCCAAGGTCACCTACTACATTGTCGGCTACGACCCGGACAACCGCCCGCACGTGCCCATCGTGCTGGACTTCTACGGCGACCACCGCCCGGCCACGACGCTCGTGCCCGTTACGTGCCTCGCCCGGCCCGACATCCTGTTCGAGATGGACGCCGTGGCCATGGTCAAGAGCGGCGCCGCCAGCCCGTCTGTCCCCAAGACCGCCGTCCTGGACGCCAAGGTCGACGTGGTCGTCGTGGGCGGCGGCCTGTCCGGGCTGCAGGCGGGCCACGACTGCCAAAAGGCCGGGCTGGCGACGCTGGTGCTGGAGGCGCGCGACCGCGTGGGCGGCAAGACGTGGAGCATGCCCGGCGCGCAGGGCCGCGGCGTGATCGAGCTGGGCGGCGCCTGGCTCAACGACACCAACCAGTCGCACGTCTACGCGCTGGCGCGGTCGCTGGGCCTGGACCTGATCCAGCAGCGCACCACCGGCGACTGCGTCATGCACGACTTTGACGGCTCCATATCGCGCTTCGAGTACGGCGGCACCCCCCCGCACGCGCCCGCCGAGGTCGACAACATGGTCGAGATCCGCACCCTGCTCGAGAAGCTGTGCCACACCGTCGACCTGTACCACCCGCAGAACGACGAGTGGGACGCGCTCACCCTCGAGGACTTTGTCAAGAAGTACGGCGGCGGGCCCACCGCCCTCGGCACCGCCCGTCTGTGGACGCGCGGCCTGCTCGGCTGCGAGCCGCGCGAGATGAGCGCCCTCTTCTTCCTCGACTACGTCAAGAGCGGCGGCGGCCTCATGCTGACGCGCTCCGACATGAAGAACGGCGGCCAGTTTCTGCGCGTGCGCCAGGGTAGGTCCATCCGTCCATCTGTCCATCCGTCCATGCTGTACGTATCGCCGTAGCAGAGTCGTGTACTGACCGTCGCAGGCACCCAGTCTCTGTCCAAAGGCCTCATGGCCCGGATGAAGCCCGGCTCGGTCGTGCTCAACGCGCCGGTGCGCCGCATCGAGCAGGCCGGGCCGGACCAGGTGACGGTCACGACCGAGGACGGCCGCCAGGTGCGGTGCCGCCGCGTCATCGTCTCGGTGCCCACGCCGCTGTACAAGGAGATCACCTTCCAGCCGCCGCTGCCGGCCGACAAGCAGGCGCTCGCGTCCCAGACCACGCTCGGCTGGGTGGCCAAGTCCATTGTGTGCTACGACAAGCCGTGGTGGCGCGCCGGCGGCTACTCCGGCCTGGTCCAGTCCTTCACCGCACCCGTCACCATCCTGCGCGACACCAGCTCCGACATTGACGGCCACTTCTCCCTCACCTGCTTCAGCCAGGGCGACACCGGCCGCGCCTGGGGCCAGCTGCCGCCCCAGGAGCGCCGCGACCAGGTGCTCGCCCACATCGGCCGCGCCTTTGGCGACCCCAGCGCCGCCGCCGCCCACATTGGCATGTTCGAGCAGCGCTGGGCGCCCGAGCAGTGGAGCCAGGGCTGCCCCAGCCCCGTCATGGGGCCCGGCCTGCTGGGCAAGCTGGGCCCCGCGCTGCGGGCGACGGCCGGCAGCCTCCACTTTGTCGGCACCGAGACCGCCTACGAGTGGAAGGGCTACATGGAGGGCGCCATCCGGTCCGGCAAGCGCGGCGCGGACGAGGTGATCGCGGCGCTCCAGGGCACCACGGGCAAGACCAGTCAGCTGTAAAGGGGATGGGGAGACGTGCCTACTCGTCCAGTCGTGACGGCGTACATGGGGCCCTTGTGATACATGCCATTTGGGAGGGGGGCAAGAGGAAGATAAAGATCTTTTAATATAGAAACATGGACAGTTCAGAGTGCTTCGTTTTGTATCCTATTGACCGTCTGGATGTTGCCATTGCAAACAGTTTGGTATTTCAATTATAGGTATGGACATTGTCCGTGCATACCACGTCAACTTTAGGAGGAAAGAAATGAAACCCTCCCTCTTCTCTTGGAGGTGACGGATCGTGAGGCTCACGCGCGGATTCTTGGTTCTGGAGACGATCCCGATCAATCAACTATGCCAAGGTCAACGTCCGGTCAGAGGTTAGAGCGTGCGGTGTCTTTGTTCAGTACCGAGCTGGGTGCGGAGAGTAAAATGGTATCGAAATAGACGTCAGAGAGAGATCGAACTATCCAAGTGTCCAACTATACTGTCTAAGCGTTCAGCTGCACTACTGCTCCCCTCCATCGTTTGGAGTACAACGCACGTCCCAAGTTGCACTATGCGCGTACGGTCGTATACCCTCCCCGTCGCTCAAACTTGGCTGTTGGCTTTTCCGTCGATGGACTGGCCCTCTTTCTTGGCACCGTCCGCGGGCAGGCTCGGGACCATGACCCCGTCGATCTCAGTGTCTTCCGCCTCCTCCGGCAGGGCCGAGTCCGGGATGAAGACGCCCTCTTCCTTGCCGTAGTTGGTGTTGGTCGTGTAGCGGTAGGCCGACACGGCCGACAGGGCGAGGCCGACCATCATCAGCGGGAAGTAGGCGGCGGCCATGCGGATCAGCGGGGCCTTGCGGGCGTCGATGCCAAAGGCGGTGGCGGTGCCAAAGGCCTGGACGCCCTTGAAGTAGCCGCTGTAGCGGCCGAGCACGTGGGGCTCGTTGGAAAAGGTCGAGTACAGCCAGTGGTGGAAGTTCTGGAAGACGGGGTAGCACATGCCGAAGAACATGTAGATGACCAGCGGGCCGGCAAACGCGGTGCCGTCGGTCCAGTCGACGCCGTAGGTCGTGTTGCGGTCGATGTTGTTGACGGCCAGGAAGGCGATCATGGCGATCCACGTGCCGCCAATGACGACGGCCACCACGCCCAGGGCCAGGAAGGCCCGGCGGCGGCGCGCGATGCCCCGGGCGTCCGTCACGGCGGTGATGACCAGGGCGCCGACAATCTGCATGATCCAGTAGGCGAGCTAGTCTGTTAGTTTTTTTTTTTTTCTTTTTTTTTCTTTCTTTTTGTGTGTTCTCTTTCTCTCTTTTTTCTAGCTTCCCCCCTTTTTTTCTTTTTCTTTCTTTCTTTTCCTTTCTTTCTTTCTTTTCCTTTCTTTCTTTCTTTCCTTTCTTTCCTTTTTTTCTTTCTTTCTTTCTTTCCTTTCTTCCTTCCACTCACATTGGCGAGAGCACGGCTGCGGGCGTTCAGATACACAGAATTGAACGTGCCGCACATGGACAAGTACATCTCGGAGCTGTAGATGGCCATGGTGATGAGCAGCATCCGCGGCTCCATGCACGCCCGGAAGAGCGCCTGCAGCTCCTGGAACCAGGGCAGGGGCGTGAACACGGCAATCGGCCTTCCGTCGTCGCGGCGCACCTTGGCGGGGCTCATGAGCAGGGCCGCCACCAAAATGCCGCAGCACTCAATGGTGATAAAGGTGATGTACACGGCCGGCGGCACCCCGGATATGCCTCTGTTCTGGGCGGTCAGGCCCAGCACAATGGAGGCGCCCATGACGGATCCCATGGCGTTGAACAGCCAGGTCGTGGCAATGTATTTTCCCTTTTCGCTTTCCGTGGCATAGGTGGTCGTGATGTAGCCTGGTCGGGTTAGTAGTCGGCTTCGCCCTCTCGTCTATGGCTGTGGTGTGGTCGCCCTTACCCTGCGTGCTCCACAGCAGGCCGGATGTGATGCCGCAGATGGCACCGGCAAAGATGTTGAACCACCCTCCTTTGCCCTCGTCGATATACCTGCGCGCGGTGTCAGGCCTTGTTGTCCATCGCTGGGCCAGTCCTCCTGTGTTTTCGCCTACCAAAGAGAGCCGGCGTAGAGGGAGTAGCCCGACGCGCCGATCATGAGCGTCAGCCGAGGGCCGAGCTGGTTGATGATGGAACCTCCAAAGATGCCGGCCGTGCCGAACAGACAATAGAGCACAACGTTTCCCGCATCTGGGTTTGTTAGTTGGGTCAGGTATGTGCGCTTTGTTTTTTTTTTTCTCCGTTCTGTCTTCTCTCACACACCAGTGATGTGAATGTACGATGGATGGACACCGCCCGCGCCCAAGCCTGTCATGGCCAGGTAGGTGCCGGGACAGCAAAACAGCGTGGCGCCGACGATCATGGACTGGACGTAGGGACTGCACGCGGCGTCAGCTGTTGTCTTTTTGCTTGTGGGGATTCACGGCATACGCACGCATTGTAGCGCCATTTTTTCAGATGGACGGGCGCGGCCGTCTCAACCACGGTGGGAGTGGACGCCATGGCGGAGGACAGCGGTGGTGGTTTTCTGTGGCTGCGTGTTGGAGAAGTCCCACCGCAGGCGAGAAGACAATGATGGGACAGCCAGGTCAGTCTGCATGGGACCGATCCAGGCTGCGTTCGCCGACCTTTATAAAACGGCCATATCTCTCCTATCAAGGATGCCTTTTGGGGGGGAGCCGTCGGCGGCTTTCCCTGCCCAGTCGACAATTTCTACTTGTTGCACTATTGCATGTTGCATGCGTTTTGTGTCCAGCGCATTTTGTGCATTCTGGGTTGGCTGGCCGGTGTAGCTAGGCGTGGTAGGCTTGAGCTCGGTAGATTGCGAGGTGAAACCTAGCCCCCCAGGCCGTTGCTACGTTCTGTCCTGCACGGCGCAAGTTTGACGGAAAACGGAAAGGCGCGCGCCCGATAAGAGAAAAGTGCCGGCAGTGGCGCGAGTTTGGCCGCAAGCGGCAACGGCAAGCCATTTGCTAGTGGGACGTGGTTGTATAGTAAATATGGGGGACTAATATGGGACATGTCTTATCAATGGCATACGAGTCCGTACAGTGTACTATGTAGTTCAGCCACTACACAGCAGACCCTTGTCGGCTCGGTTTACGTGACAATCAGGTCCCAGCCCAGACGGTCGGTGGCCCGGCTCCACCGGGGCCCCTCCTCGGCGGCGGCTGGCCGCCGCCTCCGCTTGCTGGACGCGGTGCTCTTCTGGACCTGCTCGACCACGATGCGCGCGCGGCTGATGTTGCCCAGGCCCACCGACGTCTCCAGCTGCCGCAGCCGGCCGATGGCGTACGCCTGCTGCGCCGGGAACCCGGACTCGCAGCCCATGATGAACAGCGGCAGCACCAGGGACGACTCGCTGGGCATGCCGGCCGGGATGTGGCGCAGGGCGTCGAAGCAGCGCATCACGGCCGCCTGCTTCGAGAGGCGCGCCGCCGGGTGTCCCAGCCAGGGCCAGGCGCGCACGGGCTGCGCGGGCTGCGCGGGCTGCGCGGGCTGCGTGGCCAGACACGCCGTGATGGCGTCAAAGTAGAGGACGGCCGAGGCGTGGTAGGCCAGCGCGGCGGACCGCAGATACTGGATGTAGGACGCGGGCACGCCCGGCGGCGCCAGACGCGTCTGGTCGGCAATGGACCACGCCTGGAGCGTCCGGTCTCTGCGCAGGGGATGACGTTAGCCTCTGTAAGCCTCGGGGGCCGCGGGCACGATGGCCGCGGGCGCGGGGCGTACATGGACACGGCTTCCGGTATGGCCGTCTGGGCGTCTCGCATGCAAGACAGCTGCGAGATGCGGCCAAAGAGCCCCACGATGCTCTTGGTGAAGCCCATGTAGGTGTCGATGTCGTCGTCGCGGTCTGGGCTGGGCGGGTCGTCCCATGCGGCCACCTGGGGCAGTGGGCCCATTCGGCTGTGCAGAGACTCGGCCGCCGTCGATCCGCGGGGGTTCTGGCTCGGGTTCTGGCTCGGGTTCTGGCTCGGGTTCTGGTGGCTGCTGCCAGATGTGATGGCTGCCACTTCGCAGTGGTATGTGATGCTGCATGCGCGCAGAGGCCGGTGTCAGCTGGGCGGGGGAGGGCGGAAGGACAGAGTGCTTACAAGCTCTGGAGATACTTGCGCGCCTCGGGGCTCAGACCCGACGCCGTCGCAGGGTGCTGCATCAGCTGTATGAGCCCGGTCAAGTGGTGCCGCCACTCGCGCGTGCTGCCCCGGATGATCTCGTACTTGCAGAGGAAGACGGCCGTGAGCACGACCTCGTCGACCGAGCAGCCGTCGCCGCCGTCGCCACCACCACCACCACTGGGGGCATACGCGGAGAGCGCGCCGGTGAGGCTGCGCAGCGCCTGCGCGTAGTTCCGGATCGCAAACGCCGTGTCGCGCGAGACGGCGCCGTTGCCCTGGCGCCGGGTCATGTGGCAGGCGGAGACGGCACACACGGCCCGCAGGAGCATGGGCGAGGCGGCCATCCGCGGGACGACCACAGCGCGGAGAGGGTTCGCCGGCGTATCCACCATGACCAGCAGCCGGCTGAGATGGGAGGTGTAGTACTGCAGGTAGTGCGAGCCGGCGGGACCCATCACCATGCTCATGGCCGGAGGTGGGCCGGGGTGCCAGCCCGGAGGAGGAGGAGGAGGAGGACCACCAGCCGTCGGCAGGTCATCCTGGTTTCCGGCAACGGGGTCGTCGGGGTGGTCTTGGTCTGCGCAGAGAGACAAGGACGGGCTGTCCTGTGGAGACACGGGCGGACGGCGTCGGCGCAGAGGCTTGTTCGTCTGGGTGGCGGGCGTCTTCCAGATGGAGTCGTAGTCGCACTCGAGCCCGAGACGGACGCAGTGTCCGCAGCTGCGCGGGTTAGAGCGGGATCGGAATCGGCCATGGGGATGCACGACATACCTCGGCTTGGCCTCGTCGCATTTCTTGCGGCGCTGTTTGCACTTGGAGCAGCTGTTGGGCAGGGCAGGATTAGCCGAGAACGGAGCGTGAGAGCCAGCTTCCAGACGCAGAGGACGTTTCCACACCCCCCTCTCCACCGAGGAAGACCAAGAACAGAACGACAGAAACAGACTGACCCAGAGCGGACCCAGCTGCGACTCCTCCGTGGTCGCTCGGCCGGGCCGGCTGCATGATGCGCGACACGGGCCCCCAGGCTGTGCATCTTGCTCCCGGTTGCTTGGTGGGCTGGTCGGGGAGGGCATCCAGCGCAGTCAGCAGGCCGTGTTGGCCTTTTGACAGGCACGTGTGGCAGGGTAGCGTCATCCCGCGTCGACGCTGGGTGGGTGTCAACGCCAGCCGGGTGTAGGAGCGGTTCTGCGATAAGGCCTGCGGACGAGCTCCACAGGGCACGCCGATTCAGCGTCCCTTGCCAAGACGTCTGAGCATGATAAGAACAGTGACGGTGCAATGGATGGACCTCTCTGGGCCCCTAGCCGAGTTGGGTCAAACTTCCGCGCATCGCCGACTATCTCTGCAAGTGGATGATCCCAAGCGTTCTTGTCATACTATGTAGTCAGTGAATACACACTCGCCCAGGATGGGGAGACGGCGAGACGGCGCGACTCGCACGCCAACACGTTGTCGGCGCCCATGCTCCTGCACACACGCACACACACACACTCCCCACTACAAAAAGCGCACCGCCACTCGCGTGTCGTTCGCCCCCGGGGTGGGAGATCGCAGCACAGAAGCAACAGCATGGCCGACGCAGAGTCGGAGCAAGGCGGCTTTGCCGTCGTCGAGGCGAGCATCGACCAGATCAGCGAAGCCTTGTCGGCGGGCCGGACCACGAGCGTCGAGCTGGTGGCGGCCTACCTGAACCGCATTGCGGCCTACGACCGCCGCGGCCCGCGCCTCAACTCGACGCCCGTCCTCAACCCGGCCTGCTTCGCCGAAGCCCGCCAGGCGGACCGCGCCCGGCAGGCTGCTGCCCGGGCCCGGCCGCGACAACAGCCCCACAGCGCCGCGCCCGTGCTGTCGGCGCTCCACGGCGTGCCCTTTACCGTCAAGGACAGCTACAAGGTGGCCGGCCTGACCGTGGCCGCCGGGTCGCCGGCGTTTGCCCGGCTCGTCGCCCGGGACGACGCCTTTGCCGTGGCCGCCCTGCGCCAGCACGGCGCCGTCGTGCTGGGCAAGACCAACATGCCGCCCATGGCCGTCGGCGGCTGCCAGCGCGGCGTCTACGGCCGCGCCGAGAGCCCCTACAACCCGGACTTTTTGCCGGCCGCGTGGCACTCGGGGTCGTCCAGCGGGTCCGGCGTCGCCGTGGCCGCCAGCCTGTGCGCCTTTGGCCTCGGCGAGGAGACGGTTTCCTCCGGCCGCAGCCCGGCCAGCAACGGCGGCCTGGTGGCCTACACGCCGTCGCGCGGGCTCATCTCCGTCCGCGGCAACTGGCCGCTCTTCCCCCTGCGCGACACCGTCGTCCCCCACACGCGCTGCGTCCGCGACCTCCTGCATCTGCTCAACGCCCTGGTCGCCGACGACCCCGCGCCCGCCGGCGACCTCTGGCGCACCCAGCCGTTCGTCGCGCTGCCGCCGCCCGCGTCCGTGCGGCCCGCCGATTTCGTGTCGCTGGCCACCCCCGGCGCCCTCCGCGGCCGCCGCCTGGGCGTCCCCCGCATGTACGTCGGCCGCGACCCCGCGGCCGACGCGCCCATCCCCGTGCGGCCGTCCATCCTGCAGCGCATGGACGAGGCCCGCGCCGTGCTCGCCCGCCTGGGCGCCACCTGCGTCGAGGTCGACCTGCCCGTCGTGTCCGCCTACGAGACGGACCGCCCCGGCACCCGCAGCCTGGTCGCGCGCGGCCTGCTGCCGGCCGGCTGGAACGAGCAGGAGATCAACGACCTGGTGTCGGCCAGCTGGGAGGAGTTTCTGCGCTGCAACGGCGACCCGGCCTGCCCGTCGCTGGCCGGCGTGCACCCCTGGGTCATCCACGCCGACCCGCCCGACGCCGTCGACACCCGGCGCACGACGTCGGCGCACGACGGCGAGGACCAAATCCGCTACGACTACATTGTCGACCGCGTCCGCCGCCAGACGCCGCCGCAGACGCCGCTCGCGTTCCCCCAGCTGGGCGCCGTCTGCGCCGGGCTCGAGCGGGCCCGCCGCGAGCTGTTCGAGCAGTGGCTGGCCGACCGGCAGCTCGACGGCATCGTGTTCCCGGCCAACGCCGACGTGGCCCCGGCCCACGCCGACACGGACGAGCACGCGTCCCGCATCGCCTGGCGCAACGGCGTCGTCTTCTCCAACATGAACCACGTCCTGCGCCACCTCGGCATCCCCAGCGTCACCGTCACCATGGGCCGCATGGCGGACACCGGCATGCCCGTCGGCCTGACCTTGGCCGCCGCCGCCTACGCCGACCAGGACCTCCTGCGCTGGGCCTACGACTACGAGGCCGCGTCCGCCCTGCGCGTCGCCCCCGCCGCCGTGCCCGAGCTCGGCCCCCACGGCTGCGCCTCCTCGCCGCCGCCGGGGCCGTGGGCGGGCGACGACGATGCGCCTCTTGCGAGCGTGGCGCTCGAGCTGTCGGGAAGCGGCGTCGTGGACGGGCGTGGGGACGTCCGGGTCCAGGTCGAGACGCGCGTGTCCACGACCGGCGTCCCCCACGGGCCCGAGGCGCCGGCCCTGTCGGTCCGCGTCACCGTGGACGGCCGGCACCACGCCGTCTACGACCGCACGGCGCCGCCGCCGTTCCGGGACACGTTGGCGACGACGGTGACGATCCCCGCCAGCGAGCGCCGGGGCGCCCGGCTGCAGGCGTCGCTGGTGGTCGTCACCGCCACGCTGGTGTATCCCGGCGGCGCGACGGGGCAGCAGAGAGTCACCGAGGGCGCGTACATGGACGTTCCCTACCAGTTTCCGTAGGAGTCGCTGCCGAGAATAGAAATTGCGTACAATGCCGATTCGGCTGTTTGTGTAATAGACCATGCCCATGGAGAACGATGGCCCCCGTTCGGAGGCCGGACGAATCGTGACAAGATCGCTCTGTGTGCCGAGAAAACAGAAAAAACACGCTACCCCCTCCCATGGGTGGGTGCATCGCTCCCAGCTCCAGGCTTAAACGTGAAGAGCAACTGTAGCCGAGGGCCCAGAGGGGCCCAGATGGGCCGAGCTGGACAAGATGATCCTTCGCACTGTCGACCGATGCGTTCGTCTGTTTGATCGTCGCATGCCGAGGCCGGCGCTGCGGCTGCCCAAAAAAAAAAGATAACAAGCTGCCCAGCCCAGCACAAATCGGCCCCCTTCGGAGGCGTGCTACTAGCGAGCACACCCACCTGGCTCTGTGGACGTCGTGGGCGCGATTTTTTCCTCTTTGGGACAGAGACCTTTATCGTCTTTTTCGGATGTCGGGCCCCGACCACTGGCGGGCGCCACAGCTGCCTCCCCGTCCCATTCGGGGTTCCGTTGGCCATACAAAAGAATCTGGCCCGTTCCCAGCAGTTATGCGACCTTATCTGCTCGGCCCAGCCTGTCTGCTGGGCGTGTTCTCCATTCGACTGCTGTCTGTTGTTTCTGTCAAACTCTAGACATTTGCCTCGGATTCTGGCAACGGCATACGCAGCAGCTCTGACTCTACAACGGCACGACAATTCTGACTTCTACCTTGGAGACAATTGCACGGCATCGTACTTTGACCATGGCCCTGCATCCCTTTGCTGACCTGACGCCGGAGGAGGTGGTGCGGACAGCGAGTCTGATCCAGAAGGATCACCCTGGCTTCCGGCTGTCGTTCAAGGCCATCACGCTGGAAGAACCAGACAAGACGCTGATGCTGGCGTATCTCGCCGCCGAACATGCCGGCCAAGAGGCGCCGCGCCCGAACCGGGTGGCCTTTGCTGCGTACTACGTCCGGGGCACGGTACGGCCGCGTGCCATTTTCCTACCGTCTTTTCCCTCTTCTTCCTCTCCGTCTTTTTCCACTGACGTGATGGGACACAGACACGCTTCCTGACGGCCTTGGTCGACCTCACCACGGGCCAGCTGGACACGACCGAGCACGTGGCCGAGGGCGTGCACGGCAACGTCGACTTCACCGAGGTGGTGGAGGTGGAAAAGGCGGTCCTGGCGTGCCCCGAGGTGCAAGCCGAGATTGCCAAGCTGCAGCTGCCGGCCCACCTCGAGGTCGTGCCGGAGCCGTGGGGCTTCGGCTCCGACGGCAGCGGCGACGACCGGGCGCGCTGCTTCCAGGTGTACCTGTTTCTGCGCGACACGACCGTCCCGGACAGCAACCACTACGCGCGCCCGCTGGCCTTCTCGCCCGTCTTCGACCCCACCACCATGCGGCTGCTGCGCATCCAGCACCTCGCCACCGGCGCCGACCACGCGGTCGCGGACCACACGGCGCCGTATCCGTACGCCGCGAAGCCCGGCAGCGACTACGTGCCCACCCAGCAGCCGCAGCTGCGCACCGACCTGCGGCCGCTGCACGTGGCGCAGCCCCAGGGCCCCAGCTTTGCGCTGTCGGCCGACCGCGTGCTCACGTGGCAGAAGTGGGCGATGCGCATCGGCTTCAACTACCGCGAGGGCACCGTGCTGCGCGACGTGCGCTACGACGGCCAGCCGCTCTTCTACCGCATGAGCCTGAGCGAGATGTGCGTGCCCTACGGCGACCCGCGCGCGCCCTACCACCGCAAGATGGCCTTTGACCTCGGCGACGTCGGCGCCGGCATCGTGTCCAACAACCTGCGGCTGGGCTGCGACTGTCTGGGCAGCATCGCCTACCTCGACGGGCTGGTCTGCGACCGCGACGGCCGGCCGCAGGTCATGCCCAACGTCATCTGCATCCACGAGCAGGACAACGGCATCGGCTGGAAGCACACCAACTACCGCACCAACAGTACGTCCGTCCCCATCCCCCGACACGCTTTCAGGTTTCAGTTGCTGACCCCAAGGCCACAGACGCGTTTGTGGTGCGCAACCGCGAGCTCGTGCTGCAGTCGATTCTGACCGTGTCCAACTACGAGTGCGTAGGCCTGGCCTGGCCTCCCCCCCCCCCCCCCCCCCAGCGGATCACACACGGCGCCCACTAACCAGACCAGATACATCCTCATGTTCATCTTCAACCAGGCCGGCGAGATCGAGTACCAGGTGCGGGCCACCGGCATGCTCTCGACCACCGCCATCGACGAGGGCCTCCACGTGGACTTTGGCACCGTCGTCCACCCGGGCGTGCTGGCGGCCTACCACCAGCACATCCTGTCGCTGCGCATCGACCCGCTGATCGGCAGCTACGACGACGGCAACACCGTGGTCCAGCAGGAGGCCCACGCCATGCCCATGGACGCCTTCAACCCCTTTGGCAACGGCTACCGCGCCGTCAAGACCGACATCGCCACCGAGGGCGGCTACGACCTGGACTGGGCCCGGTCGCGCTCGTTTGCCGTCACGAACCCGCACCGCCTCAACCCGGTCAACAACCTGCCCGTCTCCTACAAGCTCGAGTACCCCCCCGTGCCGCCCCTCCTGTCCCACCCGGACAGCTACCACGCCCGCCGCGCCGAGTTTGCCGACCACCACCTCTACGTCACCCGGTACCGCCCCGACGAGCTGTATCCGGGCGGCAAGTTTACGAACCAGAGTAGGTCCCCCTGTTGTGGACATGACACAAGACACTGTCCCACTCTGCTAACATCCCCAGGCCGTGGACACACCGGCATCAAGAGCTGGATCGACAAGCACCACGCCAACACCGTCGACCAAGACGTCGTGCTCTGGGTCCAGTTCGGCCTCAACCACTTCCCCCGCATTGAAGACTTTCCCATCATGTAGGCCGCCCCCCCCCCCCCCCGTTCCATGGGTCAACACGTGGCATCCACTAATGCGTCCGTCTTTCCCAGGCCCGTCGAGAAGGTCAGCGTGCTGCTGCGCCCTGTCAATTTCTTCACCAAAAACCCGGCTCTGGACGTGCCGCCATCCACCCAGGAAGTCAACAAGTCTGTGCTGGTGGTCCAAGGCGACAGCGCGTCGTGCAGCAGCTGTCCCAAGCTTTGAGGGGGGGGGTCGCTCGTATAGCCGGGCAGATTCGACGGCAGGGCCGAGTGTACTCCTCTACGCATACATACAAATGACGAAAATCTACAGCGTATCAATAGGTGCTGAGTAAGAGCGGATGTATTCACGTGCCACCGTACGGAAATTGCTTGTATCTCCAATCTGCAATGGTTCAATGCGTCCCTCCCTATGTACTTTTGTCAATGTTGCGTGCGCCGTAGCCACAGGGCACGTTTTTGTTCGTGTTTCGCATGGCTGGTTGCCGTATGTGCACGTCGACCCATCGATGCATGTCTCCCACTGGATCCTCATGCCCACCGCCCCGTCCTCACCACTTGGGGATGTCCGGTGAAAAGCCGGGCTGGAACCGTCTCATGTACGTCGTGTCGTCGCGCTTTTTCAGGCCGCAGTCGAGGTACTGCTGGTGCAGCGTCTGCAGCCTCGCGCGGTCCAGCTCCACGCCCAGGCCAGGCGCCGTGGGAACCGCGACCGCGCCGTCCTTCCAGCGCAGCACGCCGCTGTCCACAAGGACGTCCTCGTCGCGTCGCTTCCAGGGCCAGTGCGTGTCGCAGGCATAGTCGATGTTGGGCGTGGCCGCCGCCAGATGCGCCATGGCCGCGAGCGAGATGCCCAGATGGCTGTTGGAGTGCATGGAGAGACGCAGGCCCCACGTCTGGCAGATGCCGGCCAGGATCTGCGCGCGGCGCAGACCGCCCCAGAAGTGGTGGTCGACCAGAATCACCTGGACGGCGTCTTGGGCGATGGCGGCGGGCAGGTGGCTGAAGGCGACGACGGCCATGTTGGTCGCCAGCGGCAGAGGAGGCGGAGCGGGTGCGGCGGCCGCCGTCGGAGCGGCCGCCGCCGTCGCCTTGAGGCCGGCGGCCACGGCGGCCATGCCGGCCATCTCGGGCGCCGGGTCCTCGAGATACTCCAGCACGCCGTCGAGCTGCTGGGCCACCCACTGCGACGTCGCGACCGTCCAGGCGCCGTTGGGGTCGATGCGCAGCGGGAGGTCGGGAAAGGCCTGGCGCAGGGCGCGCACGGCGTCCACCTCCTGGGCGGGCGGGAACACGCCGCCCTTGAGCTTGATCGCCCGGAAGCCGTACTCGTCGATGATCTTGTGGGCCTGGCGCACCAGCCCGGCCGCGTCGACGGCCTCGCCGTATTCGTCGTCGCCGCCGTCGTCGCCGTCGTCCTGGTCGCCACCCCCCGGGTGGCGGCCCCATTTGTAGAACAGGTAGGCCGAAAACGGCACGGCGTCGCGCACGCGGCCGCCCAGCAGCTCGCTGACGGGCACGCCGGCCAGCTTGCCCTGGATGTCGAGGCAGGCGACCTCCAGGGGCGAAAAGACCTTGTCGACGACCGACGCCGTCGTGACCATGCCGGCCATGCCATCGCCACCCGTAGTCCTGTCGTCGGCCAGGACCCGCGCGCAGACGGCGTAGATCTGGTTGAGGCTGTAGATGGAGAGTCTGGGCGTCTGGGCCAGGCAGGCGTCGGCCGCAGAACGCAGACGACCAATATGGGTCTCGTCGCCATACGACTCGCCGAGGCCATACACCTCCTCCTTCTCCTTCTTCTCCTCATTCGCCTCCTTCTCCTTCTCCGCCACCACCTCTATGATGCTACGCAGGGCATAGGGCTCGTGCACGCCCACGCTGTTAAGCAGTGGCATGTCGTGAAAGGCCACGGGCGTGATGCGGATCTCCTGGATGACCCATTTTGCCATGATGAAGTAGGCCTATGCTAGTGACGGCTCTGGGAGACGGCTGGTGAGAACGGCTTCTGAGATGGACTCTTCGCGTATTCGATTCTTCGCTGCACTCTCCCAAGTCTCCCGAAAGAACATGCAGTGGGTACATCCGGCCTGGCAGCCTTATCCGGTCTGCCCTTGGCCCTTTTTATCTTGATGAGACCTGCTCCTCGTACGACTGCAACCCCGTCAGGTCATGCCTGGCCTATTCGGTGGAACCCTCTTCTTATCCGTCTTGGTGTTCCCTTTTGTCCACTTCCCCGTTTTTACATTTTCTCGTTTTCTGCCTTCTCTCCTTCCTGGCCGGTCAGCGGATTTGGTGCAATGGGACACGGAAAAGGCGTTGCTTGTCCGCTGTGGATCAGCGGATTTGCTTCCCCGCATCCATGGCCTTCGTTACCCCAGGATTTGTGCAGTCTGGGGTAGGCTTGGCGATCTTGGCGGGTGACGGAGATGCACCCCAGTATGCCATGGGCCTGTTCCGTCACTAGTTCCCTTGAACGACCTATCGCTGCGTGTACTGGGCACAAATCAGTGAAGGTCTGTAGTAAATGACAGGGGAAGGGGGTGACTTGCAGGCAAGTATAAGACAAAAGAGTCTACTTTTTCTATCAGGCTCCCGTTTTCTCTTTCCTTGTTCCTTAGAGTTTCTCAGCACTGCTCCCTCCTTTCTCCTCTTCCTGTGCTCCTATACTTCCCTGTTGTCCAGTCCTGTGTTATCCTATTGCCCATGATGACGTCGCCTTCCATCGAGAAACACGACATGCTGGATGTGGAGAAGACGTCCCACGTCGAAGGAGCTGCTCGCATCGTCGAAATCGACTCCTTTCGTGTCGTTGGGCTGACGGACGACGATGTCGACTTTTACAACAACTACTCGCTGGAGCGGCGAAAAAAGACCTTCCGCAAGGTCGACGTGCGCCTGATTCCCATGCTCTGCATGCTGTACCTGCTCAGCCAGATTGACCGGGCCAACATTGGCAACGCCAAGATTGAGGGCATGATCGAGGACCTGAACATGACCGGAGTTCAGTATAATACAGTGCTGTCCATTTGTGAGTAGAGTGTGGAGTATTCAGGGTGCGGTTTCCAAACACTCACTCTTCAGTTTTCATTCCCTACGTCCTCTTCGAGATTCCGAGCAACATCATCCTCAAAAGGTTTGCCCGTCCGTCGTACTACATTGGCATTCTGGTGACGGCATGGGGCATCATCATGACTTGCACTGGCCTGGTCAAGAACTTTGGCAGCCTCATGGTTGTCCGCATTCTTTTGGGCGTCTTTGAGTATGTTTCTCTCTCTGTTTTCGGTACACATATCCTCGTTTGCAGTCCTACTGGTTCTAACGTTTCAGGGCTGGCTTTTTCCCCGGCGCCATCGCCTTGTGCTCGTATTGGTACATGCCCAAGGACCTCGCATCGCGAATCTCTTTCTTCTACTGTGCAAGCTCCCTCTCTGGTGCCTTCTCGGGTCTTCTGGCTGCTGCCATTGCTCAGATGGACGGCATCGGCGGCTACGAGGGCTGGCGGTGGATTTTTTTGATCGAAGGTCGGTGCCTTTTTTTACTTTTCTGGTCCCAATTGAGGTTGGATCACGGACTCGTGATGTTTTTTGTTTTTTTTTGTTTTTTTTTTTTTGTTTTTTAATGCTTTTTTTTTATGTCGTGGTTATGCACGCTGTGATGGGGTCTCTCTTCCTTTATCTTCTTCTTATGCCTTCAAGGTCGTGACGCCGGCTAACCGTCCTAGGCATCGTAACCGTTGCCGTTGGCGTCGCCTGCTTCTTCCTGCTGATTGACACGCCCGCTCTCTCCTCCCGCTGGCTCGACCCCGAGGAGATCCGCATGCTCGAGCTTTCCATGTTCATCAAGCAAGGCGGCCATCTCCAGCAGCTCGAGCAGGCTGAGCATGGAAAGAAGCCAATCGTCAACTGGCACGACCTCAAGATGGTGGTGACCAACTGGCGCATCTACCTCCAGGCCTACTTCCTCGTCTGCCAGTCGGCCCTCTCGTACGGCACCAAGTTCACGCTGCCGACGCTGACCACGACGATGGGCTTCAAAGGCTCCACCGCCCAGCTCATGACCGCCCCGCCCTATGCGTCGGCTGCGATTGCGTCCATCGTTCTCGCCCGCATCTCGGACCGCTACTTTTGGCGCATGCCCTTTATCGTGATTCCCCTCGCCGTTGTGACCATTGGCAACAGCATCATCATCTCTCTGCACGGCGAGCTCGCCAAGCACCAGGCCGTGGCCTACTTTGCCGTCATGGTCGCCACCACCGGCATCTACCCCATCCAGCCGGCGGCCGCCTCCTGGAATGCCAACAACATTGCCCCCGACTCGCGTCGTGCGCTCGCCATCGCCCTGAACAACGCCGTCGGCAACCTCGGCGGCATTGCGGGCAGCTTCATGTTCATCAGCGCCGAGTCCCCGCAGTACTACACCGGCTTTGGCCTCAGTCTCGCGTTTGGCGTCACGGGCATCATTGTCGCCGCCGTCCTCGAGCTCAGCTACCGCCATGCCAATGCGCGCAAGGCTGCCGTTGCTGACGAGGCCCGCACCAAGTACACCGAGCAGGAGCTCTTTGACATGGGTGACCGCTCTCCGCTGTTCAAGCACGTTCTCTGAGACTTTGTCAGGCAGATCCATGTTTTCTCGTTCCATGAATTCTTGTACTTTTTGGGTAGCTTCTGTGGGGAATTTCACGAGTCTATGAAGATGAATATACTGTGTACGGACAACATGGCCATCTTGACACCGACTAATTGAACAACTGGTGCGCAAATGAGGCGAACACAACTATAATAAAACAAAGTAAAAAAAATGAAGGCTGGCTAGATAGTGCAAGTTCTGCCTGGTTCTATGCTCCATCGAAAACTTTCATTGGTCGAGCATTTTCTTATTTCTGGTACCGTGTCGGCACAGCATGGGCAAGCGGCCAATCTTGCACGCAAAGAGGGTTTCTATAGACACCATTCGGTAACCAAGTGAATACCAAAAGACACAAACTTCGCAAAAAGGAAACACAGTATCAAAGCATGAGATTGTGGTCCTTGTGGCCCAAACATGAGGTCATTGACACTGGCTCAGACACATCTCCTGAACCATCACTAAGCCATCGCCATCGATCTTCGCCGTGCTATTTTACTCTCCGCCAATGAATGTATACAGAATACACCCGTAGCGAACAGATCCACCGACACCACCGTTGTTGCCTTGCGAATATGTTAATACATTCCAGTGGAAAAAAACAAAGAAGGGGCTGACACGAACACTTGGAGAACGCAGCTCGAAGCATGCCTGCTGCATATTTGTAATCCTGGTTACAGCCGTCGTCTTTTCTCGCGATATAGTGGTAGTGGACGTCAGTAAAAAAAGTCGTGAATATGCTGTCTGCGCCCATGGTTTTCGACATCACCCCATTCTCAAAGTCTATCGCGAACTGCGCTTGTTGTTTCGGTCTGATGTCGGCATGCCCCGGAAAATTGGCCTCGTTGAAACACTCGACCAAAGTCCCAAACACTTCCTCACGAGGCTCAAGAACATCCAGAGTGGGCAGGGCAGTGACCACCCATATTGAAAAGAGTATGAAAGTACAAATGGCGATGCGCTTCATTTTTTTCTTGGCGAGGAGGGGTGTGATGCGCAAGGTAACGAGTAGATGGCGAAAGAAAATACAAATAACCCTCAACCTCTCCTTCACATCTTCCTACCCAGCGACGTGTCCTGGAATGGCCTCCCTTTTGGAAGCACTGGTCTCTCGGTGCTTGTATATCTGTGACTTGCGCATGGGTCACGACTCACACAACCAACACGGCGAACAAAGGAAAACCAGCAAATGCCATAGAATCAAGCTATAATTATTCTGCTTGTTGCTCTGGGCGGTTTTTCGTATTCCCACCCCTTGCAGTGTCATACCAGACCAGCCGCTGCAAAAACCAATCGCATCGATGAGCGTGACGATCTCTCTCCATGCACGGCCACAACAGCCCGAGCGATCTCGCCAACTGGCCCAACAATCCTAGTTTCCACAATTCCCTCCCTCATTTGCCTCCAGTGCATTTATTCAGCAGGTGTGGCCCATCAGAGGGGAGGGGAGAAATGGTCTTGGCTGGTTTTTGGAATTCTTATTGTACGGAGCAGCTTCTACCAAGTTATACTATGTTTGTCGTGAAAAGCGTGCGTTCTCAATGTGACAAAGGCAGCGTTTTCTCCCTAGACAGAGTCTGTCAACAGTCCCCCCTTACTTCATACATGAGTTCCCACCAATACGTATATGGCCAACCGAGTCGTGAAGCACGAGCACGTAACAGAAACGTGTTTAAAGGCTCTGCTCAATGCTCGCAATGGATGAAATCTGTTCTTTGAGCGCTTTTTGGGCTTCCTCCGAGGGCGGCAGATATGGCGGCCGCGGCTGCAGCTTGTGGGCGGCATTCTCGATCCCCGCAGCCGGTGCCGTCGTCAGCGAGGCCGCATACTTGACGGCGGCGATGCCGGCCTTGCAGGGCTGCTCGGCCAGGGCCGCCTTGCGGTGGAGCTCGAGGGCGTCGTCCAGACGGCCCGCGCGGTAGAGGTCGTAGATGCGCACGAGCGTCTTGGGGTAGACGTTGGCGAAGCCGGCAATGGTGCCGCTGCCGCCCGAGGCGAGACCCCCAATCAGAAAGTCGGCCTGTCCGGCATACACGGAGAAGCGGTCGGCGGGCAGTTCGGCCGACAGGCGCGTAATCTTGGCCACCGAGCCACAGGTGAGCTTGACGCCGACAATGGTCCCCGGGTAGTCGCGGGCCAGCTGGGCAATGGTGGCCGAGTCGAGGTCGATGCCATTGCACACGTTGGGGAAGTTGTAGATGACCAGGGGCAGGGGGGTGTCGCGCGCCACCTGGTCGAAGAAGCGCCGCACGACGGCCGGGGTCGTCGTCGGCTTGCCAAAGTAGGCCGGCGGCAGAACGAGGGCGTAGTTGGCGCCGGCCGCGGCGGCATCGGCCAGGTGTTGCCGGACCTGCTTCGTCGAGTGGCCGCCGACGCCCGCCATGATGGGGAACGCCGGTCCCACGGCACGGCGTGCCGTCTCCAGCAGCGTCTTGCGCTCTTCGCGCGTCAGCAGAAACGTCTCGGCATTCGTCCCCAGCACGACCAGTCCTGCGAGTCCCGTTGTCGACAGGTAGGCGTAGTACTTGGCTTGCGACTCGAGGTCCAGCTCGTCTGTCTCGGGGTCGAAGAATGTGATGGCCGGAGCCCAGACACCCTGCGGAGGTGCTCGGGGTGATACCATGGTGACGTGTGTGAAGGGATAAGGAAGGTTTGTCTGGGTTTTTGCTTCCTGTTTGTTTGCTGTCGTTATGGACCCCAATTTGAAAGAGGGGGGAACACGCAAAATCGAAAAGAAAATAAATGAATTAAAAAAGAATAGAAAATGAAATATCGTTTTCTATGGCTGGTACAAGAGAAGACGCCGGCCATGTGAGAGGCGAGACCCTTCCTCCCCCGTCTTCTGGCATGACGACGGCAAAGTCAACCCTAGCTATTGTGGAGATGTGATGTTGTATTGATATTTTGTGATTTGTTTTGATTTGTTTTCCGTGACATTTGCAACGTCGGATTTGAAATGGCGGAAATGCAAACACGGATATATGGAATCCACTGTAAGTACTGCAGATGCGGGGATACCCGTTCGTGCCTTCCTGTCCTGGAAGGCGATTTATTCAAATCATTCGGTGTCTCGCAGAGCCGCTTTGGGAGTACGTCAAGAATACGAGCAAGCCAAGAATACGCTGCCTTCGCTGAGTTGTACAGAAAGGCGACGGCGCTTCCGCGTGTCTCTCCAAGGTCGCTGATGGAGTCTTACGCGGTCAAAAGCCAGGGAGGCCCCGATATGGTGATCAATAGCTTGGGTCTCCCCTTCGCCGGCCTTGTCATGCCGGATCTACTCGTGACATGCGTCGTATGCTAGATATGGCTTCTACTCTGTAGGCCGCAATCGGTAACAAAGTGGCAGCCCGGCTTCTTCTTTTGGTCATCGTGGAACCCAAGCACGTAACACAAGTGCTGGGCTAGCTTTTTCAAACAACAACAACAGCAACAGCAGCAGCAGCAGCAACTAGTCGGGGCAATGTTCTGGCTACTTTCGGACCCCTTGCTGCCTGTTTCTTTGTTTTGCACCGCATCCTACGTACTGTCTTGTTGGCTGAGCCTATTCAGGGATCCTATTGAGGTCCTTTTCGGGGCTCTATTGAGGTCCTGTTCGGGCTATACGGCAAAGTTGGCCAAGGCTGCGGTGTGACCGGTGCACTATGCGCATTGATGTGCCGACGTTTTTAAATAGGGAGGGCCTTTCCAAGATGCATCTCCAGACAGAACGCTCTAAGAAGCCTCAGGCTCCGTGTAGCTGAATTGCTTCCTTTCTCTGTCCACCTCCCTTCCTCTGTCTACCTCGCTACTCTCTGTGCCATCCTCCTGGTCACTCCCCCTTCCCATAAAAATGAAGCTTATTACTTTTCTTGCTTGTACAGTCTTTTTTACATGGACTGTCCATGCCCTTCCCGGAAACTTGGATGGTCTTGAGCGCCGTGTAACTTTGGAGGCCGAAATTCTCGAGTGCTTCAACGAGGCCGACTACCCTGGGCATGCCGACATCAATCCTTCCGATCAGAACAAAGGCGCAAAAGATTACGAGGACCAGCTGAACTCAGACCATCCCATTCAAGACTGGGTAGATTACAGTAATAATTGGTACCGCATCAACTACCACTATATCGCCGAAAAGGACCCGGGCTGTACCCAAGATTGGAAATATGCCGCGGGTATGCTTACAGAGGTCTATCAATACTGTAAGTGTTTTTTTTTTCTTCTTTTTAAGATGATCTTTTTTTTGCTTTCTAACTCTAAAGGCAACAACGGCGGTGTCGGCGGAAAAATTCGGTTCGGTTGCATTGTGTATACATTTATTGGCGGCGAGTGAAAAAAAGGAAGTGGGACATCAGCCAGTGGTGGTCAAGAGCAGAAGGAGAGTCAGTTACATTATCAAGCTCCTTACTCGGATCGCATGTACACACATGGCCAAGTACAAAAAAGGGAGCTGGGTTTTCTGGGCATGACTTGGAGCCACCCTTGAGCTGCATACAATGTGACTAACTAGGAGTTTCGAAATCTTGAAGGAATCACATATGTTTGTTTTGGGTTTTTTTTTGGAAATTTATGCAGTATAGTTGGGCAAATGACTCTAAAGACGCCCCCTCATCTATTGCCTTCTATGCATCACAGTAGCACTTGCTTGGTGGTTCGGGAAAATAAGAGAATCGGCAATCACCGTGTTCTCTCTTCGCGTGGCCGCAAACACGACGACTTCGGCAACATCATCCGGCGTCAATGGATCGCAGCCTCTGCAAGTAGGAGTAGTTAGCCGCTGAGATGAACAGGCAGGGCAGGAGAAGGAGAGGGGAGGGGGGGGGAATACGCATAAACGGCGTCCGCCTTGGCCTTGTCGCCGTAGAAGCGCACAACAGAAAACTCCGTCTCGACTTGGCCTGGATCGACACAGATGACGCGAATGCGCGTGGCGACCAGCTCCTTGCGCAGAGCTTCCGTAAACGACCGCACAGCTGCCTTGGTGGCGCAGTAGATGCCGCCGCCCACGTACGGCTCGCGCCCAGCAATGGAGCCAATGTTGATGATGTCCCCCGACCCGGGCCCGAGTGGCGTGGAGCGCTTCAGCATGGTCGGCAGGACGGCCTGCGTCATGTTGATCAGCCCGGTGACGTTGGTCTCAAACATGGTGTTCATGTCGTCTTCTGCGATTTCAGGTGCTCGAGCGACACCACGAACGAGTCCACTGGTTTTTGTCAGCCTTGAAACGGAAAAGAAAACAAAAAAAAACATGCCCATTGAGAGAGTCATAGGGAGAAAGCAGACGAGCAGGGCCATCAAAACGCACGCATTGTTCACGAGTATGTCAATCTCCTGAAACTCGGCCGGGAGGCTCCCGACAAATGCGCGCACCTCGTCGGGCTTGCTGATGTCGAGCTGCGCCGGCCAGACTTTCACGCCCGCGCCGACCTCCTCCGTAATGCTTTGGGCAAGTTTCTTGAGAGATTCCAGCCGGCGTGCTGCGAGGACCAGCTTGAGGTTCTGAGGACAAGTGCGGGCAAACTCGAGCGCCGTGGATCGGCCGATGCCAGAGGATGCGCCCGTGATCAGGACCGTCTTGCCCTCCAGACGCTTCGAAGCTGCTGTCGACATGTTGATGGTGGTAGGAGGCCGGCTATGCTTGGCGTATCTGGGCCGTATCTGAATTTTTGATGTTCAGAAATCTTGTGCGCTCGGGGCAGTTGAACAGCAGCTTATACAATAATGAAAATATAAAATATAAAATATATGTAAATGGTTTTGACGCTCTTTCTCCAAATGATTTGGATTTTAAAAATAGGTACGGTCTGCCAAGTCTCAGCGTAAGGTACAATAATGACGTGAATTCCCTTTTCCCCTTACCCCCAATAATGGATGGTACTGGACGGATTTGTGCTGTGCTTTTCCGTCCCCCCTCCTTCCCTCTCCCCCTTGCCAAGCAAACGTCACAAGGAAAATGAGCTGTCCTGGAGCAGGATATCCAAGTTCCCCATGCCCGACGAAATCATGGAAGCAAACTGTTCCCAGCTCTCATGGTCACTCATCTCCACAGCTGCCGTCTCCTGCCCCATGTAATTCTGGCTGTACAATGACTCGTCATTGATACAGTCGGTGTATAAAGTGCCTACCGTGTCTGCCGTGCCGTCACTGGGACTGCTGTTCATGGCTGGAAACTCGGCTGATATGCCACTCGATGTTCCATTGTGACTCCGCGCGGAGAGAGCAGGATCGGCATTGTCTCCGACACTGCTGATGGTGGTGTTGGTGCCGGGAATGCTGCCAGCAGCTGTATTTCCATGTCCACCCCCTGGTGCAACAGCGGCGCAAAAATGTCCCGTCTGCTGTTTGGCCTCCAAGCGAAGCTCCTCCAGGACCAGGCAATAGCGCTCGGACAACGATCCAGGCTCGGCTATGCAAGACAGGTACTTTTGGCATTTGGCCGCTGCGATGAAGTATTCCTGGTATTGTTCCGGCGGCGATGCCCGTTTGTGTATGATATATATATACAAAACGATGGTGGCCGTAAAGGCGAAGTAGGCAGTTGTCTTCGGCTGTGTTAGCGGTCAAGTAAAAGAGAGATGGAAGAGCAGGGGAACAGGGGAGGGGACAAGCACATACCCAAAATGAACGAAACATTTGGTGCGTCTGCGCAATCTCCTCCATGGATGTGACCGTCTTGACTGCTGCGGTCAGGCATTGCTGCATGCTTTCGGCCGTCTGCGCATCCGTTGTGCCGCCGTCTCTGTCGTTGTCGTCGTCCTCCGCAGTCGCAGTCCGCCGCGAGAACTGTCGTGTAAAGTGACTGAGAAGATAGGGCCGATGCGTGAGGATGACCGCGTGCCAGTAGGTCAGGTTCAGCATGTTTCGCTGTCGCTGGTAAATGGGTAGAAGCAACAATGTGCTAAACGTGTCCGCGTCGAGAAACCGAGCCATGGTGGCCCGCCAGGCACGCAGCTCGTTGGAGATCTTCTTGGTCCATGTTGCCCGCTGCGCCAGCGGGATCGGTCTGATGGGATAGAGTTTACGGATGATTTGGCCAATGATTTGTGCGAGTCTAACGAGGACGCATATAAAGTCAGCGGCGGCCGTTCCGATAGAAGGCGAAGCAGAAGAAGAACAGCACTGTACTTGAAATGCGAAATGGATCCGGCAATGATCAATGGGCTCGGCTGCAGATTCGGTACATTCCGCAGCGCGCCCATGGACAGGGAGTCGGACAGTTCGTGATCGTCGATGCATTCCGGCAACTCCGTATCGATGTCCTCGTCGTGAAAGGTGCGCGGCCGTCCCAGGGCCACGCTGAGGTAAACATCAAGCGTGTAGAGACACCAAAACGTACGGCGTCTGTTTTCGGCCTCGAGCTGGCTCATGCCGCTGCCTGGGTTTCGATTCAGACCAATGGCCAGAGCAAGATGCGACACCGTCCCGAACAAGCTCCAGCAGTGGTTGATGCGCGACTGCGTCAGCAGATAATAGCACTGCACAAGCCGCGACTGCACGCTCGTCAGCCGAACCGAGCCCCTCTCTTTGGCCAGATGGTGTTCGGCCGCGAGGAAATAGCGCGTGCTGAGATCCGCCGGCCCCGGTCGGTCGTGGTCCGGCATGTAGACCCGCCCTTGCGCAAAGACCATGAAGAGAAGCGCAATCTTGCCCGGTGCGCTCTGTCTCTGGGCGTCGCTCATGAGTCCCAGCGTGTCGTAAAACTCGTCAAACCAAGCCCGGATGGTTGGCCGGTGGAGAAATCGATACGTCGGCATGGCAAAGTCAAAGTATCGGTCCACCAGCCGCAGCGCATCGTCACGGCCCAGCATCATGCAGAACGAGGTATCGACCTCGGGCTCCTTCAGGGGCGCATCTCCAAACGTGAAGATGGTGCTGTTCGGGAGTGAGAACGAAAACGACGCGGCTGCCAACAGCCTCCTCTGTATTCGAAGCAGAAAGGACACGCCGGACGTCGCCCCGATGTAGTGGCCTTGCAAGTCGGTCATGGACGAGGAGGGTTCGGGCGTGTGGCGAGCCAAGGAGCCGGCCGTGGTCGTTGTTGTGCTTGTCGTCGGCAAGGACGAGTCCCTGGACGGCATCCGATACTGCGGTGTGCCCGCTGCTTCAACTTCCGCGGCCGCCTGAATGTGAGGGAGTCTTCCGCGCGCATAGCTGCAGTTGTAGGTGCATTGGGCTTTTGTCCGCGAGCATAAATCGCATGGCTGTATGCCGTTGCATTTGATTTTCCTCCTGCTCCAGTTAGAAAAGTCGAAACGTGATCGGGAAAGCGACATTGTCAAAGCGAGAAGAGACCAACCAACCTTTTGCATCGATCGCAAGCTCTCGTCACTTTCGACCGCTCAACATCCCGGCGCTGTCTTTTGGCACCTTCGCCCTGTGCGGCTGTTGGTGAATGCAGGGATGGAGACGACTCCATAATTGCGAAAATGGAGAAGTGAGAGTTTCGTCTTGTGCTCCGAAATTCCCCAGGTCGTGTAAACTGGGGAAAAGTACAAAGGTTGTGAGGGGTAGCATTTTCCGGTTACCGGGATGTCATTCGATTGCGTGGAGCTGTCCAACGCAGTCTCGGTAGGTCAGATAATAGGTGCAGTCGAGTTCACACGAGAGGAGGACAGGAAAGAAAATTGTAGGGCACCTGGAAAATCAAGAAATGGTATCATACTATCTTCTGTCAGGGAAAAGCAAACCAGCCACCAGACGCCAGAACCCCCAGAAAGCCCCGAGTTCCACTCAAACAGAATACCACAATCCAAATACTTCAGACTTGGGAGTCATATGCAAGCACTGCCGTCTGTGACCCGATCCGTAGTTACGTGTCCTCCGGCCAGAATCCATAGACCGCTCTCAATGCCTCTGCTGTACCAGTCTGGCCCATTGGCACCCCGAATCGCTGATAGAGACTCTCTATCTGTGGGAGGTCGTCAACTCGGACGTCTTCAATCGACCTGCTGTCGGGTTTGGGCTCGAGCAAAGGGTTGGTTCTCACTGGCCTCAGGAACGCCGAGCCTTTGCAAGAGGCAAGAATGTTAGCCAAGGTCTCGAGTGTATCAAGATTGTGGAAGAAAGCGTGATTAGCAAAAGCACACGTACTGGGACCAATGTTGCGCATGATGCTCTCGAGGTGAAGAGGATCACACCTGCCAGCCAACTCGGTGAAAACCATCCCGGCCTGGCGCGTGCCCAAGGGGTTGCTCGGGTTGTGGTATATCTTGAACTCTCCACCGAACACTATGCGATGCCACCATTCGCCCGGATACTCCATTAACTCGTCATGCCCGGTTAGAAAACTTCCAAAAAAGTACGTAATGTCACGAGCAATGTATGTGCTCAGGAGGAAAATGTTGGTTCCGTAATCCCTGAATACATTCTGCTTGTGTATTCGAGAGGAAAACTCCAGGTTTTCGAGGTTCTACGGAGAGGTTAGAGATGACGCGATCGCAACAGTCGTCTTGTAGTCCTATCATAGTTCTGTTTTGCTGACTTACCACAGTACCCATCACGAGGTATCCCGCAGTGCTCGGGTCGTATCGAGTCATGCCACTGGATCCGTCGGTCCAGGTGTCTGTCCAAATCGTTGAGGGCTCTCCCACAAGAGTCCTCACTTTGATGGGCGGGAAGTCTGTTCGCATTTTTGCGAGAAACACGCCGACCCGATGGGACATTCTGTCGGGGCGGACGAAATAGATGTGCCGGACGTTGGGCAGGGAGTTGGTACGTTTGCCGACAATCTCCAAGCCACGCCTTCCACGTTCAGATTCTAGGAATCTGAGAGCAAGGTCGATCAAACCAGGAATACGTTGCAACGTGTATCCTCCGTCAAACAATGTTGTGCCACCTAATCCTAGGTCGACAAACACTGTGAAGCGGTCCATATTGTTGCCAAGCGAGGAATGGGGGCGGCGATTAGGCCGCCGAGAATTGGTCGATAACCTGGTGTCCGATGACATTTCTTGTAGCAGACCAGGATATGGCCGCCGCTGCCTTGGTATCGGTATCCATGGAGGGTGTGATGAAACTGGCTCCCCCGGATCTTCGAATATCACAAAGGGCTCATTCTGCGAATTGGGACAGGCAGATTGAGGCCGGTGACCACAACGTGGAGGGCCAGTTCTGTGATCGGCAGCTTGCCTGGGCGGCATGGCTGTGCTTTGAATGGGGAGAGTGCACGTTAGACTAATAAGACCCGAGTGAGGGTTTGAAAAGGGGACAGCAACATACCCGAGCTGTGAAGATGGCAGATGTATCAAAGGAAGTGAACGGGAAATAATCTTGGGTGTGTAGCAGATATTCAGAGACGAAACTTGACTTGATTGTAATCACAAAAGATCCTCTAGAATGGGAGGCAAAGAAGACATGTTATATAGACGCCTCAGTTCGTTCTTCTTCCGGGGAGATCTCAAGCTCGAAAACATGTTTGCAGCCCGGTCACCGGACAGAGATCATTTTCATTGCATTGTAAGTAAGCCGCCCCTGCATCTGCAAGAACAATATGAATAGCCTCAGATAGACCTCCTGGCCCCCAGCACTCTGGCTTCCAAAAAAAAGGGAAAGATCAAGTCAAAAAAAGAAGCCTTCGTAAGATGTCACAGCCCGGGTCTTCTTTTACAGAGGCCCAGGGGACGCCTTCATAGCAGCGAGGAATGCCAATTGGATACTGAATGCATGTCTAGATAAAAAATAGATGTTGCTGCTTCTTTGTTAAGGGCTTGCTTGGTCTCTTTTCTGAAAAGTTGAAGTATGGCCCCCACTAGGTGACGGCATATTTTCGCGATCACGGTCGCGATCTTCAAACAAGGCTGTAAGCTGATTGCTTTGACATAATACTGCAGGAACAGATCTGCTGAAGACTGTCGCCCCCATCATTCTTTGCAATGCGCCCAGTTTTATTCGAGTCAACCGAGAGAAGAAAGAGAGCGAGAAGAAGAAAGAGTCGGTTCTGGAAGCGGAAGCCTGCCCGCTTGGCTACCTTTCCTGGCTGCATACTTGTTTCACAACACCCCCAAATGCGCTTACAACATTGTCGAAGAGTAGAAATAGCTACCTGCTCGTCTGGTGGATGCGACCACCGTCGCGACAGTTTCATGACAACTAGTCCGGGCGGCAACTGGTTGGCAGAAAATCATTGTAGAAACTGCGTACATTGCAGCCTCACCAGATGAAGAAAGGACTCATTGCTTTCATATATCACCATGCAGGCGTTGTGTTTCGAGTGTCATCCTCTGCAGAAGAGTGTGGATTGATATTGCACCACTAACCAATCCTTCACTGTCATTGGCGTATTGATATTTGGTCTTCACTTGCCTGGCAACTTCAGCCTCGACGCCTAGACTTGCCTGACAGAATGTTATCTACTTTTCATCCACTTTTCTACAAAGCAGTGTAACTCTTCTGATGCCTAATCATGGGCCAACGCTACGCTATTCAGACAATGGTCTCCATGGTCATGGTAGTTCGGGGGGCCAATACAACATCTATCGTCTGTTTGGGCTTTTGAAGTATCGAGCTGCCTTTCAAGTTACTGTGGATGCCTCGCAAAAGAAACAAATAGTTAGTGCGTAAAGGCAGTTGAGATACAGCATTGGCTCAGAACACAGCATGGAGCTTTCAGGTTACTCAGCGGAGACTCTTGGCGTGTCCTGCCGAGGAGCTCTACCGAGGAGCTCTACCGAGGAGCTCTACCGAGGAGCTCGACCGAGCTGTCGACGAGACAGCGTAACGAGCCGGCTGTATTGAGAAGGGTGTTCCGGGGACGCGCCTGGAGCGTTGTGGCGGAAGGCGCAAAAAAGAAAGAAAAAAAGAGGGAAATTGGAAGATCCAGTTTTCCTCCGTTCCAGAGTCGTGTTATTACCAGTAATACTTGAAAGTAGCTCAACATTTGTCCGTCCGAGGTTTTCGTGTTCTTCTCTCATACTCCACGACATACCGGCGTAAAAACAAGCACAACCACAAAACGCGCTCGTTGCTGTTTACTTACAGACGCGTGAAGCTACTGTTCCGTCGCGGTCGTGGAAAAAATCCCGTAACAAAGAGTACTTTTCGCCTCCTATGTCATCAGAGACATTTATTCCACTGCAAACCCAAAAAAAGGTCGCCACTCCGGACGCCGGTTCTCGCGGGGAAGGCGCGATGGAGAGAATGGAGAGAATGGAATGGGGCGAAAATGGGTAGACTACTCGTACGGCGTATGATCAGCCTCCGGCGAGCGGCCCTGGTTTTGATTGCGGCTAGCTAGCGGAGTTTTTGTAGCTGTCGGTGGGCGTCTTATTTTTTTTGGGGCACATTTGGTGCATTTTTGACAACTTTTTGGCGCTGACTGGCGTATTTGGTGGCTTTTTGTGGCGCCTATAGCGTCTGTAGCGCCCGTCTGATCCTCTGTGGAAACCTCGAGGTGGCTCATTTTGTGGGCTGTGAGCTTGCTGAGTTACCCCGCAGCCACCGCCCAAACAAACAAACAAACAAGGCACGACCACTGGGGTGCAGCAGGCGCAGGCAGAAAACACACCCTCCTCCCAAAGAACCCAAGACGCGTCGCCGGACGCGTTCCTGTCCTTTTTTTCCCCTCCGGAAGGATTGAAGACATCCTCAAACCTGCTTCTCATCTGCTGGTGGTATTCCTTCGTGGCCATTGTGTTGGATATGGTCCGAGACATAACAAAGCCAAAATAGAAAGTACCATACAGTTAACTATTTTACATCACATCCTCTGCAATCAAACCACGTGGGAAATAACGCGTAGTGGTAACAGAAGTGAGACGCACACACACACACAATGAACAGAAAGACTACGAGTCGTTACAGCCTACGAGTACGTAGTTTCATTACTAAGAGTTGAGCACACGACTGTTTTTTCTGGTTGTTTTCTGTTTCTCGCCTGTCTTGTTTGTTTTCTCGAAACGTTCTTTTGTTGTTTTTCCAGATGCAACGGGACTCCACGGGCCTGGGTCCTCCAATGGAACCGTGCTTGCTCCGTACGGTGTGCGGTTATTGCTGAGGTTCGTCTCTCTTATTTTGTTCTTTTCGTCCTGACTCCGTTCCCGTTCGTGGACGACAATGCAACCTCGGCCAGGGGATGAGGGACGGAGCAAAGACCCAGAGACCCAGAGACCCAGAAGCAGAGTTTTCGTCTCCTTTTTGGGTCTGTCGGTACTGCCGGGGCTATTCGAGGCTCCAGTCAATCCAGACAACCACCCTGTTCATCTGGCGGTTTTGTGGGATCGCGTACTCGTAGGCTAGTCGTAGCACGCGGTAAAGGACCGCACCTTGCACATCACATCCATTTTGAGCGGACAGTCCGTCCCAGCTGCGTGGAAATTGGGACGCCCTTTATGAGCTGGAACCGTAATGACAGACCCATCCAGAGCTAAGCAAGATGAGAAAAAGGGCCACATCGCGCTCTGGAAGGGCGAACAAGAATTGGCGGACGAACCAGCCGATGGTTGGACTTGGCTCGCTGGTGGACTGACGGCCCGCGGATTGGGACGTCAGATCTGGATAGACTTTGTAGTATATGCATTTGCATTTTTGTGTGAGAGCATCATAGCTCATGATTCCTTGTAGACATGGTCTACTAATGAAGAGTTCTTTGTGTGGCGGCTCGTTGCATTCCTAGAAAGGACGACTCCGTAAGCTACACGCTGTGACGGTGCAGGCCGTCCTCAATTCGGCCCATGTTGCCTCCAATCTGGCATCCAATCTGACCTGCCACAATTTATGGAAGCACTCGCACATGCACGATTATTTTGTGGTAATCTAAAAACGTTTCATTTTGATTCCGTGCAGCTCAGTGACCTCAGTACTCGCGTGCGGCTCAAATTCGATTGGGACGTTTGGATTCACTAAGGTAAGATTCCATTGGAGGGCAAGCGCCGGCCTTTTTGGCCAGACTTTGTGGCTGACAAAAGGCCGACTAAACTGGCGTGCCTCGTGCCTCGTGCAAGACGCGACAGACAACTGTTTAGTAGTAGGCGAGCTTGAACGGTCGTAGTACATAGTAGTGTGCGTGCAATTAAAGCAAATATTGGAAGTACATTTGACAGCCCAACAGCATCCAGTCTCAAACTGCATGTGGCGTGAAGTCCTCCACCATGGACAAGTCCTAGCCGTGTGCAGGCTTTTCTGCCTGTGACGAGCAAGAACAAAACCCGCAAACGCCAGAGGCTCGGTTCCAACTCTGGACATGCAGTCAGCACCATCGTGCGTCGACTCCCCGGTAGATTTGCCCCGTCCCATTTGCTCCACCCAGCCGCCCGGGATTTTGACCCTGGCATGCTTACTACGGTGTACACAGTACATGAAGAAGAACCGGGTCTTTTTTTTCGCACAAGAGGGCACCATACGACAGAGTAAATTTTTATTTATTTTACCATATACTATGTACAAACGCCAATACCGAAAGAACAAGAAGGGATCGTCGCCAGGAGAGAAGAAAGTGAGAACTGACGACCGAAGTCCGATTCTGTTTCTTTTTGTCTTCTTTTGCATCCTCCTGTGTTCCACTGCCGGGCCAAATAACAAGGCACACACTGAAGCCGGAACAAGTACTAACTAACTCGTATGCACAAGCAGCACGGGTCCGCTTCAAGCAAATGCAGCCAACAGGAGAATATTGCACAAGTGCCAGCCAAACAGCCTTCTGATCGTCGCCCTCCTCTCCTCTGCCCCTTTCATCTTTCTGCCTCGTGCGCCGTGTCACACGAAACCCTCCGTTCACTGTTCAGGTGTGCACAAAAAAGGGGGATTTGGTTCCCTGCACAGTGATTTCGTGAATTTTTTCTGCCTGGCCCTTGCCGCCTCTGTAACGCTCTCTGTAACCCACCGTTCCTGGCGCTTGCCCCTGTTGGGATTAGCATTAATTTTCAGGGTTGGAGTGTACCATAGTACCTCATCCCTCCTCGTTCACCCGCCCGCCCCATTGGCCCGCGGAACGGGTACCCGACCCGAAGGGACCAAGACGCTAAATAATTGTCCTGTAACAGGAAAGTTTGCTTTTTATTTTATTCTCATTTTACTTATCTTTTCTTCTTTTCTTTTCTTTTCTTTTTTTTTGGTGGAGAGCGTCCAGTTCTGAGGCATGTCGAACACTGAACTATCAGGCATATCCATCCTCCTGTTGGTTGGAAGGTCCTTCTATTTCAGGCTCAGGTCGGCCAGGATGGCTCGAGTTGGCTAAGTGAGCCCAGGTCGAAAGTCGAGCGCCTTGGCGATGGCAAATTCCGGCATACATGTGTACTGTGCTTTCCTCGGTCTTGCGATCATCTGACTGATGATTGATGGGCCAACACGCACCGTCCAACTGTTGGCGTGGCGAGCAAAAAAAAAAAAGTGAATGACTAGTACTATGCATGGTGTAGCCTACACCATTCATGTGTCCCTTTGTGGTGTCTCTTGCCTGCGACCACTACCGGCAGCTCGCACGGGCAATCTATTAATCTCTGGTCTCGCCCGGGAAACCTAGTCTTCCACTGAAATAACTCATCTGCTTTGCACGGCGTGCCACGCGGGCAATACCATTTCTTTTAAGATGGGTGAACGTCAGAATTGCCCCTAGAAATCGCGTGGGATTCAGGGGGGAGATGGTGCGCCGCGGATCAAAAATGGACCGTAAGTAAATTGTCCTTAAAGCACACAGACAAAAAGGATTTCCGTCTCCGACAAAAGTCGAGGAACGTGGCTCTCTCTGGAATGTGTGTCGGGAGCCGCTCCTGCTCCGTGCCCCCTGCCTGGCTAGCCGATGCAAACAAAATACATAGTACATGGACAAACGGGCTCTCGAATCAGTCGACGCTCACCCGCAGCCGTGCGTTGAAATCAACCCACCTGGACGATGCTTTTTGCCTCGGATACGCTGGCTTCGTATGACCAAAGACATCGTAGACGGCGACCCTTTTGTCTGCCCCCGCTTGTACTTCTTTTGTGCCTGTTTTTATCTTTTCTTTTGCCCGGACTCCCTGGCACACGGCAAAATGTCTTGGATTTGGTAAAGATCACTAAAACACAGACTGTAAAAACGCTGTCTCGAAAAGGGGGCAACTCTGGTAGATAAGAAAAAGAGAGGCGGGCAAACAAAAAAAAAAGAAAAAAGAAAAGAAACAGAACAATAGCTTTGGGGTGAAAAGGGGGCCCATTCGACTACCATGCGTAGATGGCGTAAGGGGTTTGGGGAGGGGGCGATTTGACGTGGGCTGCACGCTTTTGGCACATTCTGCAGGTTATCACCAACATGCAGCCTCCAAGGATTCTGCGGGGAGGATTGAAGAATCAGGAGGAGAAAAAACAGGTCATGGCTTCAGGTCGGTTCTCCAAGGACCGTTAAAAATGAGACCATCAAACCAGTCCAGCAATTCAGCCATCCCCTAGGTTGTCGGTTTCCAACAAAATGACAAGAGCAATAGTCAGTCAGTACTTACGAGTAGTATGAGGACATTTTCAAGAGCGCCCGTTCGAACTAACTAGTTAGCACGTAGCCTGAACGAGAGAGCGTTGACGTCGTAGAGAAGCGCTTGTACGGCGGGCATGCACCCGGCAGGAAACCGCTGGCAACCGCTTTCTCTAATCGTACTCGCATGCAGTCCAGAGGAGAAAAATTGAGAAAGAGCTTGCTCTAGCTCGCAGGAGTGGGAGCAGCTGCTCGCTCGCACCTTCCACAAAACGCATCGACGGATGCCGTGTGACTCGCACCCTGCGGCCGTCCACCGAAACTGTCCTGCATACAGCCACGCTAAACCGGCTGTCTCCCAATGACGTTGGCGAGTTGCGTTTGACCTGCCCCTCGACTTCCCCTCCCAGCTGCCGCGTTGACTTTCTTTTTGCGGTTTCGGAATGCCAGAATTCAAGTTTAGCACGAGTAAAGTAAGCTCAGCCAGCTAGACAAGGAAAGGGCGAGCTGGTCGTGCCTTCCCGCCCCAGAGCGAAGGCGAATGCGTTCTGTCTTAGTTTTGTCGTCATGGCGTCCGAGAAAAGGGGGCGAAAAGGGTCGTCGCTTCCCATTCGAGAATAGACGGACAAAAAGCAATATCGTCGAGTGTGTGGCTCGGTGGCTGGTGGCTGGTATCAGGCCGCCAGATAGTGGCTATCTGGCGGCCATCTGGCGGCCGTCTGGTGCCATCTGCCCACTCTTATCTGTTGTGTGTGTGCGCGCGTGCGGTGCGCGTGCGTGTGTGTCGTCTGCCTCCTTAAGAAGAGTCAAATGGGCAAGCAACCAATGCCGGACCGAAATCTCTCCTGAACAACAGATGGAGACCGGAAAATATCTCTCCTGAGCCTACGTAAGTTAACTTAACCTGCATATCCCATAGATGCACGCACGGTTCGCAAGTGGAGGAAACAGTCCTTCCTACTCCTTCAAGAGTGCTACCTGTTCGCAGACATTGGCCGGCCAGCATGCATGTTCCTCGTATCTTACAGCCACACACAGCAAGAAAAGCAAGATGTACGCCTGTTACGCACTTCCCGACCGATCCAGAGTGCCGATCGAGGTGAAAATCCCTCTTCTTGCCGCCCCCAGCCCAACGACCGACAACAGCCCAATAGGGGATGCCAAGCTAGGAGGGCACGATTCGCCGATAGGCCGGCGTTGGGCGAGGGCGAAGGGGAAAAAAGAAGACCGGGAAGAGGAGTCCTTTTGACACACGAAACGCAGAAAAAAGAAAGCATCACGGCAGGCCAAAAGAGACACCCGCCACCAGAAAAAAAAGAAGCAGACGGAGTCCCCCTTTTGTACACAGGCAATACGAACATTAAGAAGGCTTGCGACACAGTCAAGGCGGCCAACCAGAGGACCAAGGCAGACATGCCCGGCGAGGAGAGGCCCTTCTGGATGCGACGACTATCCTTTTCCCGCCCACGATGTCTCTGGGCAGCATCTGTGGCCTCCTGGGCCAGTCGTCCGCCTGTTCGTCCGTCCATTTTTGCCCTGAGAGTGGTCGCCGCCCCGGTGGGTGGTGCCTGTCTGCCTCACTAGCGAAGGTGGATGCCCCTGGGTCCGAGCACCCTGGACACTACCCTTGTAGAAAGTGACCAATAGACACCGGTGAATGAGTGGGTCTCGCCAGGACAATCCCTGCTGTCCCCCACTCAATTGGCGTCCGTCAGGAACATCAAAACGTTTTCGAAAGGGGAAAAGAAGCTAGGCACACGCCAGACCCACCCGCCAGGGACGACCACAACCTTCCCAGGGGTGGGTATCGGGCTACTTCTTGTTCTGTGGATCCAGTGGATTCTGTGGATTCCCTCTCTCGTCCTCGCCAGTATTGGAATTGCCTGTGCTCGCCGGTGTGCTGGGGGTGCGTCGTGCCGGCTATTGCTGTTTCCCTGGCCTCTCTGCTGTCTTTGCGCTGTGGACAGGGGCAAACTCCTAAATCGAAACTGCGGCCTACCATTCGCCCATCCCGGTCTCTGGCTCTAGTGGACCCGCTTCCACCCTAGCAAATCAATCAATTGGGCTTAAGGTAAGAGCAGAGAACCCGTTCTTTGGGGCTTTTCTCTCCGACCGCACACCCCCCCCCCTTCTTCTTCCCCGATGTCCACACGATGCCTAGCCCCGTTCCAACGCCTGTTGTGATCTCTTTTGACTGTCTGGCCCTCTCGCCCATCTTGGCTTGCTCTCTTTTTTTCTTCCCTTTCCCTATCCTGCATCATCTTTCGACAAACACACTCTTTTCTTGCTACGAAGCATTCGCTCTTTTATATCTGCTTTTTCACTTCGACTTGGACGACTTGACTCGAAGCGTCCTGCCTTTCTTTTAGTTATTTTTTGTTTTCCTTCATATTCTTCTGGGGTTTTCACCAAAAACCGACGCTCCTTCGAACAAGCCAAGACGCTCACCCGAGTCACTCTTTATTCTCGACATTTTCTACGCATACACATACACTTCTTCTCAGCATCACCGACTTGACATCACTGTCCTAGTTTTTCCCTCGTCTCACTTTCGCCTCACCTGGGCTGCATCTTGGCTGCAACACATTATTGCTGCCCACCATAATCTGCCGCTGCCAGCAAACTCTCGACCAGACGAATCTTGACGCGACCCACGGCTCCCTCGTGCACCAGACGAGACAAGAAACGACATCCTCATCCGTTGAACCGATCCAACAGCTTGCACACACAAAGGGGCACACCACAGATACCCTCACCAGACAACGACCCCTCGACAGCCAGGCAAGAGGCATACTCTCCTACGGTTCCGAGTCGTTTTGGGTGCTCTGCCGCTTGCATGATCGCCAGCAAACCTGGCTTTGCCTCTCTGGTTCTCTAATTCGAAACGCATAGCTCCTCAAGATCCTCGTCCAATACCAGGAACAAATAGGTAAGAGATATACGCATCAACCAAACGTTATTCGTCCTCTGCTGGTCTTTCGCTGCCTTATTCTTTCGCGTCGTCTCTTTTTTTTTTGCGTTTTGTGGGCTCTCCCATATTGTCCACTTCCTCTGCCGTCCCACACAAACACTCCCAAGAATAGCAAGCATGCAATTAAGAACAGGATCGTCTCTGCTCTGCAAAACAAAAGAACCGATCTCCCGGAAGCAGTCCTCTGCCGGGAGTTGGAACGTGGAATGCACATTCCTGTCTGTCAGATCACCTGCCTAGCCTTCACAAGCCTCCTGGTTTTCTTCTCATTCTGGTCGTCCTGTCTCCTGCGTTCCTTATCTCTTCATGCGTCGCTTTCTTTGCTCCTTCCGGTCAGGGCCCATTTACATGATCTTGCACAATCTTGCATGCAGCCAATCCTTCTCCATTCCAAGTGGTATCGGGAAAGCGGCAGGATTCTGTTGTCATATCTCTTCGCTGCTTCTGTCTGCTACTCTTGTCTTATGCCTACCCCATCCCACATTCATACCGTCGCAACCCCCCCAGACTTGATATCTGTGTCTAATGCCCTATAACAGTAATTTCCTGCCCAGCGAACTCGTCTGACTTCGCCTGCCCTACGCACAACGCCCGGGAAAGTAACTATTTCCCTCGCTTCTCTAACCGTTTACCCGTCGACCTGTCTCATCTCGGCCTTTTTCTCTCCAGACTGTGTCTCGTGAGAGGAGGCAGATACGCAGACACCAAAACACAACTGTCAATGTATTGCCGCTTCACAATCTAGAACCGACATCAGAATGAACCGATTCAGGACTAAGAGAAGGGCCAAGGAGGATCCCGGTCCAGTTGGCCGCTCATCCTCCGAGGAGCAGCATTCGCTGCCTTCCTTATTCCGCAGGGGCAAGAAGGCCCAGGAAGAGGAGGAGAAGGTGGAAATCGATCTCACCAGCGCCCTGCCGCCATCGGACGACTTCCGGACAAGTCTGTTGATGACTGGCCTGTCTGCACGGTTTTCCATGCTTAGAGAGCAGGATGACCCCAACACCAAGATCGGCAAGGCCAGCGACGACAGTGTCCTGTACCCGCAGCGGCAGTCCCAGCGACAGTCGAGGCTGGTGGCAGACTTCAACTTCAAGGGCCTCGACGACATTGCCGAGGTCGAGTCGATCAAGGCAGCACCGCCATTTCTCCGCAAAGACTCCTATGCTTCGGATACCGACTCGCAGCAAGGCAGCATCATGAGCCGCACCCGGCCCGGCGAGGGCAACAACCTTTTTGGTGGCCGCCAAAAGATCTACCGCATTGCAGGCAGCGGGCACACTGGCCGAGCCGTCTATGAGGACGACGTCTCCTTGTCGTCCTTCCAGAAGTTTAAGCAACGGGAGAAGGACCGGCTTGCCATGCTGGATCTCGAGGACGCCAGCTCAACGCCAGACACCACCCGCTCCTTCCCTAGCACCAACGACAACTATGACTCCGCATCCTCTCCATTCCCGCGGTCCGACTCGCCGTCTCCGCTCGGCTACAACCTGCGCCGCGAAACATCCTCCACATCGTCTTCCGGAGCCCGCAACTCCACTGCCGCCACTTCGGTGGTGTCGCAGCCCACGTCGTCTGTCAAGGACTTCTCCACCCAATCCCAAATCGGCTCGCCCACAACACACACATCCGGCTCCATTGAGCGGACGACCACACGCGCACGGAGGCTGTACGAGCAGGGTCTGACCCAGGACCTGCAAGAGCACCAGACATCTGCCCTCTCGCGTGTGGACACCCTGACCGGCAGACGCATGCTGGGCTCAAGAACCCCCGATTTCGGCAGCTCGTCTTCCTCGCCCACTGGCTTCACTTTCAACGACCGCCTCGGCCTGGCCTCTGACCGGCGGCAGATCCTGTCCAAGGGTAGTGCCCCGAACCTGCGCTCGATCAGCCCGCCAGCCATGAACCCGATGGGCTCCTCTGGATTTGCCAAGCCAACGTCCAACCTGGCCGAGACCAGCAGCGTCTCTGCCGGCGCTCGGCCATTGAGCCCGCCTCTGAGCGAGGCCGACGAGGTCCCGGTTCTCGCTATTGAGCCGAGAGACGTCGGCAAGGCCACGTCCATGGGCGTGTTCCAGAAGCCGTCTCTTCCCTACGACGAGTCCCGCTTTGCCCAGCGGCAGATGCAGCTGCAACAGGGTCGCGAAACGCCCACTGAGCGCTTCCGTGCCGAGTCGAGCGCCTCTCGTGCCCCGAGCATTTCGTCTCGATCGTCGTCTGTCCCTCGCCAGCCGCAACAGACCAGCGAGCCGAAGACGACAGGCGTCGTCGCAGCAGCAGTTGCGGCTTTCACTAGTGGCACAGCTGCCTCGGCCATGACTTCCAACAACAGCCGCAGGCAGGATGCCTACAAGTCCAAGACCTTCCTCTTTGACGACAACGAGGAGGACACGCCCTCTTATGTGCCGGAGACAATGCCTCTCCCCGAGGCCACAGAGCGTCCGTCCGACGAAGAACACCCTGCCTTCCGACAATCGGCTTTGCCGACACCGCTTCTGCTGAACAACAAGCCTCTGGATCGCGACTCGGCTATCCCAGAGGCCCCCGAGACACCGGAGACGGCCGAGCACGCGCCAGGTTCCGACGGCGATCTGCCCGTTGATTCGCCTACCCTTCCTGGCGCCGGTCTGAGTGGCATGGTTCGCCAGCACCTGCGCAACACCAGCGCTGCCTCGTCCGTCTACAGCACCGTGACTCCCCAGGCCAGCAACTATGACAACATCCAATCGTCGGCCGCCGCCAACGAGCCGGTCACCATCCAGGATCTCATTGCCAACTCCAGCCCCTGGGATGACGACGACCTTGCTCCGCCACCAATTCCCACACTCGGCGGCAAGATCCCCTCTCCGCCTAGCTCGCAGCAGCACACGCCCAAGACCTCGTTAGAGTCTGAAGATAGAACGCCCAACTCCGCCATTCCCCGGTTCCAGCTGTCCAACCGCGGTCCGTACGCTGAGCGGACCAGCGATGAGATGGACAAGGACAATGAGCTTGACGACTTTGCCAACCAGCTTGCCAATGCCCGGAGACGGGTGCAGGAACGGCTGAACTCGTATGTTGAGTCGGACAGCAGCCGCAACACTTCGCCTGTTCTGGGACCGACGGAGCCACCAGTTCCATTGTCTTCGATGAAGGCCAACCCGCTTGGCATCCTGCGCGGCAAGTCGAGCCGCGGCTCCCTCATCGACCGCCACCGTGACGTCTCGCAGTCGCGGGCCATGAAGATGCTCGGCATCGGATCTGCTACGATGAGCACGGCTCCGAGCCCGTCCAAGCCGTCATTCGACGATCCCATCGCACCTGGGCTTGCCCCCAGTCCGTCAGTTGCCAGTCTTGTTCCCACGCCTGCGGCGCCGGCTTTGAACACAATGGCAGAGGAGAAGGAGGAAGAAGAACAGCATCATTACCAGCAACGGAGCCTTGAGTCGCAGGGTGGTCGCGATGGTACCTCCGCCCCTCCGTCTGCCCCGGCTTCCCTGCCAAGGTCCAGCAGCGATGCAGACGATGAGAGCACTGGCCAGGAGCAGGATCGTGACGGCTCGCCCGGCCCTTCGTCTGAGGAGGAGAATCTTCATCCTGGTCTGCGGGCATTCCGCAACGCCAGACGCCAACTGCAGAAGCAGAAGGAACTGGACGCCTTGGCGCAGCACCAGGCACATGCTCCTCCCAGCGGCGCAGTTGCCCCGATCGCTCTGTCTGCCCCGTCACCTCCGGCTTCTCAACAAGCTCCTCAACAGGCTCCTCACCCGGCGTATTCCGGTAGCATGCCTCCCACGCGGCAGGCACCTGTGCCAGACTTCTCCCAGCGCCAAGGACCACCGCCTCGGGAACGTCGTGCCCCGCCACCAGCAGGTGGCCGCGAGCGCATCCCGCCTCCGATGATGTACAAGCAGCGGGACTTCAGTCAGGAATCTCGTGATGAAGCAGGCCCACGATCCCGCTCACAGTCGCGCACGTCTGACCGCGACCGAAGTACTTCCGACACTAGCCGCAACGGTGGGATGCGTCCAGGCCCGATGCCTGGCCCGATGCCTGGCCAGATGCCGCCGCCACCCCGGATGCGCAACAGCCCACCCCGGGACGACCGCCAACATGCGAGCCCGCGCATGGGTCCCAACGGCTCGGTTCCCCACGCAATGGGACCGATTGGAATGGGTGCTCCTCGGCCGCCCCATAGCCCCTATGGTGGTCCCATGCCGCCAGCACGGTCTCCTGGTCTTCCTGGCACTGACATCCGCCAGTCTCCGCACATGCCTCCTCAACGGTACCCTAACAGCCCGGGGCTGAAGTCGATGGCCTCGTCAAGTACTCTGGCTGTGCACACAACTGGCTCAACTTCGATTTCCGCCCAGCCGTCTCCCATTTCGCCTCTAGCCGGCTCCACCCTGCCGTCCTCTCCTTACATGTCCGACGGTGGGCTGTCCACCGCGAGCGAGCCCCCTGCTACCCCCGCCCAAGCCAAAAAGGCACAGACTCATACACCGCCGTCGCCCGAGCAGCTGGCCGACGCTGCAGCCCGCATGCAGCAGCCGCCTCTAGGATACTCCTCCAGCACCCTCACTGAGGCCATGAAGAAGGTTGTGCGGAAGGAGGACATCTCGGAACCAAAGTTCATTATGAGCACAAGCCGGGTGCCAACAGTGAGCCTGTCTGATGCCACCACAAAGCCACTGGTATTGCCCTCGACGGCGCCGCCTACAGTGCCCCCAATCAACCCTCTGCGCAAGACCGGCACCCGCCGCGGTATTATGGGGGGGATTCGGGGACGGCGCGGCACGAATGAGGACGCAGACATACCGCAGGCATCTTTTGGCGTGCCATACGTGACTGACGAGGAGGCAATGGCTGGTCCCAGAAGGCTTCACAAGCAGCCCTCGGATGGCAGCGGACTCCATTCCCGTACGGCAGTAGCCGGACCACCGGCCCCGCGAATGGATGGTCCTGGTGGCATGATTTGAACCTAAGCACTTGATTTGTCGTCGCATGTTTTTCTTTATGTGTTTTGTCTGTTTTCTTTGCCTTTTTTCTTTTCCACTGTTTTTTCCCTTTGGTCACAATGCTTTTTTTCTTGGATTGTCAAAGGCCCTTAATCTATTCTGTTTTACGAGGCTCACGAGAAGGACGGGATTGCGATACCTATTCACATTATACTGGGGGTTCGGCCTATTTTCTTTTCCTTTGGCACTGGATGTATGACCTTTGTGGGGTTTCTCTTCATTTCTCCTCTTCTCTCGGACCCTTTTATAAGTGCCCCTTCCTTTTCATTCTCTTTCTGTTCTTATATTCTCTTCAACCACACTTTTTTTTTTCTTCGATTCGAAATCTTTGACATTTTCAAGAGTTGCTCGGACGATATATGGCGTTGCTTGTTTAGCAGGATGGAAAAGAAACAAGGTGAAGGAAACAACCTTTTTAAAGAGGCGAGTCGGATCTCACAAGGATGGTTTAGGTGCCAGTATAAACTTAGCTTAGTCTCTTTTAACTTATAAACTTCATTAACTAGAACTCTTGGAAAGCTTGCGTGCATGAACATGGCGTGATAGGGCGAGTGATGAGACCCAGACTTTGTGCAGCGTAGTAGCGAGACTCGTTTTGGACGAATGCAGTCTTCAGTAGCGAAAGAAAAAGAGATCATATTTTATGCAATGGCAAACGTTGACTCTATGTAACATACATACACGACAAAAAAAAAGTGTTCCCAGCTCTTTTTGACCTCCCCGGTCACCGCGGTTCGTTCTCCTCGGCCTCCTTCCCTAGTTTCTAGTACACGAAATTCTACAGCATCCTTTTTTCTGCCCCCCCCCCTCAATTATGTCCTGTTGTTGTATTACAGAAAGTTGATGCCCACGCCCACTTGGAGGCCCTTCCGGCTCTCCTCGCCCCGGCGCAGAACCAGCGGCAGACTGAAATTTAGCTCAAAACGCGCCACGGGGTGTGCATAGACTAGGCCCACACCAACAGACGTGCTCGGCAGGCCTGTCGCCAGGTCCTGGATCGCCGTCTTGACACTCTGGGCCACCGCACCCGCCTCCTGGCCGTCACCGCCACCACTAGCCGTTGGCTTCAACGCCACCAGCCGCCCGCCATTGGCAAAGAGTTGCAGCCGCAGCGGCGACGCCCGCCCGGCCTTGGTCACTGGCACCAGCACGTTCACGCTGCCCGCCGCAAACACGTCGCCGCCCACCGCGTCTGCGCCGTCGTGCGGGCCCAGCCCGCCCAGCTTGAACCCCCGCACGTCCGTGGGTCCGCCCAGCAGGAACCGGTCGTTGATCCGGCTCGGCGCCGCCGTGCCCACCAGCGGGTTGTACCCAAACGCCAGCGGGTACAGCACGCCCGTCCGCAGACCGGCGCCGATGGAGATGCCCGTGTCGATGGGCGCGGCGGACGGCCCTGGGGTTGCCTTCAGGTTGGGCAGGTACACGGGCACCGCGCCCGCCACCTCGGCCTCCGTCTTGGCAAACGCCACGTCGCCGCCCAGCGGGCCCCACCCGGCCAGCTCCGACGCCGTCTTGACCAGGTAGCCGCGCTGCGGCAGCAGCGGGCTGTCCCGCCGGTCCCGCGCAAACGTGTGCGACACGGACGTCTTGACGCTGTCGCCCGCGTCGCCCCGGACCGTCGGCGACGCCGCGCCGTCCAGTCCCGTGATCTGCCGCCACACCGTCCCGTAGGCCAGGCTGTGCTGGTCTCCGCTGCTCTGGTGGGGGTCCCGGCGCGCGCGCCAGCTCAGGCGCAGCGTCGCGCCCTGCAGCACCTCCTCGTGGCTGGCCCACGGCTTCTGCGTGGCCGACGCCAGGCCCTCGACGGCCAGCCGCACGTCCGGGTTGTTGGCCACAGGCGCCGACAGCGCGGCGCTGTAGGCCGACCGGGTGCGCGTGCCGGCGCTCGCGTTGAGCGACAGCGTCTCGGCGCCGCCAAAGATGTTGCGCCACAGCAGGTTGCCGTACGCGGAGCCCTCGGTGTTGCCCAGGTCGGTGCCCGTGTTGAGGCGGAAGCGCGGCTGCTCAGCGACGCGGATGGCAATGTCGAGGTCGGTGCCGGCGGCCAGCGGGTCGCGCTGGCGGGCGTCGCTCAGGTGGACCGTCGGGTTGGGTTTGAAAATGTCTGCCGCAGCCGTTAGCACGGGTGGTCCCTTTGACAACCGACCCGCCGCCTCCTGGGCCCTCCTGTCCTCCTGTCCCCTTGTCCGCCTTGGTTCCTCCCGGTTCGCCTCCTGTCCAGGTTCCCGCTGCCTCCTAGGGGGGAAAGGGGTCGGTACGCACCAAATCTCTCCAGCTTTCCAATCGCTTCTTGCACATCCTGCAGCACATCCACCAGGGCGGTCCCCTGGTTCCGCCCATTCTCGACCAGCGGCTGGAAGATGGGGTCGAGAAAGCTCCGGCGCGTCTGGCGCGCGCCGTGCACCTCGAGCGAGTGGATCGTGGCCGGCTGCAGGAGGTGTTCGTTGAGGGCGCCGAGAGCTTGCGGGCCGACACTCGAGTCGGGAAAGGCATCGCTGCTCGAGGTTGCCGCCTTGGCCCGGGCCTCTAGTAGTATCGCGTCGGCATCTTTGTTCAGCTGGGTAGGAAGTGTGTTAGCACTGTCAGGCGACACAGCTGCTCTCCTGGAGGAGGGGTTTGGGGAGAAGGGTCACAACGTACACTGGCACCTGGAGAAGCCATTGCAGCTGGCAGACAGCACGGTCAGCCGTCTGCAGAGCGTCAATGGGCGGTGGTGGTGGTGGTGGTGGTGGTGGTGGTGCGAGAGCGTCAGGCTTTTCGAGATGGTGCGTCGTTGGGACGGGCGGGACGGGAACGAAAACACAAGAGCAGATTGAGCGAATAGAGCTTCCGGCAAAAAAATGGCACCCAGAGACCCGAACGGCAAGGTATCGAAAGTGTGGCTGATGACTTTCATTTTTGCGGCTGAGCTACAGTGCTTACCTATCCCCCAAATTGAATTGAGCCCCACATGCTTCTTCTCTGCAGATTCTCATACGAGTCGTATTAGCGGCCTTCTACTTATTAGTTATGACTCTGTTTTCAACTTACACTATGGCCTACTTTCAACAGCCCAAGGAAGTTAAATCGCAGGGAAGCCGAGCAACACGTCCCACCAGGGGTCGAGCAACGGCTACAAAACTTCAATGTCGGACTTTCCAGCTTGCTGCCCCGTCTTGAATCCTCTAGACATTTATCGTATGCACATAGCGAATGCTCTCGCTGGGCCCACTGGAATTGACGCAAATGCTCTCGTCCCATTGCGTCCCATTGCTACAACGGGCACAAACAACTGGAGAAAGATGACTTGGTCTTGCCTGTTCCTGCTTTCAGGGTGAAGGGAGAAAAGCCGGTTGTCCTCGCAACTAGATGGGAAAAGCAGGTACCATCGCCAAGATCTCATGTAGAGTGTTTTTGATGACTATTTTGTAGATGTTTGTTTGCTTCTAGTTCCTGCGACTATGTGGCCAAACCGCTTGCAGATGGCCGCTTTCTCCGTTTCTTTTTCAAGCCTGGTGACCAGTGACATCTTTGAGCGCGCCATACCGCCCGTACTGCAAAGCCCGAAGAGCCGCTTTGTGGAGAAGATTCCGTGAGCTCAGCAAGATCGAAAAATACAAGAAAGCCTATGCGCGGCTGAATATCCACTTTAGCGCATTTCCTGGAGAGAGCACGGTACAGGAGGAAAGCATGAGGATAGCGGAGACTGCGAATGGCCCCGAACAGGGACTGACGGAAAACTCCCAGGGAGCAGTGATTGTGGATTTGACAAAACACATTCTGGGGAAAGCTGGCCCGTCTCTGGACAAGGCGTTGGTGCGCAAGACAGACGACACGAGCTTCTACCCGACACGGGACATTGACGCGCTCTATGGACGAAATGAGCTCTACAGCTTTGATCGGATGGTGTACGTCGCGGCTTCCAAACAAGACCTCAAGCATCTCTTCCAGGTTGTCGAAACGATGGGGGACACCACCCTGTGTTCCCGCCTCCGCTTTGGCCTCGTTCTTGGATTGAGCACGCGCTGAGGAACAGCCGTGTTCTTGGACAGCCTGCTACGGGAAGTCGGTGACAAAATGCACGAGGTGATGAAGAAGAATGAAGGAAAGTATGCGCAGGTCGAGGATCCGAAGGAAACTGCCGATGTTGCGGGAGTCGGCAGTGTCATGGTCCGGGGATTGAGCGGCAAACGGCATGCCCTTTTTGTCTGTTTGTCTACTCCACATGCCAAAGTGTGCTGGCCCTGTCCGAGAAACAACAACCCCCATGTCGACTTGGGTGCGATGGCCTCATTCGACGGAGACACCGGGCCTGTCTCCAGTACGCGCATGTCCACCTGTGTTCGATCTTTGAGAAAGCCAGATTTCCCTCGGCCGACATTAAGGGCGCAGATCTCGGTCTCCTAGCCGAAACACGCGTCGTCAATACGGTTGGCGTCATTGCTCAGTACCCCGGTACAATACCGGATGACTTGAAAACACACGAGCCTTGTCCTCTGCAGTCAGGGCTGTACTCGACGATGGGATGTACTTGTTGGGTCTCACGCCTGTTGATCGGCATGTTTCTTTCGCCACGCACGGTCAATATAGATCGTCTCTTGCTAACGCATGTCTCCGGTATGTGAGGCGGTCGTGACCAAGAAAAGAAACCCCCATAAAAGTTCTAAGCGGCTTGCTTCTTACATTGCAGAAAAGCGATCTAACTGGCAGGCCCCCGTACTCACTGTGACGCCCAACCATGCCCAGCAAGCATGAGTGAATGTCTCCACCATGCATATCGTAGAAGCATATAATTTTAGAAATTTGTAGGCTTGGTTTACTGTATGCAAGACGCAAAGTGAAGGACCTCTTGCACGGCTTCGGGTCAAGCAAAGAGTCACAGAGAACAAGGCCCCCGCTCAAGGATGCCCTTTTCAGGCGAATGCAGAATCGCTTTTTCCAGATCCAACAGAAGCATGAAGTCCACACAAACTATGCGCACGCGTCCTGTTGAACCGGTAGCCAAATATGCGGCCTTATGTTCGTTTGCAAGGAGTCGCTGTTGAGCCTCACGGTAAAGATGTGCCCACCGATCTCGGCCAATCATGCGGCACCTTGAATTGCACACGTGACCCATTACGAGTGCGTGGTACTAAAGGGTCTAAGCATTCTGTTCATTCGGGCTTCTTCTTCCCGATTCCCTCTTCGTTCAGCAACCATCCCCAAACGCTCGCAGCGCCCGCAACCCCTTTGTTCTCGTGCCTGCTGCTTCTTCTTTTTATTCTTACTCCCTCCCTGCCGCCCTTCTCCACGAACAACCATTTTCCTTGCTCGACGTCAGCCGAATATCCCGACTGCGAGTTTTCGATCGACCGGACCCTGGCTTGAATCCGACATTCGCTCCGTTGCCACTCACTTCCTTATCAAGGCGGCCTTTTAGTGTTGCCGTTCCCTTTTGTCAACTGTCTCTCGCTTTTGCGTCGTCTGCGTCCACGGACACCACATTTAGACAGAACCACCTCACTCTCCTTCGCAATCACACATCCACAAACATGGCAGCCAGCCGGGCAGCCCAGAAGCGCGTAAGTAAAAACTATGGGGGCCAAAAAGGTGACGATGGGCAGACGAAAGTAATTCGGATGTCAGGATCTACCACCAGCCCACACATGGAGACCCGCCCACACTTCCGAGGACAGCGTCACTAACCGGAACTCTCTCTCTGCAGTTAACGCGCGAGTACAAGACCATCTCCGAGAACCCGCCGCCGTACATTGTTGCCCATCCATCCGATAGCAACATCCTCGAGTATGCCCCCCCCCCCCCCCCCCCTCCCTCCCAACCTCTCTCTCTGCCCCGACCTCGACTGTCGGTCTGCGCCCCTGATCACTAACTCTGTTTTCTCTTCACAAGGTGGCACTACATCATTACCGGTCCCGAAGACACCCCGTACCACGGCGGCCAGTACTGGGGCACGCTCATCTTCCCGCCCGACTACCCGTTCAAGCCGCCCGCCATCCGGATGCACACCCCCTCCGGCCGCTTCCAGCAATCGAGCCGGCTGTGCCTCTCCATCTCCGACTTCCACCCCCGCTCCTTCAACCCGGCATGGGAGGTCTCCACCATCCTCATCGGCCTGCTCTCGTTTATGACGTCGGAAGAAATGACCACCGGCTCCATGACCGCCACGGCCGACGAGCGCCGCTTCCATGCCGCCCGCTCACGCTGGTGGAACTCAACCTGTGGCGGCTCGCAGAGCAAAGCGGCGGCCCAAGGGAAGACGGTGCAGAAGGGCAACCTCAAGGCCGGCGACGGCGGGGCCAAGTTCCGCAGCGAGTGGCCCCAGATCGACAAGGAGAACTGGGACTGGATGAAGGTGCAGCGGATCGACCCGGCCACGGGTAACAAGCTGGCACCAGAGGTGGGGCCATCGGCGTCGGCATCAGCGGCGTCGGCATCGGCATCAGGACCAGCAGCGGGGGGCAGCAGCAACACCAGCAGTAGCAACAACAGCAACAACAGCAACGGGAACAGCAACTCGGGCGGCACTGCGTGCGGTCCACAACTGGTGATGGCGGCGGGCAGTGCAGGAGCAGGCGGGGCGGCAGGGGCGGCAGCCGGCACGGGAACGCAAGCACAGGCAGTGGTACATGCAGTGCGGCAAGGGCGAGGCGCCGGGGAAGGGTGGATGGGACGGAACGGCCTGTACATGTTTGCCGGGCTGGTGTTTGTGTACGTCTTGATTGCACGGGTGGTGAACGGCGACGCGCCCCGTGGACATTAGTGGTGGACGGGGGAGGAGTTAGAGGGAAGGGGGGAAAGGATGGATGATTGAAGAAGGAAGCGCTGCCATTTTCTGAGAGAAGGGTGTTTCTTTTGTGTCTGTGAGTGTGTTTATTTTTCCTGTACAATGCTTAGCGACTGGGATGGAACTTTTTCGGTGCATACATTTCTTTTTTTGTTGTCTTTCTGTTCACTTCATCTTTCTTTTCGTCGTTGGAGATGTTAGGGAAATGGGACAGGGAAGATACATGCCTTTTCGTTGTAAATGGGACGTGACCGTCCATTGGAACGACCAGTGTGTTCTGTTTTCTTTTCCGCTTCTTCTCGTTGTCTTGTTCAACCCCATGCGATTCTACGTTGCCTTGATAACTTTTGTCTTGGGCCTTTGGTTCTCGTCTCGTTTTGTATTTCACCCAGACAGGTTTAGAGAAAGAGGATATAAAAAAGGGAAGGAAACAAAAACGATGGAGTGCCGCTTGCCAGGAAGTATTGTGGGGGGGGTTTTTCTTTTGCGTTTATGGTGAGTTTGTGGTGCAAATGCCTAACACAGGCAGTCTATTTCATCTGCCGCTCGCCATTGCTGCAACGCCTCTCTGGGAGGACTTCATTGTGCGCCTCTGTTTACATCCGCAAAGCAAACGCACGCAGTGGATGATACCCAGGCCCAGGCGAACCCCCACGAAACAAGACAGCGCCTCAATCAGATGCAACCATTGTGGACGCCTGGGAGGTTTGGCCAAGCTCGTCGTTCTTCATGATGGAGACTTGATCCCTTGGTCAAGCACGGCACAGACGTCACCGTGGCTAAGGCACATTGTCCCTGGTTCTTCAGCCGGCACGTGAGGACCAAAGTACCAACCCGGCTGTATGGTTGGCGCCAGGAAGACGACAGCAAGGGAGACAGACAGCAGACTGCCATCTGCATGCAACTCCAAGGGCGACACACTGGAGGATCGCTGGCCGTCATTGAGCGACGAAGAAAAGAAAGAAACAAAGAGATGGAAGGACGCGTCGACGCTTGGGGAGAGCTTGAGCAAGATAATGATCCATTTTTAAGGTAGAATGTATGTCTTTGCCATCTCAACACCCTGACACCCAGCAAGACTGCCGATTCGCAGGTCATATCGAGTGACAATGGTTCATGGCGCAGTGGACGTCTCCACCTCCTGGCCCGGGTGTCCTTCAGTTTTCCGCAGTTCCATGCTGCGATATGTGACACTTCCTGGCGCCTCATCTGGCCCATGGGAAATCATCGCTTTCCCGTCCCAGGCAGCACGGATCATGATGGCTGACGTTTGGCGCGCGTGTGTGCATGCAAGGGATAGGAAGAACGGATCGCCACGACTTGCGTGTGGACGAATTTCGTACAAAGGATCTGAATGAAGATCAGAGGCAGTCCCATGGAAGCACGTCGGGTGGCTTTGGCTGGCCGAGAAACAATGCGGTCTCCGGGGTAAATCACTTTCGGCCTTTGGGCCTTTCTGTCTTTTTTCTTGCCAAGCGTGCATGCAAGCAGTCATCAAAGCAGAGAGGCCCAGCTTGCATGGGGAGGCGAGAGCAATGTTCCAGAGGGTCGTGGTTGCGTCCCGTCATCGCATTTTCTTTTTGCGCTCAGACTTGCTTGGGTAACACTAGCAACCCAACACAAACTTGCCCGAAAGCTTCAACTCGGGGCTGTTTCACAACATGTCCTCCTACATCACGAAGGACGGAAAAGGGATGAAAAAAAAGTGAAAATGAAAAAAAAAGAGGTCGCTGGCATTTGAGTATGCTTGTGAGCAGCAACTGCGTTTTCTAAATCAACCCCAGTTTCGGCAAGTTTATTATTCCCGGTGAAAATACCGTCCTTCAACTGACGTCCCCCTTTGATCGCCGTGGACAGACGCCGATGAAACGTTCACGCGAGCACGGCCGTCATGCGCTCTAGGTGGGAAGAGGAGAGAAAGGGGAAGCACAGCAAGGGAAGCCTGAACGAAAATACAATACGCGGAACACTTGCAACCGCCCACAACCGTCCAGGGACCTTGTCTGGTCCCCATTTTTTTCGGGACACAAGGCAGGCAAGGGAGCATAAACCAGGAGCACAAGCGTTTCCAGGCCCTGGCGTCTAATTACGGCAGAGTCACAGATCACGGACCCCTGGTTCAGAACTCCCTGGTCCTCCCTGGCCAACTCCTGGCTAGTTGCGGTGACCCGCAGGTGGCAGCCTGGTCGTGGCTCCTGGCGCTTTGCTCTCACCAAAAAAAAAAAACCGCGGGAGAAGCAGCCAAAGGCAGACCACGCAGAGACAAGAGTGAAGCATGCACGACATACGAACGTGGGCCACCCTCGGTACCAGATCGTCCTCCTGGTCCTTCTCCATAAAATAAGGTCGTCTCCCACACCGTTTTCCAAGCTCTTCCTCATTCCTTTTTTCATGCTCCCTGCGCTGATTACTGGAGACAGAACCAAAGAAAAGCGGCCTTTTTTTTTTGGTCTCTTAGTCTTCCTTTTATTCCCCCGGGAAGATATGCTCTAGGAACGTGGTTGATCCACGGCTTCTAGCCATTATGCTTGCTTGCCGTCGTTGATTCGTCCTGGCAACAACCCACAACCCTTTGCTTACATGGAAGCCGGCTGGCCTCTGCCCGGTCCGGCTGCACCACCGCCGGCGGTGACGAGGCCGGACCCGAGCAGCAGCACCGAGCCGCCCAACGCCAACACCCAGAGGGAGCGCGACTACCGAAAACACAGGCTCTCGCACGCCATCAGAGACGCCCACGAAGAATACCACAAGTTCATTGGGTCGGTGGGCCGGGCGGCCAAGAGAGACTACGTCCCGGAGCGAAGATGGATCACGCGAAGACTGCCCGTCGGCACGACACAGCTGTATGAGGGCGGACGATTGCGACTGATTCCTGTAAGTGTTGGATGTCCCCGTATCTTCTCGTGGTAGCGCCAGCTAAATCGACAAGATGCCGTCGGTCAATCCCAAAGGTAGGCCGTGACCGTTTTTATTTTTATTTTTTCTCCCCACAATCACAGCAAGCAACTAACGGGCATCGAAGACCCTCTGAATCTGCCCACCTGGAGAAAATGGGCGGCCATTGTGTCCATGAGCTTCTGTATGTTGGTTGATCCTCGCGCATGCCCCCCCCCCCCCCCCCCCACCGACATTGGCTTCGCTGTGTCTGACTAACACTCTCCATGCAGTCGGCGCCTTGGCCGTGGCGACGGAGGTGGCCATGGGGACCCTTTTGCTGCCCATCTTCACGCTCGAATATGCCGGCGTCGACCCGCACCTCATCCAGCAAGTCAACTTGACGGCGTCTGTATCCGCGTCGTCCTCTCTGTCGCCGGGCCGGACGGGGGCCCTGGTCGAAGCTGTCTCGGCCAGCGACTGGTCGTCGTCGGCGGCTGCCAACGATGGTGGTGGTGCCCTCCTGGCCTCGCTGGCTGTCCACATGGACGCCATCCTAGCCGCCAGCCTCCTCCCGTCGGGCACCACACTGCCGCTGCCGCCCTCCCGCCTGGTCTCCCTCCTGGCCACCCTCCCGCTCCTGACCGCCGCCGCCGCCGCCTACATCCAGGTGCCCCTCTCCGTGGCCGTCGGCCGCCGTCCCGTTCTCCTGCTCGCATCGGCCTGTGCCTGGGCCGGGGCCCTCTGGGCCGGCCTGAGCAGCCGGTCGTCCGTGCCGTCGGCCCTCGTCCAGCACCTCGCCGCGCGGGGCCTGGTGGGGTGCGGCGCCGGCGCCGCCGGCGCGCTGGTGCCGCTCGTCGCCGCGCAGGACCTCGTGTTCCTGCACCAGCGCCACACCGTGCTCGCCGTCGTCTTCGCGGCGCCCGCCCTCGCCACGGCCGCCCTCAGCGCCGCCGCGCCGCCGGTGGCGGCCACCGGCGACTGGCGCTGGCTCTACTTTGTGCTCGCCACGCTCGGCTTCCTCGCCTGGCTGGCCCTGGTGGCCTTTGTGCCCGAGACCCGCTGGAGCCCGCGGCACGTGTCCACGACCCAGCTGTGCGGCGGCAGCAGCTACCGCGACCGCGTCGTCTGGGCCGAGGACCACCACCGGCCGGCGCCCCCCACGCTGGACGACGCCTACGGGCCCCGCACCCTCTGGACCGACCTGGGCGTGGTGCCCTTTTTGCAGCGCCGCGACCACCAGGGCGTCTTTGGCGGGTTCCAGTGGCGCCACGCCCGGGACGCCGCGCGGGACCAGGCGCGCACCCTCTTGCTGCCGGCCGTACTCTGGACCGCTGTGCTGGCGACCACGCTGCTGGCGGCCGAGCGCGCCATGACGGAGCTGACCGCGGCGGCGGTGGTGGCGCTGCGGGCCCCGGCAGGGGTGGGGGGGGCGTTCCGGCTGGCGGGCGTCGGCGCGGGCATCTCGCTGGGCGCAGCCGGGCTGGTGGCCGTGGTGCTGGGCGGGCCCGTGGCCGGCAGGCTGACGCTGGCCGTGACCCGCTTCGGCCAGCGGGGGGGGTCGGACGGGCAAGGGAGGAGGACGACGACGAAAACGAAAACAAAAACGAAAACGACCCCCACGGCATCCGTCCGACCCGACGCCCCGTGCCGCGAGGCCGAGCACAACCTCCCCCTGCTCGTCCTCCCGCTGGTCCTCGCCGTGGCCGGCTGTTTCCTGTTTGGCGCGGCCGGGGGCGGCCCGAGACCGCTGCCTGTGGCCGTCTGGGTGGCGGCCGGCTTCCTCGTGTCGACGGCGCGGCTGCTCGTCCAGACCGCCGGCGGCGTCTTGTTGATGGAGAGCTACCCGCCCTGGGCGGGCGCCTGCCTGGCCCACGCCCACAGTCTGCCGCTGGTGGCGGCGTTCTTCCTCGAGGGCCGGACCGCGTCGTTTGTGGCCCGCCGCGGGTCCCTGGACGTGTGGGCGGTGTATGCCGAGGTGCTCATCGTGGCCAGTCTGGGGCTGCCGGCGCTGTATTTCGGGGGCGGGCGGTGGCTGCGGAACTGGGCGGCCGGGACGGTGCAGAGCGACTGTCCGGATGACGTCGACGACGACGACGAGGAATACGACGAAGAAGAAGCGTCGACACGCTCCGGCTCGCCGGGATCGTCCTCCTCGTCGTATTCGCGGTCGGCGGTGTCGTCGCCGCCGACGTATCACACGACGGCCTCGTCGGTGTACGCGTCGTCGCCGTCGCCCCGGCCCGGCGAGGAGGAGAGCGCGCGGCCGGGGCGGGCGTTGTGATTGGGCCCGGCCCATCCGGAGTTTCGGCGTCTACAGACTAGTGCATACCCATACTGTGTTTTTTTGGAATGTAAGGGGACTTTTGCTCGTCGTTTTCGACATCGTGCAAGCGTGAACCTGTCTCGTGAAGATGCATGTTGTCCACAACCAAAAGCAGACAAGGTAACCGAAAATCGTGAGTGGAACAGTTCCAGTAGGGAACAGGTACAGGAAACCTGCCTTCCTCGCGGCATTCAGGACTGCTTCAGGGTCAGCAGCAGTTGCCATCAACAAGGAGGAGCAAAAAAGAACCAAAAAAAAAACGTACAGCAGCGGGTATTCGCTGGTCGTCACCGACCCAACTACTAATCCGCCGATTACTGGTTTAACTAGGGGAGAGCGGACGGGATCCCGTGCTTTCCAGTATCTATGGCCGTACGTGCTGGGAGTGTGTTGCAACCAAGCTTAAATAGAACGCATCGTGGACTCGACGTTGTGTCGACCCGTATTGTCCACGAAACACGAAATCTTGGGAGACCAGAAACTTGAATCAGTCCCACGTCTTTCGACAGTGCACTCTTTTGGGTCTCCTAAAACGCCTCCTGACTGGTCCATTCGACAGAATACCGCTGCCAAGGCAATGGGAACTCTTTTCGGGGAAGAACCATCCCATGTGCTGCATGTGCTCTCAGGTCTTGGGATGGCCCTGTTCAAGTGACGGCTATCCGCCAGAGACAGGAAAGGTGTGGTGGATGCACTGACTAAATGGGACTGGGCAAGTCGGCGTTTCGGGCCAGTCGGCTTACACGGCGATAGGGCGCTAGCCCGACGGCCGGTACACTCAGCCGGCGGCGCTCTGTACTTTAGTCTGGCTCGCAGCCAAGCCTTTTTCAGAGCATCTTTCCGAGACGCTCTCAGGCCAACCCACTGACAGATCGACCACGCCAAGGGCCTCGACACTGCCGACAGGGAGATACCACTAGCATTGGCTGGAGCATCACGGCACGGGACGGGACAGGTGCCTTGGAAAGCGGCTGAATACAGCCCGTGCAAGTGCAGCTGTTTCTTGGGAGCGGCCTGCGCTGGAAGGAGGTTGGAAGCAACCAGAGAACCAAGGGATCCAGGGACTGGGATTCAGGAAGTGTTCAGAGTGGGAGGACATTGTCCAAAACAGACAACCCTCCGAATACAAACAGTCCAAGACCAATCAAGACCACTCCAAGACCACTCCAAGACACCATGGCCAAACGAATCCGCCTCGGCATCCTCACGCCGTCGTCCAACACCAGCCTGGAGCCCCTGACGCAGGCCATCGTCGCCGGCCTGCCCGGCGTCACCGTGCACTTTTCCCGCTTCACCGTGCTCAAGATCAGCCTCGACGGCGACGGCCTGGCGCAGTTCCAGACGGACAAGATCGTCGACGCCGCCCGGCTGCTGGCCGACGCGCGCGTCGACCGGATCGGCTGGAGCGGCACGTCGGCCGGCTGGCTGGGCTTTGGCGCGGACGAGAAGCTCTGCGCGGCCATCACCGCGGCCACCGGCGTGCCGGCCACGACGAGTGTGCTGGCGCTGAACGAGGTCGTCCAGAGGCGGCCCTCCCCTCGGCTCGGCCTCGTCACCCCCTACACAGACGACGTCCAGCACGCCATCATCGCCAACTACGCCGCCATCGGCATCGACTGCCGCACGGAGCGCCACCTGTGCCTGGCGACCAACACCGACTTTGGCGACGTCGACGAGGCGACGCTGGACCGCATGGTCGCGGCCGTGGCGCCCCGGGTGGACGCCGTGACGACGTTCTGCACGAACCTGTATGCGGCGCAGCGGGTGGCGCACTGGGAGGCGGCGCACGGCGTGCCGGTGTACGACACGGTGTCGACGGTGGTGTGGGCGATGCTGCGGGACTGCGGCGTGGACATGACGCCGGCGGCGGAGGCATGGGGGCAGATTTTCACGATGAAGTAGGACAGTCCCGAGAGGGCGCATGGCATGGCGATTGCTGTTGTACACACCACAAGATCTCATATACAGAGAAATGAAGTGAAAAAAGGGGGGACTAAGAAAAAAGAATCCAAAAGAATGAAGAATGAAAATGAAAAGAGGGAAAACAGAGAAAATAGAAAACAGAAAACAGAACAGAAAACAGAGCAGAAAACAGAACAGAAAACAGAAACAGACTTGATGTATGTCAATTCATAAACGTCAATACATCGCTTGGAACAATGTAAACTGAAGAGAGTGCCAGCAGGAACGGCGGTCAGTTGTGAGAAATGACGCGAGTGTGCTGTTTCTTGTTTCCATTGTTTGGATGTTGCCTTTGTCCTGGTCGTCTCCCCTGTCTCCTGTTTTTGTCCATCGGCGCCAGCCATAGCATCAAGTGCTTTTTTTTTTTTTTTTTTTTTTTTTCTTGTACAGAACGGCTCCTCACTCAGGCACATTGTTCAAACAGACTGGTCAGAACTCGCTTCTCCTGTTTGCCCGCCATGCTCTGCGTCCACATATAAATGCAGGCGTGATCGCCCATCTTCACTCTCGCGCGTTCGGACTGTTCGTCATTGCGCCGCCCCCCTCTGGAGTATCGCCAGGATCGCCACACACCCCCACGCCCGCCCAGGAATGCCTTCTCCCTCCGTGACGGCCTACACCTTCTTTGGCGTCAAGCCGGACGCGTCCTCGCGCGACATCCAAGCAGCCTACTGCCGCAAGATCGCGGAGGCCAAGGACACCGGGGAGTCAGTCCAGGCCGACAAGTGGTACAGCCTGGTCAAGTCCACGTCGGCCCGTCTGCGCTACGACATCCAGCTGCAGCAGGCGTCTGCCACCGCCAGCGCATCCTCGCCCAAGGAGCAGACCACATCCCAAGGAAAAGAGAAACACTCCGCCAGAGACGAAAAGACCACGGCCAACGAAAAAGAGGCACACGCCGTCGCCAGGAAGAAGCCGCCTGCTCCAGACATGGCGAAGAAACGGACAGCGGCTTCTTCCCGCGCGGCGCAGATGCCTTCCTTGTTCGCCCGCATCAAGGACAAGATGGGCGGCGCAAGCACGGCCACGGCCACGGCCACGACCAGCCCTGTTCCCAGCAAGGCCCCGCCCCAGCCCGCCCGTGCTGCCCAGACAGGCCCTTCTTCCAAGATGCCCCCTGCCGGCTCGGGGATGGGCCTGCTGTCCGGCCCCCGCCGCCTCGGGTTGGGTCTTCTCGGCGCCGGGAGCCGCAGCCTCCCTTCCGTCCGCTCCGTGCAAGCGTCGGTCGTCCGGCACGCCGCCCGGCCCCGGCACCGGCAGCTGATCCGCCACCTCCGCCGGGGCCAGCGTCTGCCCCGCTGGGCCATAGCCGGCCTGGCCGTCCTGGTCGGCCCCCTTTTCCTGCTGCTGCTGGCCGCCCTCGTCCGCGCCCTGCTGTGGCCGACGGCGCGCCAGCGGCTGCGGAACCCCCTGCAGCCCACCGCCCTCCGGCTGGACCGCACCCACTACGGCGTCCTGGGCCTCACCAGCAAGGACGCCACGTCCACCGAGATCCGCGCCGCCTACCTGCGGTCCGTGCTGGCGCACCACCCGGACAAGCAGGCCCGTTCCGGCCCACACAGAAACAAGAACAAACACACACGCGCACAGGCCGACACGCCGATGCACCGCATCACCCGGGCCTACGAGATCCTCAAGGACCCGTACCAGCGCTGCATGTACGACCGGGAGCTGGCCGGCCGCTGGATCACCCGGCCGAGCACGGCGTGCCTCCAGCGGAAGCCGTGGGAGACGACCGACGCGTCGGACAGCAAGGTCCGCCAGCAGGAGGCCAAGGAAAAGGAGCAGGAGAAGCACAAGGACGATGCGCATCGAGGCCAGTCGTCGTCCTGGCCGTCCATCCCGCGTCCCTTTTCCTCGCGGCCTCCCGCCCCCGCCGAGGTGGCCGTCTTCCAGAATGCCCAGATGGTCGTCTACCGGTCGGCCAGCAGCCTTCTGTATCGCATGATCCGGATGCAGCTGCGGGTGCAGTTTGCCCTGGTCGACAATTTCCGGCGCCTGATGGATGTTGTGTACAGAGCGAAGGCGCGGATTCGAAAGATGTCGGGCCGGAAGTGAGGACGCGCCAGTTGAGTTGTTCAGTCTCCACGCAGTTGTTCAGCTTACGCTTTCCTTTTCCCGGTTTCGGTTTTTGTTTTTTCTGATGGTTTCTCTGATGTTTCTCTGTTCCTCTGATGTTTCTCTGTTTCTCTGATTGTTTCTCTGTTTCTCTGATTATTTCTCTTTTTCTCTGATGTTTCTCTGATTTTGATCCACTTCAATCATTCAAACTTCGTTTTTTCCATGGACGGTTTGCGCTTGTAAGAATACCATTTTGAAATAGCCCTGAATTAGCCCAACTGAAAAAACATTGCCAAAGTAGTCCCTGACTGCGCCCCCCTTTGAAGCATCTCCTAATCTCCTACTTCCTTCATCGCATCCTCCATTTCATCACGCCTTCTCCTCCCCCACTGCCACGGCCAGGTCCTTCAAAAATGTCCACCGGCTCCGCGCATTCCAGCCCCGGGCCACAAAGTCGTTGGCCGTCGCCGGGAACAGGCCCTGGTCCGCCTCCACCCGGTCCATCAGGTGCTGGTCGTGGGCCGCCACCACCAGAATGTTTTCGTCCCCATCCAAAGCCTGCAGTTTGCGGATCGTCGCCAGCGCCTCGGCCGGGTCCAAGTGCACCGACGCCCCCCTGACGCCGGCCGGAACCACAAACGCCGTCTGCCGCAGGGTCTCGTCGGACGCGGGCGTCCGACCCTGGTGCTCCGCCGCGTTCTGGAGCAGAGGCAGCAGCTTCGCGGTCGGCCCGCCGCCGAACCCCGCCGGCAGCGTGGTCGGCAGCGGCACGTACGGGCTCGGCCGGAACTCGGCCATGTGGTGGAACGCGTCGCCGCCCATCAGCACAAAGTGCCCGCCGTTGGGCAGCGCGGGGTCGGCGTGCACCCGCGCCAGGCCGCACAGGTGGCCCGGCGAGTGGCCCGGCGCGTCCAGCAGGTACAGCGACCCGTCGCCAAAGTAGTCGCAGGCCCGGCAGCCAGCAATGGCCACGCCCGACGCTGCAAAGTCGCGGTCCGTCAACTCGCGCAGGGTCCGGCCCTGGTAGTCCGACTCCAGCAGCACGCTGTCCGGGTCGGCCGGGTAGCCCGGGAAGATGTGCAGGTCCGGGGGGGCGGCCTCGTCGTTGTCCGGGTGCCCTCCTTCACATCCGCACGTCCCTCCTCTCCCCGTGCCAAACCCGGGTCCGACGACCAGGTCGGTGCCCGGGCCGAACCGGGCCGGGTTGCCAATGTGGTCCACGTGCGTGTGGCTCCAGACGACGGCCTCGACCGAGTCGGGCGGGACGCCATGCTCGGCCAGCACGTCGGCGACGTCCTTTTCGACGCGGATGTAGGTGCCCGGCGCAGCCGTGAGGCGGCCGATGTGGCGGCGGAGGGCCGGGCTGCAGCCGGTGGCCCAGTCCTTGCGGACGGCGAGGTCAAAGACGACCCGGCGGGGGTGGGCGGCGGCGGCCGTTGTTCGTCGTCCCTTGTGCTCAATCAAGAATGAGAAACAGCAGGCCTCGATGTTGTCGATGCCCTCGATGGCCGGCTGGACAAAATGGCCAAACGGCACGGCCAGGTACGCCGTCGAATTGAGGATGGAGACACTGACGGTGCTGTCCGAGTAGGGGATGCCGAGGGGGCTCGTCTTGGCAGCCATGGTGGCGCAGGGTGTAAGCTTGTGGATATGGTGTGAAGACGTTTAGACGTTTAGACCTCCAAAGTTGAAGGCTTCGGGAGCCGTTAACCGTCAGCTAGAGACGAATTTCAAATCGGGACCGACAACGGCGTAGATGCAAAGGAACCATGCGTTCTCAATACATGCCTTGATGGTCGCCAACCTTTTGCTTCATCCCTCGCATTTTCAGGATAGTTATCCCTCATCAGAACATCAAGGAAGCCGCTTCCATTTAAGAGACCGCGCGGGCGTTTCCCTGTGACGCAAGACGTATTACGCCTTTAAATTTCTAGTCCATTCTCGGCGTCTCGGCCACTTTGACAGGTTCTCATCGTACATGATGCTCGTGGTACTCGTGTTGTTGGCTTAGAAATGCCCGGTCCCATTTGTCATGTCCAAGCAGAACACACGCCGAGAAATCCACGGTCTAGAACCACGTTTTGTGGAGACAAAAAGCCCGGATTTCCCCCTGGCTCTGCCGTGTTCCGCCGCGGACTTCCCGTCCAAGTGTCTTTGGTACCAGCCCGTACTCGTAAGGCAGCACAAGACAGAAGGGGTATAAAGTACCACTGAACGCTGTCATGAAATTGTGGATTGGGGGAATGTACGACCGAGCTGACGATGCAGCCTGGAAGAAAAGAAAAGAAAAAAAAAAGTCAGCCTCGTCGTTTTACCCCAAACTCCTTAAACAACCAACTATCCGACTCGGCAAACATGGCAACTTGTTGGCTACCTTGAGCAACAAGAATCCAACCCGGAACGTGCCACGCTGCTATTGACATCCGCATGGCCAGTTCTCACGTTGCATAATTGCGGCCGCTCTCACAATATCCTCCTGCCAAAATGTCTCCATTCAAAGCATCATCCTTCACAACATCCCCTTCCCCGAAGTCGTCAGCCCGTTCACATACGCACATTGCTCCCTTTTTATCAGTTTCTGCTTTTTCCTTCTTCTGGTATAATTTTCGATGCCTGTTTTTTTTCCTTCCGCCCTTCTTCTCTCACAGTATCGTAAAATATTTGGGCCCCATCTTATCCCGCTGCTTGGCAAAATGCTCCTTCTGGGCCGCAGTCAGCTGCACCGGCTCGTTGTCCTGCCACGCCTTGAGACGCACCAGGACCGGACTCAGTGGGTTGCAGTGGTCGTGTCGCGACAAGAACCCCTGCAGGCCGTGGCTCTGGCCCTTGCGCTCCTCCATGGCATCGTGCACCTTTTCCAGGACTGCGTAGAGGCCGTGGGGACTCTTCATCACCTGCTCGGGCTTCGGCAGGTCGTGCAGATGTACCTTTTGCTTGCCCAACTCCTGCAGCATGAGGCCATAGTAGTAAGCGTCGCAGTCTGCCCGCGTGGCTGCGAGGGCACGGTTCAGAGCGCATGAGAAGCCAGGGTGGTCGCCGGCGTTGTTCTTGCTGCCAGCCGAGCCAGCTGAGCCAGCTGAGCCAGCGGGGGGGTCATTGTTCTTCTCAGAGTTGCTTGAGATCTGAGAATGCGTGCGCTTTCTTGGCCTTCTCTGCAGCGGAAAGCCGCGCAGCATGCTGTGACGCTCTTCGAGATGGCCAAGGGTCTGTTTGATCGTCTCGAAGCGATGGGCACGGATGTTGTCTGCCGTTTGTTAGCCGAGCAAAGGAACACAAAGCGCTGGAGCCCAACAGAAAACGGTTATAAAAAAGAGGCTCGCTTGTTTCCACCCACCTTCCATCTTGGCCAGCCTGATCACTTCCTGGCGGCCAATGCCTCCTTTGTGCGCAGACCGCTGCTTCAGACAGACCAGATCACCCCCCTCCGGGCTGACCTCGACGTGCCAGGCCAGTGCCTTGAGCCACTTCTGAAACTCGTTCTCGTCGCCAACCTCCCAGGCGAGGTGCAGGTGTGCATATAGATTCGGGTCGATGCCGACCGGCTGGTGCAGAATCCCATGGCCCGGCGATCCGCCGCTGTCGAGATCCACGGGTGCCATGGCCCGCCAGCGCTGGATGTCGACTGCCATTTTGGGCATCATCTGGCACACGTTGGCGAGAACGGCAATCGAACAGATCTCCCGCAGGGTCGGGCAGGTCTGGACACGATCGCGGAGGCCGTGCACGGTATCGAGGACGACGTCCATCTTGGCGACGTGAAGCCTGTGCTCGGGCAGGTCCAGGGTGACCGTCCAAAGGCCGTCTTCGTCTTGGATGCCGTCAGAATGCACGGCACGGCTGATGCTCGGCTTCTGGGTACCGGCCCCAGGCAGAGTCGGCGGAGGCACGGGGCCGGCTGGCATGGCGTCCTCTCCCTTCGGAGCACGCGTCGTGTTGGTGCCACGGTCGACGCCAGCCTGCTTCCGCTTTCCGTGCGCGTTTCCTGGGGCAGGCAGATTCGCGCTCGACGCCGCAAGCGATGGAAGCATGCTCTTGTCCATGGGGTCTCTGCTGCTTCGGGGCGGCAGCCGCGAGAGCTGTCCGAACGGGCTGGCTCCCGGGTCGGCATACGGGCCGAACGCGCCAACCCCAAAGGCAGCAGGTGGACCAAACGGGTTGTGCAGGCGACCGTGCATAGGTAGGAAGCGGCCGGCCATCCCACCGGGACTGGATGCGGCACCGTGGTCAGCCGCGACGCCATGGGTGGTCGGCTCGTCGGCCTCGAAGACAGCAGTGCACGGAGACACGTGTTGGCTGTCCGGCTTTGTCTCCTTTGCCGTGTCTTCTTCTTCTTTGGGCTGCGCACGTAGGCACTCCTCCCAAAACTGGGACCCGCGAGCAAGTGCTCGTGAGTCTACTTTGTATTTTGTGACGATGTTGGGGCCCGCCGTGACCACGAGGATCAGATCTCCCTGCCCATCGATGACACAGAGATCTGAGGACTTGATTGCTTTGCCCTTCGGAGACCGGCCAGCTATCGTACCGGTATCAGTGTTGTTGTCGTCGTCGTCGTCAAGAACCACGATGTCTTTAGTCGGTGAGTTTGCTTTCGAAGACTGCCCTGAGGGACCAGCACTAGCAGCATCTGGCATAGCCATCGTAACGTCAGGCCGACCTGCAGCTTCTCGTGCGGTGCTCCAAAAAATAGTGTTTGCGTTTTTTGGTTGAGGATACTTGCTCAAGACGCGCAGTGATCGTAAGTGTCTTCTTTAAAATAAAAGAGAAAGAGTGGAAAGTGGTGGAGAAAGCCAAAAAAAAAAAAGCCCCAAATAAAAACGAGACGCTACTACTTTGAGAAAATAGAGATGAGTTTTATTGGGATCAAATCAATCCAGTAGATGTAAAGGTGAACGAGAGTCGAGAGCTGTACGGGAAAGTAAAAATCACCTTCTGAATGTGGAATCACAGGAAGGCCAGGACCGCCAATAACCACACGGGGCAGGATTTCCGATCATTTCTGTGTGAATAAGAATAAGGCGTCTGAAACAGAAATGACATCACTGTCGAATCTGTAATCTCTTGCGTTTGCTGTGTTGGGAAGCTATTTTAGCTGGTGAATCTGAAGACAATCTGATCTCAATCTAGGATTCAACCAACATGTAGAGATTTGAAGGAAAGAACTCAAGGAAAGAAGGTAAAGGAAAAGAAAAAATTGTAGTGATTGTTTGATCCTTTTAATTTAAGAAATTATTCGTAGACTTGTTGATTCTGCATGTTTCTTGAGTATGTCTTTCTTTGGCGGGACTTTTCTTCCGTACCGAGCTTTTCGAAATTTGCATTAAGAAAGTATTAGCCGACGACAATAAATACTGAAATACTGTGGCTATTATGGCCTTGGATGTATTTTGAGGGATCGAATTCTGTACGAAGTAAGACACGAGCGATGAGCGACGTATATTCTCTTTTTGATACATCCAAACCAGAACTCCAACACGATGCTTCCAACAAGTCGACCTATGTGTCTTGCTGTTGTTGCAGTCTTTGCTGCCGTCTGCAGAGCCGAGACGGGCATCGACGCCTGGCTCCGGTACGCGCCACTCAACACAGCAGATGCAGATATCCAGTCCCTTGCTGCCCGACTGCCGGATCGAATCCTGGTGGCCAATGCCACGGCTGGCAATCCCGTCTTTACTGCCGGCGAAGAGCTACGCACTGGCCTGGCCGGCATGTTCAACCATAGTGTGGCGGTTGAGCATGTTGGAGAGAACTGCTCGACCATACTAGCAGCAGCCTCGACAAACGAAAACGACAAAGCAAGGCTGCTCGTCGTGGGAACGTCTGCTGCAGTCAACCGACTGTGCGGCAACCAAACGACGGCCAAGTTCCATCCCAAGCTCGTCCCGGATGGGTTCCTCTGGCGTCTGGGCAACACAGCAACCTCGGCCATCCTCGGCTCCAACGATCGAGGCACGCTCTACGGCACCTTCCGCTACCTGTCTCTCTTGGCCCAGGGCACGCTGCCGGACGACGACTACGTCAGCAATCCGGCTGCTCCGGTTCGCTGGGTCAACCAGTGGGACAATCTGGACGGCAGCATTGAGCGCGGCTACGGCGGACAATCCCTCTTCTTCTCTGGAGGCGGCGTGGTCGCCAACCTCACCCGGGCCGGCATGTACGCGCGCCTGCTCGCATCTGTCGGCATCCAGGCCGTCGTGGTCAACAACGTCAACGCAAACGCCACCCTCATCCATGCACCCAGCCACTTGCAAGGACTGGGACGCATTGCCGATGTCTTCCGGCCGTACGGCGTGCAGGTCGGCGTCTCGCTCAACTTTGCCGCGCCCCAGTCGGTCGGTGGGCTGCGGACGTACGACCCTCTCAATGCGGGCGTCGTTGCCTTTTGGAACAATGCCACGGCCCACCTGCATCGCCATGTCCCCGACCTCGCCGGGTTCCTGGTGAAAGGCGACGCGGAGGGCCAGCCGGGGCCCCGGACGTACAACCGGACCCTGGCCCAGGGCGCCAATCTGTTTGCCCGCGCTCTCCAGGCCCACGGCGGCGGCGGCCAGGGCATCCTGCTGTACCGCGCCTTTGTCTACGACCAGCTCAGCGAGTCCGACTGGCAGGCCGACCGCGCCAACGCCGCCGTCCGCTACTTTGCACCGCTCGATGGCCAGTTCGACGACAACGTCGTCGTCCAGGTCAAGTACGGCCCCATCGACTTCCAGGTCCGCGAGCCCGCGTCGCCGCTGTTTGCCCACCTGCAGCATACGCACGCCGCCATCGAGCTGCAGATCACGCAGGAATACCTGGGGCAGCAGTGCCACCTCGTGTACCTGCCGCCGCTCTGGCGCACCGTCCTGGACTTTGACATGCGCGTGGACGGCAAGGCCTCCGCCGTGGGCGACATTGTGACGGGCCGCCGGTTCGGACGCGCGCTGGGCGGCGCGGCCGGCGTCGTGAACGCGGGCCGGAGCAACACGTGGCTCGGCAGCCACCTGGCGCAGGCGAACCTGTACGCGTATGGCCGGCTGGCCTGGGATCCGAGCCCCCCGCCTTCCCCGCCTTCCCCGGCGACCGCGAGCCGCGCCATGGTCGACGACTGGGCTCGACTGACCTTTGGCCCCGACCCCGACGTCGTCGCCACGGTGGGCGACCTCGCCATGGCCTCCTGGCCGGCGTACGAGAACTACACCGGCAACCTCGGCCTCCAGACGCTCACCGACATCCTGTACACGCACTTTGGCCCCAACCCGGCCTCCCAGGACAACAACGGCTGGGGCCAGTGGACGCGCGCCGACACGCGCGGCGTCGGCATGGACCGCACCGTGGCCAACGGCACGGGCTTCGCCGGGCAGTACCCGCCCGAAGTGGCCGCCCGCTGGGAGAATCTGGCCACCACGCCCGACGACCTGCTCCTCTGGTTCCACCACGTGCCCTACACGCAGACACTAGGCTCCTCCTCGTCGTCGTCGAACCAGACCGTCATCCAGCACATCTACGACGCCCACTATGCCGGCGCGGCCACGGCCCAGACGTTTGTCGCCCGCTGGCGCGCCCTCCGCGGCAAGATCGACGACGAGCGGCACGCGTCGGTGGCCGCCCAGCTGGCCTTCCAGGCCGGCCATGCGATCGTCTGGCGGGACGCCATCTGCGGCTTCTTTGCCGGTCGGTCGGGGATCGCCGACAGGCACAGCCGCGTGGGCCACCACCCGTGGCGCATCGAGGCCGAGGCCATGGCCCTGCGGGGGGGCTACACCACACAGGCCGTGTCGCCGTCCATCATGGCCTCCGGAGGCCTGGCTGTCGTTGCTGCTGCCTCCTCGGGGGCCGCAACAGCCTCCGCCACGGTGCCCTTCCCCGCCGGCACGTACGACCTGGCCGTCAACTACTTTGACCTGCAGGGCGGGCGGTCGCAGTGGGAGGTGCGGCTGAACAACCAGACGGTGGGCCGGTGGGCGGGCGATGCGGAGGACGTGCTGGGCAAGGCGACGTCGAACAAGCTGGACGGGCACTCGGCGATGCGGGTGACGTTCAGGGGCGTGGAGGTGGCGGCGGGGGATACGGTGACGGTCCGGGGCACCCCTGACGGGTCCGAGGAGGCGCCCCTGGACTATGTGTCGTTTCTTCCCCAAGGCGTCGTGGACTGAGAATGGTTTCGTCGTGCCGTGCTCCAATGGACCGACCAAAGGAAAGATGTGGGGTTTTTGGTGGCTAGCGCGGCTGCCTATATAAGAGATAATTGGAGTCCAATTTTCCAACAACCGAGGTGGGATGCCAGAGTGGTCTAATGGGTATGATTAGAAATCATATGGCTTCGGTCGCGGGAGTTCGAATCTCCCTCCCATCGTTTTTTTTGTCTTTTTCAAAAAGTCCTTCTTTTTTACTAAATCGATTGTTATTGCTCTTGGAGACGAGAAAACGTCATCACAATTTTTGCTTGGCCTTTTTTTGGGCTGTTGCCGGCGCTGATCTGATGTTTCCCGTTGCAGAGGTTCAGTCCAGAGGAACAAAGAGAGGGAGGTGGCTGACACACATCGTACGTCATGTAGTTGATGAGCAGGCGAGTTGTTACGCGTATTCTTCTGCGTCTTGTACTACGAAGTTGGAAGGCCAAAATGTACAGCAAGGGAATACGGAATGCAGTCAGTGGGGGATGGCACTTCCCTTCTCCAAGTAGAAGGTGTCCAAGGAACATAAGACATTGCCGAACTGTTGGGTTTCCAGAGCAGTTTCCCCCCCTAGACGTAGGGCCGTAGGACTTTTTTTCCCCAGCCATGACAAGCTGTTTCAGTTCTTGTTGGTCACTCCCGCCCTTTGCTTGCCACACCTTAATGCAAGATGCGGGACAGGCGACTGCGCGGAGGTCCCAGCCGACCAACCGCGTGTGAGAGCAACAAAGAGGGGAAAAGGACGGAAGAGGCGGAAGAGCAGGACAAGACGGGGAAACACGAATGAGGCGTATCCCACGGAAGGCTGTTCAAAGCGACAGCTTGCCGCTGTTGGCGCTACAAATGATTGTTTCTGCACATGCATCTGGGTTCTTCTTTGGCCGGTTGCTGGAAGCCCATCGGCCTGGAAGCTGGACGTGTCAAGAGCTGCTTGTGTCGGGAGAGCGGGAAGAACAAAGGTTTGTGCATGCACTGGGCTTTTGTATGTGCATCTACGACACTGCCCCGTTGTGCTGTAGCGGCAACGCAAAGATGAGGATTGCCGCTTGGGGGGTTGCAGAAGGCCAGGGAGGATTCGCAGCGTCTGCTATGGAGTTGGCTCTATTGTGACTGCGCCGTAGTGCCAAGAACGACCACCTTCATGACCAAGGAGAGATTCCGTTTCCAGAACGTCGGGGGCTGTCTCACTGAACGTCTTTTGTGTTCGCTACGCTCTGAAGGTTTCCAGTCCAAATCGGGCGCCGTCAAGCAATCCGCCATCGTTCCCTGCGGGCAAGCGCCCCCGCCCCAAACACTCTCACTCTATTAGCCCCGCCCCACTTGTTCCGCCGCCGCCAGCCTCTTTTTGTGCCGAACCGCTTGCGTGCCGACCAGCTTGTGAGAATTTCCGAGCAGAGGCCAGCACACACCTACCTGGCTTGGGCGCTTGTGTGCACGAACCGGAGAACGCTCGTGGCACGAGACGACTGCAAACAGTGGCCACAGTGGCACAATCCATGGACACGCTCAACCTGCCCAAGGCGGCCCGGCGGCTGTACCTCCTCTGCCTCTTCTATGCCGTCGGATCGTTCGTCTGGGGCTACAATGTCGGCGTCCTCGCTTCCGTGCTCGCCCACCCCGGCTTCGGCCAGGTGATCCAGCCGACCGCCTCCCAGCGCGGTCTCATCACCGGCATCTACTACCTGGGCACGCTGTTTTCCTACATCTTCCTCTCGCGCACCGCCAGCGACTACCTCGGCCGCCGCATGGCCGCTCTGGCCGGCACGGCGGTCACCTGCTTCGGCACGGTGCTGATTGCCGGCGCGGCCGGTCCCCATGCCTTGGGCATGGTCATTGCCGGCCGCATCATTTCGGGTGTCGGCGTGGCCGCGGTGAGCACGAGCGTGCCGCTGTACCAGAGGTCAGGAGAGAGAGAGAGACACCAAGAGAACGGACACCGGGGAGGAATCGACCAGTATGATGGCTAACACCTGCCGCCCTCCTCATAGTGAGATCGCCCCTGCCAAGCAGAGAGGCCGGTTTGTCGTCATGAACCACATCGGCTTCGTGGCCGGCCTGGCCATTGGGTTCTGGGTCGGCTGGGCCATGACGTTCTGGAAGACGCCCGTCGGCGAGGCCCATGGCTGGCGGGTATCCATTGCCCTCGAGTACATTCCGGCCATTGTCTTCATGACGGGTCTTCCGTTGATACCAGAGTCGTATGTGCATACCGCGCCCCTTTCTCTAATTCATCCTTGCGTTGGAAGAGCTGCTGATACGTTTCCCCCAGTCCCCGGTGGCTTGTCGAACACGGTCAACTCGACCGCGCCAAGGGATCCCTCCTCTTCCTCCGCGAAGGCATCTACAGCGCCGACCAGATCGAGCACGAGTTTGACGAGATCCGCCAGTCGGTTGTCGCCTACCGGTCAGCGTCCGGCTTGGGAGACTGGAAGTCGTTGTTTTTGGAGCCGTCTCTGCGCAGCCGCCTCTGGCGGGCCACCCTCCTCCAGTTCATGGCCCAGCTCTGCGGCGCCACCGCCATGAAGTATTACTTGCCGACGCTGTTCGCCGAGCTCGGCCTCAACCGCCGGACATCCCTGATGGTCGGCGGTCTCGAGAGCACGCTCAAGATTGCGTGCACCGTGATCGAGGCCTACATCATTGACGGGCTGGGTCGGCGGGCTTCCATGTCGCTGGGCGCGGCCGTCATGGGCGTGGCCATGCTGATGAATGCGGTGCTGCCGCTGACCAACCCAGATGGCACGAACCGGGCGACGAACATTGTCTGTGTGATGTTTGTGTTTATCTACTCGTTTGGGTACAGCCTGGGGTTTGGCCCGGCGTCATGGGTCTACGGCTCAGAGGTAGGCAGACGTCTTTCCTCCTTTCTTTGATCGCGTCAAACCAATTTCGTCACCTCCCCTTGTTTACCTGTGTCTAACCTTTTTTTTTTAAGATCTTCCCTACTGCCCTCCGCGCGAGAGGCCTCAATTTTGCCGCATCGGGCGGCGCCATTGGATCCATCATCGCTGCCCAGATCTGGCCGACGGGCTTCAAATTCTTCAAAACCAACATCTACTTCTTCTTCATGGCTGTCAACTTCGCCTGCATCCCGGTAAGATGCCGTCATCTGAACGAGAGATTCACATGCCGTGAGAGTAAGCTTGTTGCGATAATGGTGGGACGGAAACACTAACCGTGGTAGGTTATCTACGCCTTCTACCCCGAAACGAAAGGGCTCGCGCTCGAAGACATGGACGAGCTCTTTGGCAAAGCGGCAACCATTCGCGACGTCCCCATTGGCCATCTGGACACATTGGATGATGATTCAGAGGACGAAGGAACTGACAACGAGGCGGCACCCCTGGTGCGGAGCAGTGACAGAGAAGAGTGAGGGCAGGGCAGGGGGTACCGGATTGGATATGAGTGTACCAAAATTGTTTGCTTGTTTGCTTGTCATTGTTTCTCTGCACAAGATGAGCCAATGATTTCATCGAACTCTCTTTCGCCCACTGACACGTCCAATGTGCTTTGAAGTCATACAATGGATCCCTGTAACTAGATTGTAACACGGATCTGGATATGAGGGAGGCAGCCCGATGGATGGAGAAGACTGGTGCGGATCTTTCGTCCACTTAATCGGCTTCCTTGTTTCTCAACTACAGGGATGGGCCATGCAGCTCGGCACGCATTCTGCTCTCTGTGACACGTCGAACAACGTGCGCGTTCGCCTTTGGCTTCCCAAGCGAGAGGTTTGCTCCATATCCAACAAAGGATGCAAAAGGAAAAAGACAAAAAACGACTGACGGCAGTAACGTGACAAAAGTGCAACAAAAAAAGTGCTGCGAAAAGCGACAAAGAAATGTGCACTTTACGGCATCGCCGGCTTTGGCCTGCGTAGAACGTGGTTTAGGCCAGCACCATAAAGTTAGCATGATACTTAGCTCCTCGAGGTGTCTTGCACGGGGACCAAAGTACCCTGGCATCATGCAAGCACAGTGTGGGGGGGCCACTTATCCGGGCTCGCCCCCCCGCTGTTGCTGTTCCTGCATCGCGCCGTTGTCGTCGCACACTGTTAGGTTAGTTTCCCGCCAAAGTAACTAGTTACAGAGTAGCAGTAGAATCGGGAAAGAGCCCTGCGAAGGAAAAAAGCCGTATGTTCCAATGCTCTGGGGCAGGAAAGAGCCGACACGACTTCCTTCCTGATTCAGTCGGAGTGGACATTGTCTTCTGCTCCGACCATTTCTCTTTGGCGTTCTCCTTTGCCTTTTTTGTGTCCACTTTGTCCATTTCTCCTCCGTTTTTACTCTCTCTCTTTTCTCCTTCCATTCCCCAAAGCATCGTCAACCTTCCCGGCATCGGATTATTGGACATACCTCGGCCACGCGTTAGAGCGGTAGGACTCCGTCCGGCAACAAGCAGGAACTTGGGCCTCGCCGGCATCCTCGGCGCAAACAAGACCCCGTGGGCTGCATAAACAGCAGGGTAAAAAAAAAAGAGCCCAAAGATCCCCCCAAAACGATCATCGCCAAAAAAAACCAAGGCGATATTATTTCCCCCCCCATTTGTCTTCTCTTTTGATTCTCTCCCGATTTCCCGCAATCTTCTGCTCTTTTTGTTTGTTGCATTGCCTGCCCGCCCCACGAAACGCACGCCGTCTTTGTCTTTGGTCCGCGCTCTCTTTCTTCCATTTATCTTACAGGCGTGTCAGCAATCCGCCGCCCTATCGCGTCCTCCTCATTCGCCCAACCGCTTGAGCCAGGCCAGGAACAGCAAGTCCAGCTCAGAGGCAAATACGCTGTCCTCAATACGGTGTAACTATCTGACAACCCGGGCACGCCCCCCCCCCCCGAAGCTATCGCTGGCAACCAGTGCTCACTGCTTGCAGCCTGGATAGCAACCTGGTAGGGGTTAGTTTCCCGCCCCTTTGCTCGCCCTCTGCTCGTTGTTTCGTTATTCATTTTCCTGCTTCCCCTCCTTGTCCCCCTCCCCAGACCCGTCCCATCCACTCTGGTCTGGTCTGCTCCATCCTGCTCCATCCTGATCCCTGACAGCGCGTGCGCAGGATGCCGAAGAACCCAGAAACGCATGAACAGACCAAACAAAACTTTGGCAGCAAAACGCAGCACCGCAAAAACAAGCAGAGAGCATTAACACTTGTACGAATATAACGTCAGTCAGCGCACATCCCACCACCTGCCTCCACTCGCCCCGTGCTCCTGCTTCGCTGGCGTGGCCTAGCTCCAACAAGTTTTTTGGGGCTGCTTGGTGTTGCTGCCAAGTATCTGTCTACTTTTCTCGCCATCGTCATCGCCATATCGGCCAGATCGGCCTTTCGCACATCACGACTTTGGCTGCCCTCCTTTTCCTCTTCCACCACCTCCACCTTCGTTCTCGCGTCGCCTCCCCTGTCTTCTTTCTCGACCGCGCTTCACACGCTGCTCTCGTCAGCCTCGCCCATTGCGTCTATTTCTAGTCGTGCCTTATCTCTCGACCCCCATGTGACGAGCGCCTAGGCCGATTTCTTCCCCTTCTGGCCGCCTGCGATTGGCTTGGTAGAACCATTATTCTGGCTCACCAACTGCCAACGCCACCACAACACCTTTTTTTGTGTGTCTCGCCCTGGGCACACACGACTTGTTCACTTGTCTTAAACGAAGACGCCACCGACACGAGACGCACGCCGTATGCGACCGGCCTACTGATACGCAGCTTGTCACCTCCCCATCTGACCTAGCCGTCTTTTTCTTTTCTTTTTTAGATGCGTCTGTGTCGCGAGCATTATTTCTAAGCACCGGACACTGGGGGGATCTGCCACAAAGAGGGGGTAGAACTGCACAGCACTCCCGGCATATAAAAGGTCCCCATACGCGACTGCACATCCAAACACGGAACAGACTGCAAGAAATCGGTGCCCAACTGTCTGCAAACCAGGCGGGCTCAACCACCCGTCGCCCACCATGGGTAATCACAACACGAAGGAGTCTCGCCAGGATGGCGGTTCGCTGCGGCTGTCCGCCTCCGGCGGGCATGGCCAACCCTCTTCTCATGTGCCAAGTGGACGCGATCGGCAGCGCGGGCGGGGAAATCGGTCGGAAATCGGCGGTCTTTTGACCATGCACTCTGCGACAGGCCCCACGCAAGCACCGGAACGAAGAGAGACGAGACAAGAGCGTGAGGCTAGGCGCCTCGAGCGGGAGCGACAGCAACGTCTGGTCGAAAGAGAGCGCAGCATGAAGGAGGAACATGTGGATGGGGGCTACCTGGTAACACTGGGTACCTATGTCGGGCCAGAGGACTACAACAAGACTGTCGTGCGGCAGTGCCAGGTGAGCATCGACGCATCAGGTCAAAGCACTCACCCGACGCCTTGTTCTACGGCTAACCCGAACAAAAACAACAGATCGAGAGAAGGCTCGCTCCATTTTGGAGAGGCCTGCAAGACTTTTCCGATACATGGACCGAATACCAGCTCGTTGCTGCCGCCCGCGGCCTCGAAATCCCTCCCCCCGACCAGCCGCCGCCAGAAGGCTTCTTTCCCCGCCACACGCCGTCCTCCGATTCCTCTCCCAGTACGGGCCAAATGAACCTCGCCGTGCCTCAGGTGGACAGGGGTGGTAGCAGTAGCCCGGCCCCCGGGTCTTCCGGAAGTGCCTCGCTCGCCCCCGGGCCCGCTTCAGGAGCCTTGCCGAGCGGCTCTCTGGCTGGCACCTCGTCCCCCAATGTTGTTTCGCCTACAAGCTCTGTCGCTCCGCGCAGCGGTTCCCAGTTATTGAACCGTTCTAAGACAGCCATTGCCAACGCTGCACAGAGCATATCGTCACGTAACGGATCTTCGACCGACATTGCACCTCGCGAGATAAACCTGCCTCACGACCCTTTTGTGAACGGCCAGCCAATTGAGGTGTTTTTGTACAAGGATGCTACCGAGTGCCCCATTTGCTTCCTGTCGTATCCTCCTTACCTGAACCACACTCGGTGTTGTGACCAGCCCATTTGCAGCGAGTGCTTTGTCCAGATCAAACGTGCCGATCCTCACTATCCGGAGGGCCACGGAGACAGCAACAACAACAACAACAGTGATGTGCACCCCGAGGAGCAAGCGGGGCAGCTCATCTCTGAACCGGCCTGCTGTCCTTACTGCCAGCAGCCGGAATTTGGCGTGACGTACGACCCACCACCGTTCCGCCGAGGCCTCGCATACTCTTCCCTTCCCCTCGGCGTCGGCGCCATGGGAACAGCAATGTCGTCTACCAGTTCGATAAGCTCGACCTTGTCGCCCACGGCGCTTTCACCAAGCGGAAACCCTCTCCACTCGGCCAGCGGTGCTGGGACTCCCGGCTCAAGGAGGCGAACCCAGTCCCTGTCTGTGACTGCCCCCAACGTCGTTACCACAGACAAGGTGCGCCCAGATTGGTCTACGAAACTGTCGTCTCAGCGGGCACAAGTACAACGACGAGCAGCAGCTGCAACGGCCCTCCACACTGCCGCCTTTCTTATGGGCTCGCAGGAGTCTCGGGGTTTCCGTGTTGGACGCTTTAGTCGGCGAAATACTAGCGGTAACCAAACTGAGGGCGATGCTAGTCCCAACCACAACAGTGATGGCGGCGACGGTTCGCCGTCGACAATGGAGCCTGGACCGCGCTCTAGCTCCGGCCGCGGGCTGGGTGCTGCGGGGCCACGTACGCGCATGGAGGACCTAGAAGAACTGATGTTTAGAGAGGCACTACGTCAGTCTCTAGCGACAGAGGAGGAACGCCGACGCAAGGAGGAGAAACAAGAGCGCAAGGAAGCCAAGAAGCGGGAAAAAGAAGAGCGCAAAGCCTCCAAAGCAGCTCTCAAGCAGCAACAGCAACATGGTAGCAGCTCGAGCTTGTATGGGACCGGCAGTGGTAGTGGCCAGAGCTCTGCCAGTGCCAGCTCTCTGAGTCTGTCTGGTCTGGGCATCGGCAACCGGAGGCGTGGAAATAGTGGAGCGTCGAATCTGCGTGTCGAGGCGAGCGTAGCCAATGCCATGGCTGTCAGCACGGGCAATGGCGGTAGCAGCAGTGCCGGAAATGGCGCCAACAGTAGTGGTGGCACAAGCCCGGTCGCTGGCTCATCGACCAGTATCATGCCCGCTGCTGCTACTTCGGCTGCTTCTCCGGCTACCACGTCATCCAACGCCTCTGCTCCCCCCACCGCCAACAAAGGCAAGGGCGTGGACCGTGGGCTGGCTGTCTCGACTGCTGCCACAGCGGGCGACACGGATGGTGAAGGACAGTCCCTGTCGCCCACTTCGTCTGGACCTCGCGGCATCCCCACGCCCCAGCCATCGGCAGGCCCGTCACACCTGCGGCAGATGAGCAGTGCCTCGTCAGTGTCCTCATCGCTCCCTGACTCGACTGCCGGGAGCTTCCCCAATGCGCCCACGCATCTGCAAGACCCTCGGGCCAGTGGCCTGAGTCTTGGAAGCCGCAGCGGTGCTAGTGAAGACGGCGGCGATCACAGGGACGACCACGACCCTAGCAGCAGCACAGAGGCTATGTTCAACTTTAGCAGCTTGGCAGAGCTCGTGGGCGTGCAGCTGGAGGGTAAGGATGCCGGCCGCCGACTGTCGGCCATCAACCGTGATAAGGACAGCACGCATGACACGGGCGAGAGTGGCGGCCAGATGTTTGCCGTGGACACGGATGGTGCTGCCACCCACCAGACAACCGCTAAGACGGACCCTCTCAAGGACGCAGAGGCCTCTGCGGCACATGAGGAACACGTCGAGAATACGACCACCGAACAAATGACAGTGGGCGTGGGGGGTCGTCCTCCCGAGCTGATGATCACACCTGGAACGCCAGCGCCACCGAATGACTTTGATTGAAGACCCTTTTTTCACCCTCCTTTGTCTGAGGAGCTATGAGAAACAGAGGGTGCTACTCACCCAGCACTGATTGAATGAACCCTCACTACGCCTTTGTTACTTTTATATTTGTATACCTACCTGGTGTTCACCCCCGTATTTCTCTTGTCTCCTCGCTTGCAACCCTCACTCTTATTTTCATATTCTCATCGGTTACACTTTTGCTCTGGACTTTTTTGTTCCCTGTTCCTGGAATTTGATTATGATTATTATTATTATCATGAAAAGAGGGAGAGGTGTGGGAGTGCGGGGAGTATGGAAACAGTCTGCCGAGGCTGTTAGGAAGTCGGTCACTGGACGAGACAGCATTTGTTTTTGTTATATGATGCATGCATGAAGAGAAAGGGCAAAGAAACAGCGCAGTTTGTGGGAGAACCCAAGTTCGAAAGACGGCGGGGGAAAAATATACTGGCGCCTGTTGATATGCCGCCTTGCTCTTGACCTCCTGTTTTCACGAGAGAGGGTTTTTTTTTCTTTTCTTTTTTTCTTTTCTTTTTCTCCCCCCCCCATGGTGTGAAGACTGGAGTTTTGGTCTGCGAGGGTGTGTTTCGTTTCGTTTCGTGTTGTTCTTCCTGTGCTTTCTCTGTTTTGCTTTATTTTTGGTCCATTTTTTATAAAGCAACTTTTTCTCTTTACTCTACTGACCTCATGATGACTTTATTGGATGTCTTCTGCGAATCCAAAAAACGAGTTGTGGCATGCGCGCGCTATGGTGATGGATTGAGCGCGGTATGTGCGGACAAGGCTGCAACGAGTAAAACACGCCAGAAAAAGAAAAAGAATCCTGGTAAAAATGCGGTGTGCAAACAAAAACCGTGTATGCATCAATGTGTGGCGCAGAACATGGCAACGCTTTTCACGCTCGCACGACAAAAGAAAAAAATACGTATCTTTTTTTTTGGAGAAAAAGAAAAGAAAAAATACAAACCTCCGCAACACAAAGAAAAAAATTCAAGCTGGTCTATCGACAAAAAAGGGAGGCAACAAAAAGCACAACAAGAACACACGATAACCCCTGGACGCCCATTCCCCAACGACGGAAAGCTTGGCTGGCTGGTTCAGCTGTCATACAAAAAGGCACACACAATCGAAAACACACAAGGGAAATCATGCTGAAGAACACAGAATATGCGACGACCACCAAAAAAAAAACAAGATGCGACAATAAAAGGCAGAAGAACATTCGTATGCCGGAAAGACAAATAAGCTGTGATGAGGAGAGGTGCGACAAGCCGAAGATAGAGAGAAGGGACCTCCCTAAAAGAATTGGAGATGCTGCTGCTCATAGATGTGCCGCCTGGTCTGCTGCCGCCGTGACCGCGGTCGTGGTGGTCGCCTTGAGCCCGTTGACCCAGCCTTCGGTCGGGCTCGCCCAGGCATAGTCTTTCCATTCGCCGAAGACAGGCCAGAGCTTGTCCTGGACAAAGTCCTTGACATGCTGCATGCGGCGCAGACTGGCCTCGCGCTTGCTCGCGGCCGTGGCGGCACAGTTAACAGTACTACCGTTGGCTGCCCCATTGGCTGTTCCGTTGGCTGTCCCGTTGGCTGCCCCGTTGGCACCACCGTTTACATGCCCATTGGCATGGCCGTTCGCGTGTCCGTTGACTGTCCCGTTGGCCTTGCCGTTGGCCTTGCCGTTGGCCTTGCCGTTGGCCTTGCCGTTGGCCTCTCCGTTCGTCGTCTTCCCCTGGACGTGGAGGTCTGCGCCCATGGTCGGGTGCGGCAAACCCAGCGAGTCAAACACGCTCCACCACTCCTGCATCGTCTCGGCCAGCTCCTCAACCGAGGTGACGCCCAGCACAGACGCGCCCATCAACAGCGTGCGCTCCCCGAAAGTCACCGTCGTGCCGAGACCAGCGTCCGCGCCGGCGCGCGACCACAGGTCCAGCGCATAGCGCAGAGACGTGCGCTCCAGGTTGCCCGGCGCGTCGGGGTCCGTCTGGCAGATGCGCGCGGCCTCGGCGCAGACATCGCGCAGGCCGGGCGGCGAAGGGTGCCAGGCGGCCTGGGGCCCGTTGTCGACGCCGCGGGTGGTCAGCAGGCCCATGTTGAGCAGGCTGGCGTTGAGGACGACAGACACGCCGGCGCGGTGCAGACGGGCCAGCGGCGACATGTCGGACAGAGGGTCGCCGACCAGACGCGTGTTCTGGACAGTGCAATGGCCGTAGCTCAGGACGGCATCGAGCGGCTCGCCGGTCTCGCGCAGGACGTGCTCGGCGAGGTCGACGAGCACATCCACAGGGAAGCCGGATATGCCGACATAGCGGACAATGCCGGTGGTGCCAGGGGTGCCGCCCTCGGACGAGGCGCCCCGCAGAGCACGCAAGGCGCGCACGGCCGTCACGACCTCGTCCGGGCTGACAAACTCGGCGTCGTGCGCAAAGACCAGGTCGACATAGTCGGTGCGCAGGCGCTGCAGCGAGCGCAGCACGGACGCCTGGATGGCCGCGGGCGAGTAGTCAAAGACGTCCGTGCGGACGCGGCCGGCCTTGGTCTGCAAGAAATACTGGCTGCGGTCGACGCCGGAGGCCTCGAGGGCCTCGCCCAGCAGGTCCTCGGCCGGGCCGTAGTAGGTGCTGGTGTCGAAGCCACGGACACCGTACTCGACGAGGGCGCGGCGCACAATGTCACGGTAGGGCATGTGGACAGGGTCGTCGACATACTGGGAGTTGAAGGTGGCCGTGCCGATGTAGAGCGGCGGCAGGACGGCCGACAGCGGTGCCAGCTGGGGCGGGCGCGGGGGGTCAGTCATGGCGGGCGAGCGAGCTGGTCACTAGCGAGCGTGGTCAGTGGTGATAGTGGGATAGTCTGGCAGGCAACAAGGTATACGTTGTCGTTCTATCGTCACAAGGTGGCCAACGACCTGTTTTTATACTGGACGGCAGAGAAGAAAGGGCCGGGGGAAACGTTGAAGAATATCGGCAAGGATATCAGGGTTGGTCAATATGGTGACAAATGAGGCTGAATGGGGGACTCTCCGGTGTACCCTTTCTCTCCCTCTCACTCTCTCTGGCTGTCTCGTTTCTCACCCTCTCTTTCGGTTCCCCGGTTCTAGAACGCCCTTACCTCTTTTCTGCTACGAAAGATATGGTGCTGTCCCTCCCTACCGGCGTGTTGGCCCTCCTTTCCCACACCCTTACTTTAATTTTTTTTTTCTGTTAGCGCTGTTTCTATCCGCCTTCGGGCAATGGCGTCACCCCCAAGAAACGCCAATCCCACTTTCCTCTTTTCGTTCTATCGTGACTTTATTTTTACTGGGCAGTTTAGCTCATAGCTCCTGGATAGCTGTGGTTGCGGGCGGGCGTCGACGCGAATTTCCTACATCCGGCGAGAGAGGGGGGTCGGACGCGAGAACGAGACATATATCCGTTTGCCTCTCGCTAGTCGCCCCTTCTCTTTTGCCCTCTTTCCTCTCTTCTTCCCGTTCACAGCGTCGCCCGCCGCCTCCCGCCACCCCCCGCCCGCCACGGCTTTTTTTCTTCTTGATCTCAGTCGCAAACCATATCTTCGCGCGCGCGCGAATCCGACCAACGCGCACGCACATGCACACGCACCCAACGCCCCCAATGCACGCACCGCACCGCACGGTAGTTAGTGTGTGTGTGTAAGCTTGGTCTGGGAGGGGCGGGAGTGGATAAGCAAAAGCTCTCTTTTCCCACACCAAAAGGACATCGGCATCTCGCTTTTTTCGTGCTTTCCGCCGCAAACCCCGAGCGCCAATCTCGTACGAAATACGAGATTCGGACCAACGGTTTCGTCCAAAAGTCGCTTTGGTTCCTGGACCCCAATGTGTCTGTCGTTCACCACGCCCCTAAAAACATCATTCGTTAATGCGCCTCAAAAATAAAACCCACGTAACATTCCCAGGCCAAAAAAGCCACCTTTTCTTCCCCCCCCCCCAGGAGAAAAAATAACCTCCCACAACAAAAAGTTAAGAGAGGTTAGGGATTAGTGGTTAGAAAATTTGGTTAGGAAGTCTTTGTATGAAGTTTTTGTATGGGAAATATCACGTGTTGAGGTTGTTACTTAAAATCTTTAAAAACCCCGATGTGCATGTGATTCAACACGTGATTTCCTCGGATTGCGCCGCCGTCTGCAGCCAACAACCGCCTGTCGTCGTCATTTGCTTAGTTATCCACCCCTTTCTTTCTCTTGATGGACCAAGAGAGGTGCGTGGGTTTTCTATTATAGAATTTCCTACCTGCCAACTTTACTGCTGATGAAAGACGTCTCTCCACTGTTTTGACAGTTTCAAGTTAAGCAGCTAGTTTCCCTTGGACAGGTTCTAAAACAACCTCGATTGGTATTCCATTTGCGCACCTGCCAGGCCAAGGCTGAGAGGACACCCCTGTCAAAAGAACCTCTACGATTATTGTGTACGGTGTAAGTTGGTCATGTTTTAGCGCAAACGTTTCTGTAAACTGTGGTATCTGGTAAGCCGCTACCCAAAATCCTGCTGAGGTGCACATCACACCAAACTTGCGGACGCTACAGGCCGTCCAGCGATCGTAATCATTCGTATTCCGTACATATACATGACGCCTTCCCCGAGACTGGATTCCACAGACACCTGCACACACACGCACACACGCTCTCTCTCTCTCTCTCTCTCTCTCTCCCGTGGTCCGTTCCAAAGACCGCTCTTGGCACGTCCGTTTTGGCAGATGTCGGCGCAAGCGCCGACATCTGATTTGTAGAAAGTAGGAGCCGTGGCAGTGGCAGTGCTGGGAGCCTACGTTGCTGATGGCGGCTCCCCGTTGCTGCCAAGATTGCTTGTCTTTTTTTATTTCCTATTTTCAGACGGGTGTCCCCCAGAGCGAGTAAGCGCCGGCCGCGATGAGGAGCCAGGCGCCGGCCAGACATGCCGGCCCGCAACAGGGGGGAGGGGGGGACGTTTGGGACCAAGACGAACGGGTGGAGAGGCCAGTTTCTGTCACGGCGCGGTGGACCCTCTTGATGCAGGCACGGGCAGTGACGTTTTGTGGCCCGTTGCCGCACTTGACAAAGGCTCTCGTCAGGATTTTGGCAGAAGGATGCAGGTGGCTTCGGCCACACAAAGGGAACATCGAACATCGGCCGGACGAGATGCTGCGCGCCGTAACGTACTCGGCAGGTCATTGGTGGGAAAGGCGGACAGGTTTGGCGGCCATGGATGAAAGGCCTGCCGTCATTGTTCCTGAGCCAGACGAGACAAACGAAGTGGCCGGATGGGGGCGTATTGGAACGTGTTGTGGGGGGGGGCTTGTTTCAATGGACAAGTCATTGCAACTCTGCCCATACGTACGCTCATCGGATCCTTGTCGTTGGGATTCGAACATGCAAGCGCCCTGCGATCTCAGTCGACAAGGAACAGTGCGTGTGCGGTAGTGCATACGTATGCGCCTTACGCGGTATCCATTCCTTGTTGCGCCGTCTCGTTCTCTCTTCCTTTCGCCGGGGGGCATTTTGTGGCGTTTTGGGACTTCTCTCTTCTCTTTGGATCCTTTCTGTTTTTTTAATCTTCTCTTCACCCTCTTTTCTTTTCTTTTCCTTTTTGCACTCTCAATTCTTTTCCCCCCCATCGTTTCGGTTCTTGTTCGTTATCATGGATCTCCGCAATATCTGGAACGGCTTGGCTCGCTCGGGCGAAGCAAAATACAAGCTATTGCCCACCAGCAACGCAGCACCACGGGTGGGTCGGAAAATCCGCACGTACGTGCCCGTGTACGCAATCGCCTTGGCTCTGTCCGCTGCGGTGATCACCATCGTGTGCGGCCTTGGCATGTACTGGCACCACTACCACCGTCTTCTTCACGATCCGGACGCATACCGAGCCTCGCTGTCCAAAGAGCAATATGTCCGCGCCGTCCTCGACCATCCCGTGGAAGGACTGCTGGATCCCGAGCCCATACGTCAAAAGTGCCAGGACACGCAGTTCCAGGAAGGCCTGGTCTGGCAGTGCGCGCTGGCTGTGGGCGGCTTTGGGAACCTGGTGAACATTTGGCAGCACTGCGTACGGTATGCTCTGGAAGCTGGAGGTATGTTGGATCTCTTTCCTTTTTCTCTTCATTTTCTTTTTTCTCTTCTCTTTCCTTTTTCTTCATTTTCTTCTTCCTTTTTCATCTTCTTGTTTTATTGTTCGATTGTTCGATTCTTTTTCTTTTTCTTTTCCTTCTTCTTCTGTCAATTGACCACGATGCAGCAACCACATTGGTTCTCCCCCGAATCGGCGTCCGCTCCGACAATCTCATCGACTTATACAGCAACGACTCCTCGCTGAGTCTGTCCAGCTTGTTCGACACCGACTACTTCGTCTCGTCATGGCAGGACGTGTGCCCGCAGATGCGCGTGGCTGTATCGGATGCGGATCTGCCGCCTGCGGTGGTGAGCCCGTCGGCGAGGACGTTGTCTCTGGATCCCAAATCCGTCAAGACGTTTGCGATCGACGACCTGCTGATCATGGACCCGACGACCTGGCGCGCGGGATTCGACGACTGGCTGGCCACGCAGTTGGTGGCGGCAGGGGACAAGCCCCCCCGGCTGTCGGCCGCGGCCCCTGTGCGTGTCGTACAAGAGCGTGCCTTGTTTCAGTGGAACCACGACGTCGACCCGCCTGCCTTGACCGCCGCGTTTCCGCGCCTGTTTCGCTGCAGGGAGGATGCGCGGCGTCTGGCGGCTGCCGCTCTGTGGAACCTCGAACAGATGACTGGCCGGGCCACGGTGGCCGACGCAATCTTGTTGCCGGGCTTGTCGGGAACGACAACAGGCAAGGCCAGCGGCACGGCCAACAGCACGGCCAGCGGCACGGGCAGCGGCTCGGGCCGCCTGGCAGAGGATGGCTTCTTGGGCGCCCACCTGCGCGTGGCCGCCGATGCCGCGGCGGAAGACTGGCCCGGCTACGAGGCGCAGGCGCCGCTCTACCTGGCCGAGGCCCAGAAGCACAACCTCACGCACATCTACCTGGCCACGGGCTCGGCGGAGCACCGCGCGCGCTTCAAGCGAGACGCCGCGCGTGCCGGCCTCGTTGTGCTCACCAAGCGCGACCTGCTCGACGACGCGAAGGAGCGTGCGGCGCTGGATGCGCTCGCGTGGGACCAACAGGCCCTGGTCGACTTTGAGGTGTTGGTCCACAGCGCCAAGTTCCAGGGGTTTGCCATCAGCAGCTTCAGCATGCAGTTGGCCGTGCGGCGCGCCATCCTTCCCGAGGCCGGGAAGGCGGTCGTCCGCGGGAAGTATGACGACGACTACTACCAGGACAACCTGAGCCACCTGATCTGTCCGGGGTCACAAATCAGTCCCAAGGCGGTATGGCCATGATGTAAGCTGGGTGTTTTTGTTCGGGAATTTTTTTTTTTTTTGGTGGGGTTTTCTTTTTTTTGGGGATGTTGCATTGTCTCCGGAGTTGGGGGCGGTCATATAAAATAGCGGCTTGCAATAGGGCATTTCTTTTTCCAGTATTTTCACTGTTTCTTTCTTGCGTTTGCATGTTTTGTACTTGATCTTATGCAGAGGTCTGGGGATCATAATATCAATACGAAGAAGCCATACTCACCGGCAACGACCACCGTTTGGTGAGCTTCAAGGACGAGCTTAATTGTAACCACTCAATTATGGACCCAGGTTTCTTGGCTCTTGGCTTCTTGGCTCTTTGGTCGCATGTTTGATCACCGTGCAGCCTGACACGTGGCTCAGCAGCGGATCGTTTTTCGTCCCAATTGCTTTTTTCAGAAGAACGTTGACAACGCTTTGTCTTTGGACAGGAAGCCTCTCCCTCTGCTTTTTTTCGTGTCTTCCTCTTCCCTCCTCTTATCTCTTCCGCGCCCCGTTTACCTCCGCTTGTTCGGAAGCCTCATCCGTCCAAATCTGCCACTGTAGATTGGGTTGCATTAGCCTAAACCGCCCAGTCCTCCATTGCCTCCGTGTGCACTAACTAGTTGCTTCCTTGTAAGTCCCGTTCTTCTTCGGTGGAAGCAGCACCTCTTCCGGGGATTTCCCGAAATGGACTCCCTTGTGTTTTATTGCCCCTTCTCTTTGTCGCAATGCCATGCTTGCGGCGCTGATGCCATATGCCTTGTAAAGCCCTTCTGTTATTGGACAGCTCCTCCTCAGCACGGCCCTTTCAGCCACTGACCGCAGATCTGGATTGCAGATCTCCTCCATTCCCGCAACGGGCCATATCGTTGAACTGCCCAGACCTTGCCATGGTCTTCGAGCCCTCCAATCACGGCTATCCTTTTTGCACCTCTACCCTTTCTTCTTTGCACCACTTCCTTAACCGGCTGGCGATCTCCGTGCTTCCACGAACCGGTCACATTTCTGGTTGACCTGCTTTGCCTTTAATGATAGCTATTGTCTGTATCTTGGATTCTCTTGGCTCTTCAATGACACTTTCCTGGGCGCACTGCCGCCTTACGTGCCACCTGCATCATGTCTCTGCCACTCGCGTCACTTGTGGGCTCGTTCGTCGGCCCGTCCAGGAATTCTTTTGGAACACCCAAGCCTCGGCATGTTTGCCGAAAAGGGGGCATTGTGAATAGCTTGCAGCACCGGAATCATTCTTCAAAACACGTAGGCTACAGGCAAAGGAGGGATTCTAACATTCTAACCGGCAACCAATCATTTGTGTCTGCCTCTCTGATGACCGCTCTTCTCTCTTTCAAAGGGGCAGAGACCCAGGTGGATGTCTCGTGCCGTCATGGAAGCCCCCTTTTCTTTCTCCCATTACACATCTCTGGGACCTGCTTCAGCCATATTGGCACGGAAGTGAGAAAAAAAAAGTCTTCCACAAAACAGATCCGCAGTTACCCCCCCCCTCTTGGACCTGCCATTATGCCAGTTGAACATGGCACGTATCTTCCGTCCTCTCTTTTCCTACATCCACCCCCCCTGTCTGTTCCGCTCGCTCTTCTCCCGTCCGGCCAGGTGGTCCCAAGCGAGTCACCAATCTCGTTCTTCCTCTTTCCAATCCATAGCTTTTCATACCCGCGTCTGGATGCTATATGACGTGCAAAGAAGAAATAAGAGGGGAACCAAATAATGGCACAATCAATTCGACGGGACCATCTCTGGTTTTTTTTATTTGGTTTCCTCTCTCAAGGTATTTGAACACGTTCCCCTTTCCCTCCTCTGCCCAGGTTTCTCCATCCTGTTCTCTCGTGGCCTCTAGTTTTCTGTGTCCCTCGTTATCTGGCTCTGGTTTTTTTCTCTCACGATCATTTGTGTATATCTGTATCTGTTCATTTTTTTTATTTTTTCAAGTCTTCTCTGTAATCTGCCATCTGGCTTTCTTGAAGAGCGTCGACTGTCGACTGTCGGGTTTCTGGATTTCTTAGTGGACTCTACCGCCTCCCTCTCGTTTCTTTCTGCTATGCGTTGGTTCCATTCGGCAGCCACTGTGGCTGCCTTGGCAGGTTCAGGTACGTTTTTGAGAACAAACAGAGAATCCGAATAAAAGCAAATCAAAGAAAACACACATGGTCTAACAACCCCCACAGCCATCGCCCAGATCGACTCGTCCAAGTATGTCGACACCGAGACCGGCGTGACGTACTCTCAGTTTGTCAACGACAAGGGCATCGCCTTCCGGGTCGCCATTCCGGACAAGGTTGTCGCCGGCACCAACTACGACGTGATCGTCCAGATCTCCTCGCCCAAGTCGGTCGGCTGGGTCGGCTTGGCCTGGGGCGGTTCCATGACCTACAACCCTCTCGCCATTGTCTGGGAAAACGGCAACAACGTTGTTCTGTCCTCGCGGATGGCATAGTAAGTCTACACCCCGTCCTTATAGCGTCTTTTTTTCTTTTTTTTTTCTTTTTCTTTTTCATTTTCATTTTCATTTTCATTTTCTTTTTTTTTTTTTTTTTTTTTTTTTTCTTTTTCTTTTTCTTTTTCTTTTTCTCTTTTCTCTTTTCTCTTTTCTCTCTTTCTTCTCTTCTTTTTTCATTTCTTTGGATCCTTGTTGTGTCTCTTCAATGTCTGACTCCTCTCAGTGGCTACTTCGTACCCCCCGGCTATGACCTGGCCCAGTACACCATCTTCCCCGTCGGCACGTTTGTCAACGACACCCACTTCCAGGTCACGGCCAAGTGCTCCGGCTGCTCGCTCTGGGGCGACGAAGACACCGGCATCACGAGCCTCGACGCCACCGCCCAGAACCCGCTCGCGTTCGCGTATGCAGCCGCCCCCGTCAACGACCCGAGCAACAACGCGTCCGCTTTCAGCATCCACGACCTCATCGGCCACTGGATCCACGATTTCCCGACCGGTGCCAACGCCGACTTCAACGCCACCATTGCCAAGCTGTCGACGCCGGGCAGCCAGCCACCTGCACCCACGCCGCCCAGCACCAACGGCACGAATGCAACGGCGCCCAAGGGCGCGGCCGCACCAAAGCCACGGAGTGCCAAATTTGCTCAGTTGTTTCCCCCTCGTATGCGGCCAAGCCAGCAGCGGAGGTGATCAGCAGCTAGATTTCATGGGTGAAATTGACCCAACCGATGGATCCAGGAGATGGTATTTTGGAGGAACATGGGTTGAAGAGACAGAATAGCGTGGCGATGTGTCAGACCCTCTTGCTTTTATAGCAGCTTTTTTTGTGTTTAGATCAGGTAATTATTTCTTGGACAATGGTCAATCAAAGGAGCATTGCAAAGTGCCGTCTGTACACGGAAGATCGCCGGCCATGACATCGGTATCAACATACAGTGGGCTAAATGTCGGAGGCACGTATTTCAAAGTTTAGTGTCCGAGTGGCCAAATAACGAGAACCAAGCCAGTGGGTGATTATTATCACGGCTGACTATGCTGTGGACAAAGTACAACTTCTTCCCGTACGTCGCCAGGCCACCCTGGTGATCAGCATGCCGCTGCCAATGGCAGCAACAGCGTAATTCATGTTGCGATGCGAGCGAATCCAAGCTTCAAGGAGATGGTGGCAGACAACGACGATATTGTTCGCTGCTGGACTGGCCGTGCCATGAACGGCTTATCTACCCAAAGCCTGTCTGTTTCAAGCAAGTCCCGAGTTTGGCGCCTACAAATAAAGAAAGAAGAGAAAGATCACTGAGCGGTGCATTTGTGCAAGTTCAATTTCATATTCAATCATCCTCAGTAACGAGGTCAGTGTGTCATCGTGATGGGGTATTGCATGTTCCAGGGGAGAAAAAAGACAAAACGTGGCTGTGTGGTATCCCATGTCCCATGTCCCGTAATCCATACCCCAAATCCAATATGTCAGAACAAAAACAAAAGAAAAAGGGAAAAAAAACAGCCAAATGTGCTCATTGTTCACGGCCTCCATCGGCCATCGCCGATCCTCACCCTCTGGCCAGCTCCTTCTTTCCACGCCGCCCGCGGCTCTGTGGAGGAGACTGTCGTGACTTTGTCTCGGCGCCTTTTCTTTTACTTTCTTCTTGCCTTCGTGGCGTCTTTGCGCGTTCTCGGAGCAGCTGCCTTTGTTGGCGACCTTTTCTTTCTTGCCGCTGGTTGGGCAGCTGGCGCGCTCTTTTGTTTCGCTGCTTTCGCTGTTTTCGGTGCCTTTCTCGGCTTTGCGGTTGGAAGAGAAGGCTTCGGCTTGGCAGCAGCGGCAGCTGCCCTTTCCGCCAAGAGCTTCTTTTCCTGGAGATCTGCAATTCGGCTGCTGCGGCGCAGTGGCTTCGATGCGACAGCAGGATCTGCGGCAGCAGCGCCAGCCGCAGAAGCGGCGACAGCGGGTGTCGGTTGCGGTGTTGGTCTCCGCAGAGAACGCCGGGGCCGTGTCGAGGTGCTGGCTGCTGTGTTCTTTGCAGCAGATGGCCGCTTGGTCGCAGCCTTTGTCGTCTCGGCAGCAGTCTCCGAAGCTGCCGGCACGTCTGGCCCGAGCGATGTTCGGGCCCTCTTTGTGCTGCCCTCTCTGCCTTGGCCAGGTTGCTGCGCAGCCGCAAGGTTATCCTCCTCTCGGAGTCGCTTGCGAGTGGCAGGGGACGATGGAGCTTCGGATGCACCCGGAGCTGCGGCCAGTCCTGCCTTGGCCTTCTCTTCTTGCGCCATCTCCTCTTCGACCAACGGTATCTGATCCAGAGTCCAATTGAGGTAGGTTGCCCAAGGCTGGTCTTTCTCCTTCTGGTACCGGGGCAGAAACCTCCTGGGCTTTCGGTAGAATTTGTAGCAGATGGAGACCACCGACTCAATCCACGTAGTCAGCTTATCCTGGCGCGATGCGTCCATGTCAAAGGCAACCGGACGCGTGAATCCCACCATCTCGAGCAACTTTGGGGCATTCGTGCAAAACGAAGAAAATCGCTCCTCCGACTCCCTGCACTTTCTTTGTTCCTCTCTGAAATCATTCCACAAATCCAGCTGCTCACCAAACACCAGGAACCACGTCACTTCCTTGGTCCCATCGCTCCTGGGCCAGATGTCATACAAAGGGAGGAACAGATCTTTATGGCCCTCTGGGTCTTCGGCAACGGCGCGCAGTTTGTCGATGGGGTACATGGGACGGCCGCCATCGCGGACAAGTTTTTCGTGCGCCGATTGTTCCCACTCTATGCGTTTTTCGACCAGCTCCTCAGGTTCGAAGCATGACTCGGATTCCGGGGTGGCGCTGCGTCGTTGGCTCCTGGTTAGACCCGCAGCGAGCTTAGCCGCCACTTGGTCCATGTCGACTGGTCGTGAAGACGCGCCGTATCTTTCTGGATTCATCCTATCCCTGTTTGTAGTCTTAGCAGAAGAAGAAGAAAAAGGGAGCAGAAGGTGTAATGCAGGTCTCCTGGATTCTCACCTCAGCCGTTGAAGCAAAGACTGCGGCAGGTTGAAAATGTCCTTGACCACGATGGTTCGTCCATTTTCCTCGAGGAACTTGTCGAGTTGCTCGTCGTCGAGATTGGCCAGGTCGCTGGCCAGGTAAGAAGTCGGCATCTTGTTGTATGGCGTCTGGCTCGTTGCCAGTGCGCTTTGTGAGCTAGGCAAGATGTGAGCAGGCAGTCAATCAATATGGAAGGCGCTTAAGAAATCCAGATCGGTCACGTGATCACGCGTTCAACCTGGCCAATCAATGAATCTCGTGAGAGTTTGCGGAAACAATAGCTTTTTTGAATTGGGACAAAAGCATGATTGGAAGCAGATGCTGGCGAAAAAGCCAGAACTTATACAGAGATGAAGCCCGGTATTTCAGGCAGCTGTGCAGAAGGGGTATGTAGGCCGGCCACACCCACCACGGTGCGTGCAGGTTGACGATTGGTCTGGGCTGCTCAAGTTTCGATGTCTCTGACGTTTCAACATGGCAGGTAGCCGCGCGCTTCCATCATTTCCCCCATTTGCAAGACTTGTGTGTTGGCATGTGTCCCTGGAGGACATATGTCTGACGTTGTGGGCTCCCCCTCTCCTCAATTTATCTCTTTTCCCGTCTGCTTTCCTCGTAGGATTTTCTCGTTCTTTATGCCATCTCTCTGAATCGTCATGGCCGACGAGAACTTGATCTTCGCGCTGTACCCCGTGGCCTTTGTTGGACGGCATGCCAACGCATCCACCCTTCTCGAGAACCAGGAGAACGCAATGTTCGTCGTGCGCTCTACTCGTACAGCCGCCGCCGACGAGGATGCCCAGACCGACGGCGAAACCGCCCCCCCCGGCAGTACCCCCCTACCTTGGCCGGAACCAGAAGGTGGCTGGAGAGACGCCGACCATTTCGAGTTTCTCTGGACCCATGAGAGGAAAAGCCAGCAAGGCCTCTTCATCGGGACCTCAAAACTCCAGTGCGATATTGTTGTCCCTTCACAACGTACATTCAGAGGCGTAAGCGCCCTCCATGGTCTCATCACGTTCGACGACCAGGGCCGCCTCGTCTACAAGGATTTGCGGGGGCCAAACCATCCTGGCTTTGGTAGTGCCGTGACCTACAACGGGGCCGGCGGCGAAAAGCGAAGGGGATTCTCGTGGATCCTTTCCGGCACAGACTATCTACAGCATTACTGTGATGCCATTGTCCTGTACCCCCACCCTAACATAGCGTTTCGCGTCGTCGTTCCCGCGGTGGACCACACCTCTCCCGAATACCAGGCCCGAGTGGCCGCGTTCCGCACCCAGGTGAGGGAGTCTGTGGTGTCTGATCTTGATCTGCAGCCTATGGCCTTTTCAGGCAACACGACAGCGCTTCCGAGCGGTGTGCAGACCATCGGCCAAGGCCCCATCGCCATCGAGTCTGACGAATCTCTCGGCAGCGGAGCCACTGCATACGTCAAACTCATGTACGACGTCAGCCAGGGCACGTACTTTGCCAGGAAAAAATGCAGCCGGCAGTTCCTCACGCCCCTCGCGACCAAGTACTGGGAGTCTGAAATCAGCTTGCTCCGACGGGTGACAGAGGTAAGCAGCAACTGCCCCCCCCCCCCCCCCCCC
>PCDI01000001.1:855851-1014015 GCA_002778195.1 Raffaelea ambrosiae | reverse complement strand
AGCAAGCCTCCAGGGCCGTCCACAAAAGCTAACACACCCAGGCCTCCCAAGAGACCGTCGAGGGGCAAGACTTTGGCCGCTTTGTCGTGCAAATGATACAGGGCTCCATGGAGCCCACCCCCTTCATCGACCTCGACTACGCGCCCGAGGGGACACTGGACAGCCAGCACCGCCATAGGCCTCTTTCCACTGATGAGGTCCTGGCTGTTCTGGAGCAGGGCTTGAAGGCGCTGACGTGGCTCCATGGCCTCAACCCGCCGGTCTGCCACCGCGACATCAAGCCTGGCAACATCCTGGTGCAATACCGCCGTGAGGAGGGCGCCCACAACCCTGGCCCTCCTGACAGGACCGGCCTGATTCACGTCAAGCTGGCCGACCTGGGCTACTCCAAGGACAAAGGCGATGACATCACGACGCACGGCATTGGAACACGCGGGTATATGGCCCCCGAGGTGTGCCGGAGAAAGTCTGCCCACAAGTACACGTCCAAGGTGGACATCTGGTCTTTCGGCGTCACCGTATTCGGCCTCGCCTACGGACTGCCAGACAGCGTGCACAGCTTGCTGTGCGACGGGGCGGCGACTCTAGACGTCTGCAGGAGCATGGCCGCCGCTGTGGAGCAGAGCCAAGGCACCCTGGGCCAGTTTCTGGCTCGGTACATGGTGCGGATGGATCCAGATCAGCGCCGCTCAGCGCACGCGTGCCTGCAGCTGGGTGCGGCCGAACTGCTGTTTGTCCGCCCGGACAGCGACGGCACAGAAGAAGAAGAAGAAGACCTGTGTGACGGTGGAGCAACGCCGCGGGCAGGCTCCCCTGTTCTCCAGCCTCCCGTGGATGGCCAAGGCTTTCCGTTGCCTTCTCCGCCGCCGGAACCCGCTCCTGTCGAGCCAGCTGCCAGGCCAGGCCGGGCAACTGCTGCTGCTGCTGCTGCTGCTGCTGCTGCTGCTGCTGCTGCCGCTGCCACACAGCGTCCAGAGAAGCACACTCTAGACCGGGACCGGGTGACCTCGCCGGCAAAGCGCCGGCGGCTGTCTAAATCCGCCGGGGTGGTGTCCGCCCCCATTCGTTCCGCGGACAGGCAGCTGGCGCCGCCATCGCCGGTGGCCCAGCCATCCATGGTGGCACAGTCGCCCCGTCTACAGCCACCTGCAAACCAGTTGTCTTTGGAAGAACCAGTGCCCTCTCGGGGATTCAAGTCGACGACCTTGGTGGGGTCTCCCAAACCCGCACCCACAGAGTATTCGTCCTCGGAGTCGTCTTCCTCAAGACCTCCTTCGAGTGGGGACGCCCATAAATGTGAGGGGGATGAGGATGGGAAAGATGAAGATGAAGAGGCCCAGCAGACTGAGAAGCCGGTCACCTGGCAGAGAGCAATGTCGCTTCCAGAGTACCACATCAGATTGCACTTGCACAGTGTGGCCACCAACCCGGACGCCAGCTTCGTCATTGGGGCCAGCGCAGCTCAGGGTCCAGGACGGAGTTTTCGTCCGAAACGGACAGCCAGCCAGCCTATGCACAGTCCTGGTGCAGTGCGCCGACCACACAAGGGGAGCACGGGGGCCTTGGCGGTAGGATTTTGCGATGTGTAGAGGAAACATAACGATGAGCATGAGCACGTAATGACTTTTGGTTGTTCTTTCAAGGTTTGTCTTTTCACGAGATACGACATTAGCACACGTAACTAGTTATATTCTGTTTTCCCCCACAAATACACAAACTTCAACATTACATAAATCAACCACAAGTTGTTTGTATGAAAAAATTAACTTCAGGCGAGAAAGAAGTGCATTGTCTTTCTTGTGTCGGCTGAATGGCACTTCCCAGAAGCCGTTCCATCATGTCGTTTGGTCCTGTGCTGAGAACAACCCCGGTCCTCGATGCCCATGGAAACGCGGCTTGTTGTTAAACAACATGACAAGCTGGTGGAAAAGAAGACATCTTGTTGTAACAACAAGTTGGACAGTGTCAATGTATTGGATGTTCGTAATGATAGCCGGATACCTCTCCTGAATATACGTGGGCCTCATCCAAGACGGCCACAAGACCGGCGAGATTAGAGTCCGCGTTGTCAGAGGATGCGCTCCTTGCTGTCTGGACGAGGAGTAGGTAGGCTTATTGATGACGTATCCCGGCATACGGCGTCAGGCCTGTCTCTCCAAAAGGCACTCATACGCTCCCTTGACAGTCGTTCTTCGCGTTCGCTGAGCGCCATGTCGTAGGATATTGTTGTCCGGGTCTTGCATGACCATCTGGTCACAAACTCTGGCCTAGCGGGCCGTAGACACTCAACTCTACGCAGGATCTCAGCCCGTAGTACGCCCAAGCACGACCGAGTAGCCTCGGCTCAGGCTGCGAACTGGGGATCTTCCAGCTCCAGAGAGACGATGACAGGGCTGCTACGCGCATGCAGCGAGCGCAGGCGCTCGTCCGCCAACCGACGGTAGCTCGAGGTGTGCTGACAAAGACGAGTCAGTGAATATGCTCTTCCTGCCACCGATTCTCTAGCTATACGAGGGTACTCACGCTGTTCGCCCCCTCAACGGCCCATGAACGACGGGCGAGCATCTCCTGTGTGAACAGAGGGCCGGGCGCTGTTCGGACAAGCGCCTACGGCCACACGGCCACAACGTCTGCATGGTGACCTCGGCCTCTGGCTGGACGGTCGAATGGTCAGGCAACAGCGGCTTCGGTACGCGGCGGGCGGATGTCCACTGCGAGGTGCGTGAGGTCGACGAGCAAATGACTGTACTCGGGGCCGAAGACGGGGGGCCTGGAAGTTCGTTGGGTCGATGCTCTTCGCAGCTGCTTTCTCTGCGCGGTGGACTGGTCGACCAGATGGTCCATGTTCCCAAGGCTCCTGCGCGCGGGCTGCTCGCACGGCATTCCCCTCAGGCTGCAGGCCAGGGCGTGGTCCGGCCACTTGCAATTCGCACAGCAGCCGCCAAAGAAGTCTGTCGTACGGATGCACACTGGGAACGGCGCGGGGAAGCCATTCCCGCTCTCGGCTTTCGTACGGCATTGGACGCACGGGTTGCTCCTCTTCGAATACCGGTGTCCAAGCGGCAGAAGCACTGTAAAGGGCGCTTTCCGTCTCTTTGTCGTCTGTGCCCTTGGCTACAGCCGCCGGCCGTAGCTGCATTGGGTCGACGGCCAGCACAACGGCCAATAGTATCATGCATGTGTCGGGCCGAGCCTCGAGTAGTTGGGGCGAAGCCCACGTCTCTATGCCGAGAACGGATAACATACATGCAACGTTCTCTCGTATCCCATAACGTCCTTTGTCGTCCTGTCGATAGGAAGCCAGTGCCGGACAGGGCGGTGGTCAAGACAATCGATTTCGTTTATGACACCAATTCGGCTCGCTTAGTATCGTTGTCGTGGCCACGACATGATGTATACCGGTAGGCAATAGCCTCTTGCACATTCTTTGTGACTGCACATTTCCAAAACTTCGTCCAATATGATCCTGATCGTCAGCCACCGTTATGCAGTGGGGGGGGGGAGTCCGCCCGTCTGGACCGTAGGGGGCATTGATGCCAGCAAAACGTACCATATCAACATTTTGCTGAGCTCCCTAGAAGCCATCAGTCTGCCATAAAGAATGGGCAGAGAAAATCCACGGAAGCCATCTCGTAGACGTCTGTGCTGGCTTGTTGTATGAGCCTGGTGGCAGGAGACAGGTCAGGCTGGAAGAACCCAGTCGCCAGCCTCATGTACTCCTCGCCGGATGTTTCTGTCATTGTGCTTTGCATTCAAAAGAGAACACTAGACATGGTGCACGACATTGCTCGCGTTGAAAGAAATGCAGTGCCGGTGCTCTTTGTGGCAGTGAGTTGCTACCACTGCAGGGAGAGCATGACATATTCGATTGGTGTCGACAACCGAGACGAATGTGTTCCATGCTTCGGGACTGTGGCATTTGCGACCCCGCAAGGGAAAATATTCCATCCTCATGAGTCAGTCAGAATGGTATCCGAAGTCCAAGTCACCCATTGAATAAGAATGCCTCTCGTCTTTCTAGGGGGAAAGGTCAGCATGTACACAAACCAAAGCACCATACACCAGCCAGCGAACAAGGTTATAATTGGAAGGGAACATCAGATACTGACTCAAGAGCTGATAGAAATGCACCCGCACGACAAGCAATTATGGCAGAGGTGCGCTTGGCCCATGACTTTCGAGGTTGTCATGATGGCGCATCGTGGCCGTATGTCTGCAAACTTCAAAGTGCTGGCGAAGCCTGCAGTATGATCTCGAAACATACAGATCTAAAGGTTGTAAACTTGTTGTTGAGAGAAGAAAAGAAGAAGAGGGGAAGTTTCTCCTGGGGAGAGAAGAGGAGTTTAAATAGTTGCGGAGGGAGTTGCACAAGCTTAGTTGGTAAGGAGACCTCGTGGTGGCGAGTTCATCTGTGACTCAGTCTGCGCTTACAACTAGCAAACAAAGCTTTAGTTGCCAACAGAGCTTGAACGCGATTTCAAACGCAAGTGGTTGGTTGGATGACAGCTCACATCTCTGTTACTTGTAGTTGACAACTCAAGCAAACAGCTCAGAGGCAATTCACATCCATGTGAACACCCGTTTGAGAAGTGCTTCCAGGACATTCTATCAGAAAGGGCTCAAGACGCGTGGCAACAATTGTTCTTCAATCTGTTGTCGATCCGTTCTCTACACAAACTGGTATGTCGCAGCTACTGTAGTGTCCAGGGACAAGACTCTGTTGCTGTCTGCTGTTGTCTGTACTGTATGCAACTAACTAGTCAGTTGTAAGTGCGCTAGGCTGCAGCCTTGTTTGGCAGCCCCACCACGCCTGGCCGCAGCTCCTTTAGCGGGCGCACCCTCTGATTGGCCCCCTAAAGTTTGTCCTGCCAAAATAACTTCGCGACTGTTTCGCCCCCAAGCTACAAAGAAGCTTCAGCAAACGCGACGACACGCCCGCCCCCCCGTCCTACGGCACATCCTCCAGTACCAGCGAACACACCGACACCTCCTTGAGAACGCCCTTCCCCGCCGAAACAGACAGAAAACATGGCCGGCGGCCGCAAGGGCAAGCCCGCCCCGCCGCCCCAGCCGTCGCGCACCCTCGTCCTCGACAACGGCGCCTACACCATCAAGGCTGGCTTGGTGACGACACCACCCCCAGACGACGACCGCAGCAGCGCTGATGCCACCGCGGCTCTACCCGACCCCGTCATCATCCCCAACTGCATCGCGCGCGACCGCCAACGACACACCTACATCGCCTCCGAACTCGCCCGCTGCAAGGACTTTGGCGAGGCCGCCTTCCGACGGCCCGTCGAGAAGGGCTACATTGTCAACTGGGAGGCCGAGCGGGCCATCTGGGACTACGAGTTTTTAGGTGGCGGCGGCGGCGGCGACGGCCGTCTGTCGTGCGGCGACCCCGGCGACACGCGTCTCGTGCTCACCGAGCAGCCCAACGCCCTGCCCGCGCTGCAGGCCAACTGCGACCAGATGGTCTTTGAGGAGTTCCAGTTTGCGAGCTACGTCCGGGGGACCGCCGCGCAGTTCACGGCCTATCTGGATGTGGGCGCGGCGGCGGCGCCCCCCGGGCCCGCCGAGATCCGCCTCGTCATCGACTCGGGCTACTCCTTCACGACGGTCACGCCCGTCCTCCACGGCCGGCCCCTCCACGCCGCCGTGCGCCGCCTCGACGTCGGCGGCAAGCTGCTGACCAACTACCTGACCAAGCTGCTCTCGCTGCGCCACTACGACATGCGCCACGACACCTACATTGTCAACGAGATCAAGGAGAAGGTCTGCTACGTCTCCCTCGACTTTGCCGGCGACCTGGACCGCACGTGGAAGGGCGCCCGCGACGCCCATGCTTCGGAGCGCGCCCGGCGCCTCGACTGGGCGCGCACGGGCAACGGCGGCATCGCCAAGGAGTACGTCCTGCCGGACTACCACCGGCGCATGGAGGGCGTCGTGCGGGACTACGACGCCGTGGCCGCCGCGGCCGCCGCGCGCGCCCGGAGAACACTGGCCGCAACTGGTGGCGATGGCGGCACCGAAGACGAAGACACGCTGACGCTGCGCAACGAGCGCTTTGTCGTGCCCGAGCTGCTCTTCCACCCGGCCGACGTCGGTCTCCGGCAACCGGGCCTGCCAGACGTCGTGGCCCAGTCGGTGGCGTGCTTGCCGGTGGGCCTGTGGCCCGCGCTGCTGTCCAACATTGTGGTGGTGGGCGGCAATGCGGAGCTGCCTGGATTTGTGCAGCGGCTGCAGGAGGAGATCCAGCAGCGGATGCCCGACGACCTGGTGGTGCGGGTGACGCGGCCGGCGGACCCGATCACCTGCACGTGGCGCGGCGCGGCGCGGTTTGCCGGCGACCCGGCCAACGCGGCGGTCATCAACGGGCTGGCAGTCACAAGACAAGAGTACGAAGAAAACGGGGCGGCGTGGGTGGCACGCAAGTTTGCCGCCGGGCTGGGAGGGTTGGACTGAGAGGTTAAAAAAAAAGGAAGAGAAAGACAAAGTGTGGGAAACCGAGCAACGCATACGGAAACATAAAGAAATGATACCCCGATCAGGCCGAGGACTGCAAAAAAAGGCACAGGAGTTGTTACGGGGCAGAAACAGGGCAAAATCTGGAATTCAAGACAGAGAAGATGCATGTGGACGTCAATACTGTAATATGTGGACAGTCCTGGCCAGAGGTGACAGGCAGACCATGGCAGAGTCGACAACTCCTGGGTTGAAAACAACGAGGCCAACAACGCACAGGCAAGCCAATTGTTGGCCAGATGTCAAAGATTGAGAAATAGACGAATGTACATTTATGATTGTATGAAGGAATAGAACGAGAATCATCACCAACGTTCGTTTTGTGTCAATATCTTAGATCTTCAGATCTTCACTTTTATATTTGTATATTAAAATTCAAAAAGGACTAACAGGGGATATAAAAACAAACAGAAGAAATACTTATGAAAATACTACGAGCAAAAGAAAAAAAAAAATAGAGAAAGAAAAGAGCGAGCGAGAGAAGGAAACCAAAAAAAAAAAAAAAAGCCAATACGAAAAAAGGGCAAAAATTTAGTTTAAGAGTTCGCGTGATGCCTTCGTACAAAGGCGCATCGGGAATTGAGCCCAACGCGGGGGTCGAACCCGCAACCTTAAGATTAAGAGTCTTACGCTCTAGCCAATTGAGCTAGCCGGGCGAGTCTCTTAGATTGTTGAAGGATTTTGCCGGTTGTCGGATTTATAAAGTGCTGGCTAGTCGTTGGTTTTCGCCACCGCGTGGAACGCTTTTGCCTGATCAATTTTCCAATTTACGGACGAGAACAGGGCCACGAGACAGGGTATGAACGAGAGGAATGGCTTCTTTTTTATTTGACGTATGAGTATCATGTCCATAAAATAATAATGTGAACTGGACGGGGTGGGAATCGAACAATGCGACAGATCCATGGGGAGAAATGCCGGAAATCAAGAAAAAAAACAGCAATGAAGCAAAACAGTATCTGAAGAGAAGTTGGGAGACAATAAAAATGCCCGTAGGCCCTGAATATCGTGAAACAAATGCAAAACGCCATGCAAAAACACCCTGGTCGTATGAGATGGAGAGCAAGAAGACGAGTAGAAAAAGTACGGGAAGCGAGCAGAAAAGGAAATGGAACAGGAAAAGGAAGAAAAAAACAAAGAAGAAGGAAAATGGAGGAACAGCGCAAGAAAAGAAACCAAACGAGAACGCTGCCAGAACGCTGTCTATGCGGGCTGCTCTGTTCGTGTAAGTCGTCTTCAGAACTCTCCGGGTCTCGATGCGGCGAGGCCAAAGGGTTTCACGGGGGCCTTCAGGCATCCACAGTTGCACGCTCTACGGTGTAGGCTGTCGAACCAGACTTGTGGCGTGCTCTGGCGGATGCTTCCAGGGGTGGTTGCAGGCTCCAGTCTAGATGGAGGCCTGTATGGGGTTCCGGCGTTGCTGTACCAAATGATAACCTCGGTTAGCGTGGGCCGATGGGCTCAGGGAACGAAAACGGTGAAAACCGGGGAAGGCTAGAAAACAGGAGAGCCTAATAAATACCTTGTAGCGGGCTGTTTTCGCGCAGCACCCTTTTCACGATTGTTAGTGGCATGAGGAGAAAGAGGCAAGAGGGGGAGGCAAAAAAAAAAGGTCAGAGAAAGAGAACAGGAAAATGAGGAGTAACAAACAATCGCACTGTTTCTTTGTTAGCCACAAGATTCTTTCCCATTTTTTTTTTGCCCTTATCCTTTTCCATTGCGAGCCAAAAACACTCACATGTGTGTCGCTGGATCCGTCGTTGTGGACGGAGCAGTATATGTTGCGGCAGCTCTTGCATCGCTTCTGTGTGCGTCGGATACAGTCGGCGCACTGAAGGTGAGTTTGTTAGATACAAGCGGGCAGATCATGCCCTGGCTAGCAAGCAGAGAAACGAAAGAACACACCCCCCCAGAAAGAGGGAGCACAACAGGAAAGAGCAGGACAACATACACTCCGACCGCACTCGAGACAGCTGTATCCGATCAAGGGCTGTTGCAAGAATTGTCAGAACCAACATCACCACTTTGCAATTCGGGAAAGATGATTGGTGAGGGAACACGGAGAGAAAAGGGGCGGAGAACGAGCAACCAAGCAAGATTTGCAGAGAATCGAGAGAAAGAAAACAAGAACAAATGACCCAAGAGCAGGCAGCAACAAAAACACAAAAAGACAACGACGCAAACAGGCACACCCGCAAACCTGCAAACCCGCAATCACGCAAGCACGCAAATATGCATGGCAACCACCCATCTGGCAGTGCAGGGGAGCGAACCTTCTGGCAAACCGTGCTGGTGGGAGAAGCGCAACTGGGGAAGGGAGTGTGGGGAAGTGAAGCAGGCTCAAGGTATGTATGATGGTCATGGCATAGTTATCGTGTGCCCCATATACACATCGGCGGCCTGGTTTACTTCCTTTGCAACGGCGTGGGAGTTGAGCGGATGTCGGTTTCCTCAAGTTCGGGAAGTCTTGAAGCTTTTCAGGCTCTCGATACGCTGGGGGCGTCTCGAGGCTTCCCAAATTCACCAAAAAAACACCCCACACACCAAAGACCATCGATCCCGGCGTGGCTCTTGGACTCTCCCGGGGTCCAGGTATCGAAGCCCTGCCGAAGTTGACTTCGAATCCTGGACGTTTCACCGCCCCCTTCCTTTGGCCGCCGACACGTTCTGTGGCACACAAACCTGGCATATTCCGGCCCGTACCTTGTATGCGTGCTCCGGGGAAGAAGCAGAGGTCGAGTCGCTCCCGCTTGCACCTGTCGCCGACGTCGTCGATGCCATGGCCGTGTATGTCGTGGGCATACAGGCCTCGCACCACCAGCGTTGGCAGGTGTAGCACAGCCGATCGTGCACACACCAGTCACAACGCGCAATAAACCGAGCCGGCTCCGAGGTCAACTCTGCATCCGCCGACAATTCCGGAACCGCAGATTCCGAATGCCATCCCCCGAAACCACAATTCTTCCAATTTCCAAGAACGCTGCCATCGCTGCTGCTGCTGCTGCTGCTGCTCGACCGCCTCATCGTTGAACCGTACCGCCCCGGATGCACCTTCTCGCCGTCCGGGCACATGGCGGCACGCAGATTGCTGGTGTGCAGCGGCGGCGGGTGCAACAGCGGATAGCGCGACACATACGGAGAAGCGACCGTGCTGAGCGATCCGAGCGAAGAAGGGTCTTGTTCGTCGCCCCAGGTGGTCCAGCCCTCGGGCGCGCTGCCGCAGCCGGCACATCCGCCAAGCGCATGCGAGGCCATGGCAAGCGATGAAAAGAGAGGGAATCCATCACGGGGAGAATCTGTCTCGCGGACCTTGCCGTAGGCGGGCGAGTTGTAATGGTGGGGCCCGTTACAAAGCAGACCGTCAAAGGCGATGCTACCGCGGCACGCCATGAGGGTGCTGGCCCATTCCGAAGAGGCCAGTTCGCGCGGCAGGACGCGACCGCGGCGATGGTACCAGACATCGCCAGCGACATCGTTGGTTGGGTTACGGCCGACGCCGCAGACGTCAAAGTGGCTGATCTTGAAGCCTCCAAAGATGTACAGGCCTTTCAGCTTCGAGGCCTTGCCAGCCGAAGGCCGACAAGCATACTTGAGGGCACCGCACAGCTGGTTCTCGTTGAGGTGCTTGGTGTTCCGCAGAGACAAGATGCGGACGTTGTACTGGGGCTGAGTGAGGATTTCGTGAACCACGTCGGCGGTGACGGCCAAGTTGTCGAGAACGAGGGTGTGGACGCTGGAAAGCCAACCACAGCGGTCGATGGCGTTGAGAGTGCCGCGCAGAGGGCCGGAATAGAAACTGGCGGAGCATGTCAGAAGGAGAGCCCAGAAATCCAAAGGGAGAGGCAAAACAATGAGGGCCAGGGGTGAGGGGTGAGGGGAGAGCGCGGCAAGAGATGGAAACGTGACTTACTCGTCCTCGGTCACGTTCTCGTCGAGCTGGACGTTGCGCCAGGTCTCGCCGCCGCGGTCGATGGGCGCCAGTTGGAAGTTGGCCGACGCAAGCGTGGACATGTCCAGGTAGCGCAGCATCGACGGCGTGCCATAAATGAGGGCACGGAACGAGCGGCAGGTCGCGGCGAGGTTGACGATGCCCGAGGCTGACAGGTACGGCGCAGTATGGCTCAGGACGAGCGAGTTGGCGAACAGGTGCAGCAGCGTGCCTGGCTGGAGGAACTCGTAGACGGCGTCTTCGGGCGCTGGCTGGCTGTCGCGGTGGCCGCCATCTTGGCCGGCCAGCGACAGCACGTCAACGGTGCCACAGAGGTCAGTAGACATGTGTGTGTAGAGGGTGTCCGTAGATGCGCGAGGGGGGGCCCGGTAGGAGATGCAGCGGCCGCGTAGACGCAGGACCTCTCGAGAGTTGCAGATGTGCCAAAGTTTGAGTCAACGCCGAGGTGAGCCCTAAAAGTGTTGAGATATCTCGCTAGTAACTCGGCGTGTGGAGATAGGCGACAAAAAAAAAGGATAGTACGACCAAGATAGTGGAAATGGGGGGGGACACAGTTGGAGCACAAAGGATCGGCCTGGCCGGAAGACGGACAAGAAAGGTCCCAAAATGGCAAAAAGTGCCAAAAGTGTAAAAGTGCCAAAAAGGGTTCGAGACAGTCGAGTCACGGGCCAAGGAACACACACAAAACGGGGGGGGGGGCGCGTCTTGTTCGCGCAGGCTAAGAGAAACCACCCAAGGCTGGCGATGTCTCCGACCGGTCCAGGGGGGTAGCCAGAAGCCAGGGCAGCCAGGGAAGCCAGAGAAGCCAGGGAAAAGGAAGCAGGAGCGGAGACGTTGGCACATCCAGGTTTGGTTGGTTGGGCTCAACGGCCGTTGCCAGCGCCCAGAAAGCGGAGAGCAACCTTGGCTCGGCGGCGTACTTTGGCCCCATTGCGCCGCGACATCAGCGCATGCCCGTGCGCGGGACCGACAAAGGCCAGGTTGCTCATTGTGTCGTATCTCAGAGACTGCTCGTGTCTGCGTGTCTGGGGATGGTGTCGCAGGGGAGGGGGGGGGGGTTGACTGGGCTGGGAGGATCCTGGGATGGGGGGTGGAAGCGGATGGGTGGATGGGTGGATTCGAGCGATTCGTGGATGTGTGGATAATTGGGACGTGTCCTGAATTGTGTCGGATGCGTTTCTTGGTGTGTCTTGGGCGAGTAATGGGAACTCGAGTTATTAGCACACGCTTGCCCGCTGCCGCCTGCTGTTGGTCGATGCTTCCTGCCCGCGTTGTGCAACAGGAAGGAACAGCCAGAGGCCCCGGGCGGTGCCTTCCCTGTACGGACACTGCACAGCAGCCCCAGACAGCCTAAATAGGCAAGCCGAGGCAGAATACAAGAGCTTTCCGGCCATTCACAATGGGCCATTCTTGCGAGTATTACAGAGCATTAGTATCTCCTAAATTATCATCCGCCCGTGGCTTGCAGTCACAGTGGGGGGCGCATCCCAAAACGCGTGGGGATGTGTGAGATGGAAGGAACACAGCCAGCAAGATGCCCTCTTCCGCGCTCTGTGCATGACCAAGATAGCGACGGCGTCCTCGCTGCTTTCCCCGCGCTAATGTTAAATGGGACCATAGTTATGGTGTCATCAGTGCTAATAATGCTGGCAAGAGCACGGGGCTGCCAGCCAGGGCTTACGGCTGCTAAGAGCACAGAGCTGCCAGGGCTTCGGGGAATCCTCCGAGTTGGCAACTGGCATGTGACTGCAGACGTGATGGCGTATGAGCTCAGTGCTACACGTGACCATTTCTGCCCCATATGCACGTGACAATGTTCGCGTTGTTGCAGCTCGTTGCACGTGACCAACTTTGCCGCTGTGGAAGCCTCAAGAACCTCGCCGTCGTCAGTATCGCTGACTGATTCGGGAGGCGCCTGGCGAGCCGACGAGCACGCAGTACAATTCTGTTTCCTTTGATTTTTTTATTTATTTCTCATTCTCTCGATGACTCGGGTCTCACTGAGAGTCTCTCTCCTCCCTTCCCTCCCTTCCTGAAATGCCACCTCATTCTCATCCTCACTTCGCGCACGCTTTGGCCATCTCTGCTGGATGAAAGACAAAAACGAGAATAGACAACGAGACAGATAAACAAACACAAAGAGGCAACCACCACCAACACCAGAGTCCGCCATGGACGAAGACACGGAATCCAACAAGCCGATCATCCGGTACAAGGATGTCTTTGCCGTGGCGCCCACCGGCACCGCCGGCCAGCCCCAGGGCGACAAGATCATCCTTCCACAGTCGGCGCTAGAAGAGCTGCTCCGTGCCTCGGCTCTGGCACATCGCCAAGCTGCCGACGCCTCTCTGCGCTCCTCGGGGGGGCATAGCTCTAGCTTCCGGCCACAGTCCATCTTTCCCAGCGACGCATCGGCCAGCTCGGCCTACCGCTCCGACGCCGAGCTGCCGCAGCCGCTCATCTTCCGGCTCACCAACCCGGCCAACCAAAAGACGGTCTATGCCGGCATCCGCGAGTTCTCCGCCGAAGAGGGGCAGGTCGTGCTGGGCGCGTACCTCCGCGCGGCCCTGGGCGTGGAAGAGGCAAAATCAGAGCCAGCCGCACTGGCACTCGCAGTCACGCTGCAGCAGCTGCCCAAGGGCACGTATGTGCACCTGCGGCCGCTCGAAGCCGGGTACAATCCGGCCGACTGGCGGCCCCTTCTCGAGAGGCAGCTGCGCGGCAGCTACACGACGCTGACCAAGGGCGCCGTGTTCACGGTGCGCGGCAACGCACCCGGCGAGACGTTCCGGTTCCGCATTGACGGGTTCCGGCCCGAGGGCGACGGCATCTGCGTGGTGGACACGGACCTGGAGGTGGACATTGAAGCACTGGACGAGGAGCAGGCTCTCGAGACCGTGCGCAAGATCCAGGCCCAGGGCCAGGGTGCGGGCGCCGCCAACGGCGGCACCCACGGAGGGACGGCTTTTGTTCTCGGCAGTGGAGGAAACAGCAGCAGCAACAGCAACACCGACAACAAAAACAACAACAACAACAACAAGACCACCACCTCGACCGGCGGCAAGATTGATATCTGGAAGCCGGTGCAGGGCCAGGTCCGGCCGGGCGACTATGTGGACTACGAGCTGCCGTCGTGGGACAAGTCCCGGCCGCTGGAAATTGCTCTGTCTGGCTTCGACGAGGAGGAGGACAACAACACAGACACGGTCGAACCGGGCTATGCCGTCGACCTCTTTGTCAGTCCGCGGGCACCCCGACAACGAGCCCGTCCGCGCGAGACCGAGCACGTCTGGGCCAACTTTGCGCTGGCCGATGCCGACGGCACCAAGAAGATGGTCATCCAGCCGACCAACATTGAGCTCGAACACGCCGAATCCATCCTCATCGCCGTGCACGGCTGGAGGCCGCCGGCGGGGCCGCCTGCGCCGTCTTCCTCACCAGCCGTGGCCCACCGGTACACCCTGCGTGCCCGGACGGTGTTGGAAGAGGAGCGCGCATCGACACAACACGCCGCACCGCAGCCCAGCACGCCCCACGGCCCCGGCGAGGAGCAGTGCCAAAACTGCCGCCAGTGGGTGCCGTCCCGCACCATGGTCCTCCACGAGAGCTTCTGCCTCCGCAACAACACCGTCTGCCCCCAGTGCCAGCGCGTCTTCCAGACGCGGTCGGCCGCGTGGCAGCACCACTGGCACTGCCAGAACGACCCCGACGACGAGGACCATGCCCGGCAGTGCTTCGGCTCGTCGGCGGCCAGCCGGGCCAAGCACGACGCCGTGTACCACACGTGCTACGCGTGCCCAGCCGACGCCTGCACGGCCGTGGCCCTGCCGCCGCCGCCGGGCGGCCTGCCGGGCCTCGCGCACCACCGCACCACGACCTGCCCGGGCAAGCCGATCCTGTGCCAGTTCTGCCAGCTCGAGGTGCCGCAGGAGGGCGACCCGCTGGACCCGACGGGGGCCGAGGCGGCCGAGACGGTGCTGACGGGCCAGACGCCGCACGAGCGCGCCGACGGGGCCCGCACGACCGAGTGCTACCTGTGCGACGCCATTGTGCGCATGCGCGACATGCGCGCGCACCTGCAGCACCACGCGCTGGACCGGCAGAACCGGGCGGCGCCGGCGGTGTGCCGGGATGCGTTCTGCGGGCGGACGCGGTACGGCGTCGGGCCGGGGCGGGGGGCGGTCAAGTATGCGAACAGCAGCAACAGCAGCAGCAACGACAACACGCTGGGCCTGTGCGGCCCCTGCTTCGCGCCGCTCTACGTGAGCACGCACGACCCGGACGGCAAGGCGCTGCGGCGGCGCATCGAGCGGCGGTACCTGGCGCAGCTGCTGACGGGCTGCGGCAAGGCGTGGTGCGCGAACCCGTGGTGCAAGACGGGGCGGGCCAATACGGGGGCGCCGTCGCTGGGGGCGGGCGCGGCCAAGCTGCTGCCGCTGGTGAAGCCGCTGGTGGCCGAGGCGCTGGCGACCACGACGACCGCCACCACCGCTGCGGGGGCGCACCAGCCCACGTACTTTTGCGTCGACGAGGAGAACCAGAAGCGGCGCAAGGTGGCCGAGATGCTGGCGGCGCAGGGCGGGCCGCGGGGCTACGGGCTGCCGTGGTGCGTGGCGGCGTGCGAGGCCGAAGGGGCGGACGCGAACAAGGCGTGGGAATGGTTGACAGCGTGGGCGCCGCAGAAGACATAGAGTGGGAGTGTGTATTTTTGTCTCTTTTTTTCTTTTCTTTTGGTCCTAGCAATTAGAAGGTGCGATAGAAGGTTACATAGACGGCGCAGCGATAATGTAAGACGACACAACAAAACAGAGAAAACAAAGTTGAAATGGATCAAAATCATAGAAAATAAAATCAACACCAAAACATTGAACAATGACGAGACTAGTGAGGTGGAAAAGGAGAGAAAAATACGAACAATGTCAAGAACAACCATAAACATAAAGAGGTACCGAGATGCAAAACCAAGTCAAGAACAATCATCAACATAAACGAGGTAAATATGTAACAAAACAGAGAAAATAAACTGGGAGTGAAATGATATAAATCAAGATAAAATCAACACCAATGCTGAGACTAAGGTGAAAAAATGGATAACAATGGCAAGAACAAGAATCAACATAAAAGAGGTAAATATTGAGAGTCTAGACGAAGCGGCAAGTCAAGAACAATTCAACACAAAAAGAGGTATATATCGAGAATCAAGACGAAGCATCAAGTCAATGAATCCGTTCATTCGTAAATACATAGACATCCCGTGAGATATGTACATTTTTGGTCCCCCCCCCCTCCCCCTCACCTCCTCCCACTGCTCTGACCCTCCTCGCCGGACCCGAAACTGCTCTCCCGCGGACTGCTGTCAAAGTAGCCGCTGTACTCGGACGACGCATACCCGCCGCCCGCATGGGTGCCACGGGTGCTATGGGTGCCATGGGTGCCATGGGTGCCGCGGGTGCCGCGGTTGCCACGGTTGCCCTGGTTGCCCTGGGTGCCCTGGTTGCCCATGTTGCGTCGGCTGCGGCTGTTTTGGCGGCGCTGGCGACGGCTGTTGGTGTTGTTGGTGCCATTGCTGTCGTCCGCCTCGCCGCTTCCGCTACCGGTGCCGCTACCGCTACCGCTGCCGCTACCACTACCGCTGCCGCTGCCGCTGCTCTGCCCACTGCCGCTGCTGCTCCCCATCCGACTGCTGCCGGTGCGGCTCCCCTGTCCTGTGCTCCATATGCTCCGCATGCTGTGCATGCTCTTGAAGCTCTTGGTGCTCTTCTTGCTCTTGATGCTGCCCTTGATGCTCGCCGCGTCGTCGTGGACGTGGCCCGCCACGTCCAACGCGTCCGACGTGTCCAGCGTGTCCGACGTGGCCAACGTGGCCAACGTGCCTGACGTGTCGTCCAACGTGTCCGCCTGCTCGCGCGCGTCGGTCCTTCGCTGCTGCTGCTGCCGCTCCTGGTCGTCGGACAGGACAAACGACGCGGCGGCGGCCGACCGACGGGGGGGCGATGGCCTGCGGGAGGACGTCGACCGCGGCGGAGGGGGCGAGTAGTGGGGAGGAGGAGGAGGAGGAGCGTACTGGGGCGAGCGCTGGGGCGAGGACGGGGGCGAGGGCGACTGCCGGGACGAAGAGGACGAGCTCTGGAGCGACAGCTGCGAGGCTCGCTGCGAAGCCCGCTGGGCAGGGGCTCTCTGCGAGGGGGCCCGCTGCGAGGAGGCAAACGTCGACTGCTGTGCCGCTTGCCTCTGCGCGTGTCGCGGCGGCGGTGGTGCGCGCAGGGGTGCTCTCGGCGGCGGCGGCGCTCGCTGTGGTGGTGGTGGTCGGGAAAGACTGGGAACGGGAGGGGGCGGCTGCTGGGGCGACCTCTGGAGCGGTCTCTGCGCTTGTCTTGGTGGCCGCTGTGGTGGTGACGAATACGGAGCGGGGCCCTGGTAGGGAGCGGCGACCTGTCGGGGCGACACCGGCGGGGAGTGACCCGGCGAGGTCTGCGGCGAAAAGTCGGACGAGGAGGAGGCCGGCCTCTGTGGCCGCTTCTGCAGGGCCTTGGCCGACAGTGTCTGCGTGGCCTTTTGGGACGCCGACCGGGACGTCCCCCGGGATGCCCCCCCGGATGCCCCCCGGGATGCGCCCCGGGGCGTGCCGCCTCGCGACGTCCTGGACGTGGTCCGCTGCAGCGAAGGCCGGCGGGACGACCGCCAGGGCGACGTGCTGGGCGACGTCGACGGCGAGCGCGGCTCGCCGTCTTCTTGGCTGTCTGCCCGGCGTCTCCTCCTCCGCGGACGGGGTCCCTTGGAAAAGGATCGCTGTGCTGCGTCGTCTGGTTGCTGCTCTTCGGGTGGGAATACTTGCTGCTGTTCCTGCTCAGCTCTCGGAGCCTCCACGACTTTCTCTTGCTGCGGCTCACCGGCCTTGACGTCTTCGACTTCCTTGCCTTTTGGCTCTCCAGAGACAGGCTCGGCTGCCTTCTCTTCTGTCTCCAGCGTCTCTGCCTTGGCCTCGGCCACCGTCTCTGCCCTCTCTTCGGATGTCTCCACCACCACCTCTGCCTTTTCTCCAGTCTTTTCTCCTGCCTCTTCTCCTGTCTTTTCTTCTGCCTTTTCTTCTGCCTTTTCTCCTGCCTCTTCTCCTGCCTTTTCTTCCGCCCTTTCTTCTGCTCTTTCCTCGGCTATCTTCTCTGTCTGTGGCTCTTCCTGGCTATCTGGCTGTTGCTGCTTCTCTGCGGCTACCTTTTCTGGATCGCCTTGCTCTGGCTTCTTCTCTTCTGCTTTGGCTGCCTGTGCCAGGGCGGCCTTCTCCTCGTCTCCCTGCGTGTCCTTCTCTGTCGTGTCCGCCGTTTCCGTCGTTTCTGCCTTGTCCTTCTCGCCTTCGGCGGCCTTGTCGCCCTCGGGGTTCTCCCCCGTCATGGCTTCGGCTCGCCGCTTGGCCTCCTCCTCCTTCATCTTGGCCAGCTCCTCCGGCGTCGGCGGCGTCGGCATCCGCATCTCCCGCCGGAACAGCTCCACCTCGACGGCGACGGTGCCCTCCGGGAACGACGCGGCCAGCTTCTTCTGGAAGCGGTCCACGTCCTTGTCAAAGAAGAGCATCCAAAAGGGCCCAATGCGCGGGTCGCGCACCGCCATGAAGCCCTCCCACCCGCTGAAGGTCAGGCGGCGCTCCTGGCGGGTGCAGTCCCAGGGCCCCGTGAAGTTGCCCTCGGCGGCGGCGCGGCCGCCGTAGCAGAGGGCGTACGAGTCCTTGTCGATGTAGACCCAGTTCATGATGGGCGCGACATCGGTGATGGTGGACACCAGGCCGGGGTGGCGCGCCTCCGGGTAGGGCAGATAGTAGCCTTCAAAGGGGTGGCCAAAGGGCATGTTGGGGTCCGGACTGTCGTTGGTGTCGATGAACAGACGGTTGGCGGACAGGACGACCTGGCGGCCCTCGAGGATGGGCGAGTAGGCCGACGACTTGGGGCAGTGGACCTGCAGGTTGTTCTTGCGGGAACGGTGCTCCTCCTTGCGGGCGCGGCGCTGGGAGGCCTGGATGCCCTCGGAGGCGCCGACGACGGCACCAAAGGAGACGAGCACGCTGAGAACGCTGATGGCCATGGCGCGGGTGCTGGGCGCCAATGAGGGTGGTCTTGAAGATGGCCCCTGGCTTTTTTTTCAGTGATCACCTCGGGGCGGCGACGAGGCCCTTTTCCCCAAGCTTGCGAAGCTCTTTGGAAGCTAGCGGGAAGCTACTGGGAAGCTCTCGGAAGCTCTCAGAAGCTGCTGGAAGCTCTCAGAAGCTCTCAGAAGCTCGCAGAAACTGCTGGAAGCTGCTGGAAGCTGTGGCAAGCTCGTCTGGCTCGCAGGATGAGCCCTCCGGAACACCCACTGAAATGGATGGTTGCACGGCGAAACGAAGCAAAAACAGCAAAGAAAAACAAGAAGAAAAAAAAAAGCAAAGGCTCCCTCCCCTCCCCAGGCTGCAGATGACCTGCAATTGCCACCTCGGGAACAAGCAAGAGACCGATGCGAGCAAAGGAAAACAAGAAACCCCTTGACCGAACGGCGAAGATGAAGGCTTGTGTGCTTGAGATTGTGTTTGAGGGACGCTGGGTCGTCAATGGGGGAAGAATGGGCTTGTTGATGCAAGAAGAGGTGGAATGCGAAGGAGTGGCGATCCCTCCTTCCCTTGTGCCTGTCCGGGCCCAGGCACACACACGACCAAGCTTGGGGGGGGGGGGGGGGCAAGGGACAGCTCGCCTCTCTCCTCCCTCTTGCTCTTGTTACAGTTACCGTTGGCAAGGATCAAGTAACTCCTGCGGGCCTGCGGCGGCCCCCCTTCTCTCCCAGGGATCAGGCTACTTTTCCCGTCGTTAAAATCAATAAAAGAAATGGGGGTAAAAAGAGGGGACATGCAGAAAAGAGAAAGTAGAGAGAGGGAAACATTGGAAGGATCCGGACGCAGATGCAGGCCCCAATGCACGACATCAGAGGAAAAAAAAAGGGGATTGGTAAGTGGGTTCTGGCCAAGGGAACAAAAGAAAAGAAAAGTGCGTTGTCAAGAGGGTGGGGATACGAGTACGGTGTAGGAGGAGGAACGAAAAGGTACAAAGTAGGATGCGAATTACCGGATTGGGGACGACTTGCATTGGGCGAACCGGCCAGGTTCTCGACGAGGTCCGACAAGGTCTCGAGGTCCGACAGGGTCTCGAGAGGTCCGACAAGTTCTCGACAGGCCCGGCAAGGTCTCGACGAGGTCTCGATAAGGTCCTCGGCAAGGGCCTCGGTCGAACACAAGAAGCAAGAGACCAAACAGCCGCCGTAGCCAAGGCTTGTTCATGGGCCGATTTTGCCCTATTTCTTGGGATCGTTTGTTTGAACAGAGGGCCGACACGCGAGCTGTTGCAGTTTCAGGGGTGGGCCTCAGTGTGTGGTCCACGAGAGGAGCTACGACAGGGCGATCAGAAACATTCTCCCAGACTACTCTGGCCCTATGGGCAGAGCCGTTTTTTTTTTTTCCCCCCTTTGCACACACGGACACACAGACCCAGACTCGGACCCAGACCCATTCCCATACCCATACCCAGACAAGGGACACACAGACGGCCAGGGTCCAACTTTCAAAACACACAAACAGGCAGAAAGGGAGGGAAAATCTGCAACAGAAGACGGACGAGAACGGACAAGGGCGGACAAGGACGGACGTGCACCAAAGAAAAAAAGGGAAATACTTTGTCGAAGAGGGGAGGAGAAACAGCGAAGAAACAAACCAGCCGTCAACACGTGTCGGACGGGATCATGGAGGAAAGCTCAAGGGAAAAGGTCGGAAGCGGTAGAAGCGGTAGGGACAGCCAGGCATTGATGAGCTATGACCCCATCTCACGGAGATCAAGGGAACATGGAAACACGAGAGGGAGACGAGGGACACGATGGACGAGGGACACGAAGGGACAAGAGGGACACGAAGGGGCAAGAGGGGAAACGCGGGTGTCCTCGACGCAAGTGACCCTTCTGGAACGACCTTGCCGGTCTTGGGCCGTATTACTACTATGTATGTACAATATTGGTCCAAGACATGGGGATCGTGGGAGAGTGGGAAAGTGAGCTTGGGAAGTTGCATCTACATAGTACGTGAAAAAAAAAAAGACCGTACACTACCGTCACTCTGTGTGGCTCCGTACCTTGGTTACGATGGTTTGCGTTTCTGGCCCCAAAAAAAATGACGCTCAAGTGACCAAGTTTAAGTGACCTTCTCTGACGAAGCGGTTCACGAGGGCCTGCCAGCCAACCAGAGCCGGCCAAAGGAACAGCAAGACGCCGAAAGAGGAAATAAAGAGGAGACAGCAGCAGAACAGAAAAAAGCAAGCAAAGCGAGCTTGCCAGCTTGCATGAACGCAGGCAAGGAACATTACGGGAACAAGGGGAGGGGGGGCCGAGGAATTGGCGGACAGGGCGGATAGGAGGGCAAAAAAAAAAAAAAAAAAAATCCAGATACTATGTACAGGAACCAGAGGTGGTTGCAAGGTTGACGGCACAACAGCCGACGGGAAGCGGCGAGAACGGCGCAGGAGAGACGAGAACGAGAACCGACGAGAATGGGACCGAAACGACGGCGGGAGGGGACAAGAAAGAAAAAGAAAGAAAGAAAAAAGAAAAAAAGGAAAGAAAACGAACCAAAGAAAGGAAACCGCCCCCCCCAAACAGGGTTCGGCCAATGGGGAGGCTTCGGCAGAAGGATTGCATCTGCACAAACGGAGCGAGTAGGAACAAATCAAAACCAAGAAGAAAGCAGGATGGGAAAGGGAGGTGAGGGAAAATGGGGGCTGGGGTGGAGGTGGTGAACAGAGGAAAAGAAACGTCGGCCAGAAAAAAGAAACGTCGGCCGCCGAAACGAGCAGTTGCGCGGTTTGGGCAATACGATCGTGCTAGGGGGCAAATAGGCATTCACTAATGAGAAAAGACGAGACTGGTGAGCAAGGCAAGGCAAGGCAGGCGAGGACAGGCGTACAAGCAAAAAAGGGGAGAAAAGAAAGAAAAAAAGAAAAAAAAAAGAAAAAAAAGAAAAAAAAGAAAGAAAAAAAAAGAAAAAAGTCGGGGCCGTGCACCTTTCTCGTTTGATCTGCCCGTACCTTTTTCTTTTCGGGAAAATACCCTCAGTCTGACAAAGGTGTCCCACTGCAATTACTCACTCTCGCCCTCTCTCTTCGTACGATGCTTGCTTCTTTGGGGGGGGGGGGGGACTTGCAGGGGCCAATCTGCCGCGTCTGAGCAGCCGAGAAGAATTAAGAAACCCAAGCTAAAGAACCAAAAAAAGAAAAGAAAAAAGAAAAGCGGGTCCAGGATCTCTGGGCCGGTCTCGTCTTCAATCTCCTCTGGCTGAGCAGACACGGTTTTTTTCCCAAACGCCGTACAGAAAACACACGGGAGAATGGAGAGAGGCCACCAAGGCAAGACACTCCTAGGTCGATCCACCCCCATGCCATTGTCGCTTTCCCTATTCAAACGGTGAACCGCTGGCCCCCTCGCCCTTACGGACTGCGTCTGGGATCGGCACCATTTGTGTCCATCATGAGCTGATGTGTATGCAGCTCGTTCAGGCGGCTGTGGATCTGGGGGGGGGGGGGGGCCAGGGGCGGTAGGGACACCGGTTAGGGGGTTCTGGGAGGGTACGGTTGGACGGGCGGGTGGGCATGCAAGGCTGCGGAGCATATGTGCCGCTGGCGGTTTAGTCCTCTTTCTGCCTAGTGGGGTTCGCTGGGTTCAGTTCACTAGGCTTGCTAGGCCCCGCTAGGGACAATCTGCATCTCGGTCTCCCTCAGTGGCCTCATTCGCACAGCTTCGTTGCGTTGTACCACCGCTCTGCGCGATACTATGCACGTATGCGCGCGCACGGCGTGCTCCATCTTGTTGCCAGCCGTCGGTTGTTGGCTCATCCTGTGCGGCATATTCGGTCCCTTGATAGCAGGTACGTGTCCTGGAGGAACGGCCAGGGGGGGAGGAATGAGCCCTATCCTACGCGTATATGTACATACGCGCTCCTGCCGACTTGGGACACTCCTACGTGCTCTAGCATGCACATGCTATGTACATAGGAGTACGTCGTATGGCGGTCGTTCTTGCGCTGTCCGTTTTTAGCATATGGGGTTCGCAAGGTGCCATCGCATCTGGCTTTGCATCTCTGCGTGCTACCCAGCGACGAGTCGTCGTCGGCGCCGGTTCTGAATGTGACCTGTTGCTATTCGCGGATGGGGCGTTTCAGCTGCGCCCTTCAACCAAGACTCGGCCCCCCAAGACTCGACTCCACTGCTTTTTTCTTTTTTTTTTGTCTTCTTCTTTTTTTTTTCTTTTTTCCATCTTCTGTTTCTTCTTCTTCTTTTTGCCTGTGCTCCCAGAAACAGCAACCTGGTTGCCGCCCGCCTTGTGGGCTGATCGGGAGCGGGCAGGTGAAGCAGGAAGTGTTCGGCAAGTCGGGTGCCAGGGGAGAAACTGTGAGAGAATGCACACAGACCACACCGGCCACACAGACCAGGCGTACTGGATAGACACAGATAGACAGACGCACGCACATACACACACACAGCCAGATGGGACACGTCGTGAACATTGTCCCTGAGGCACGGACGATCGAGTCCTCAGTCGAGTCGAGTCCCCAGTCAGTCCAGTCCAGTCCTCCGTCTTCAGTTCAGCCCCCGTCTTCGGCGGCTGTCATCGTTCCCCTCTGGCTGCCTCGACATGTTTCCGCTTCTTGTCTCCACGACAGATTCGTCCCCTCTCCCTTTGTCTCTGGCCCCATCTCGTCTCCCAAGCTTCTCTTCATCAGTCCACCTCGGCCCTGGATCATGACAGCATCCCTGCGCCCTCTCCACCACCCGTGAGGCTTGTCCCGCCGAGGGGGGCCACTTCCGCCATCTGGATCATCACGCACATTCGCCCTGAACCCCATCTCCGGAGCACTCGCCGTCTTTCTTTTCTTTTTTGTGCGCCCCACAGACCCGTTCCAGAAACAGAGAAGCTTACAGCTTACAACGTACAGCTTAGTTGCAGCTTGCAGCTTACAGCCTCTCGTTCTGCCATTCCCTTTCTTTCCTTTCCTTGGTTCCTGCTGTACGCTTTCTTGGTCTTCGTCCATGGTTCAGTCCTGTTTCCGTTTTCCCTTTTCTGCTGTCCGTCCTTCACGCGTCCTCCATTCGTCCTCTTCGTGGTTTCCTATTTGCGTCTTCTCTTCCGGATACTGTCCTCCTGCATATGTCCACATCACACATACGCACGCACGCACGCACGCACACACCCTCCCTTTCCTCTTCTCACCCCTGCAGCTGTTTGGCCTGCCTGTCCTGCGTCTCTTTGTCCTTTCTTGTCTTTTCTTTTTTGTTGCATCTTCCTGCTTTTTATCGTCCCCCCCCCCAGTCGCCGTCTCCGAACCGGAAACACTGGATCGACAAAATATGCCCTTTTTTTTTTAATTGCTTTCTCTGGTCCGTCTTAACTCATCGCCACTTTTATTTTTTATTTTATTTTTATTTTTAATTACGTTCTCTGGGCCGTCTTGAATCCCCTTCTCCCTCGAACTCCTCACCACTTTCATGGGCTGTCGTTGCCCTTGAGCCGGTCTCCAAGCCGCCGTCTACTACTATAGTATGTAACTACTATGTAAGACAGCCAAGACTAGCACAGCTAAAGAAACCCACCCTTGCCTATCCACTTAGAAGACGGCCCCCCCTCCCGGCACCTCCTCCCCAGCCGCTTTTTCTTACTCGGCTTGCACTTTGTGTGGCTTTCCCACCCGGCCGTCCCTCTCGCTCTCTCTCACTCTCCTCCACCCGTGACTTTGCTTCTTTTGCGCCCAGCCGCCTTTTCCTTCTTGCTGTCTCGTGACATCTGGTTGGCTCGCCTGTCCTTGCCCGTCCTGGAACATCCGAGTTTAACAGAACGTCAACGTCAACCCCTAATTAGTAAACAATTCAATCCAAATCAAGAAAGAAAAGAAAAAAAGGCCCGCGTAACCGCCAGAAACGACCAGCAAAAAGGCCGTCCTTTTGGTTGGCTCGACATTCCCTGCAATGGATATCTCTTTCATTATTCTTGCTCCTATTATTCTTATTGTTCTTATTATTCTTTCTTTTGGTGTTGCTTGTTGTTGTTGTCTGCCCGTGTGTGTCTCCATTGCAGCAACTGCAGCACAATTGCTGCAAGAACGGGTCCATCCAACATACGATTTCTGTTTTGAGTCCCAGGGGGTGTGTGCAAAGGGAGGGTGTGTGTGTGTGAGGACGAGGAAATGGATCTCTGCACAGACAGGCCCTCCTCCATGGCCGTGCTTGGTAAACTTGTCGGGACAACTGGCTGGCTCTGGCCCTCTCGCGCGCTCTTCACCTCCTCTTCGATGCCGTATGCAACCTGCATGCAGGCAGTCCTGTGGACAAACCCTGCATCGTTGCTGTTGTCGTTTTTTTTTTTGTCCATAGGAAATGCTGTGCCGTCTTTCTCTCTATGCCTACGAAGTTGTGTGTGTGTGTGTGCGTGTCTTGATCCTTCCAGGCCCGATTGAGGTCCTCCTCGAGGTCCTCTTACACACGGTACAGCTGTGCAGCTTGCTGTCCGTTCTCTGTGCCTCTCTCGCACGCCTCCTCTGCCGTCCGTCGTCTCTCTTCCTCTCTGCCTCTCCTTCCCTTTCTCCGCATCTCCCTTGTACGTGGTCTCCGTTTTTTTTTTATGCCTCTCTCTTTCTTCTTTCTCGTTCGGTCTCCCGTCTTTTTCCCTGTTTCCCTGATCGGCCTGCGCTCTGCCCATTCTGTTTCCAGCCTGTGTCTCCATCGTGCCCCGTCTTGTTTGTCCCCCCATCTCCGTAGACCGACTGAGCGTACGAGCGAGTACCTTGCTCCTGTGGGTACCTCTCTCTCTCTCTACCACCACCATCCGCCCGTACCTCTCCTGTGCTCCTCTGGGATAGCTCCTCCACCCCACCCCTGCCTTGCTTGGCTTCCTTGGCTCCCTGATCGTCTGGATCCGTCAAAGGAAAGCTCTCCTCGAGGAGAGCTCTCTCGTCTTCTTTGATTTTTCAAACATAAAAGGCTCGCTTTCCCTCCTGTGTTTTTGTGTTGTTCTCTTCTCTCTTCCGTTCCTCATCCAATCTTCAGCTTCAATCTTCCAACAACCACTTTTCTATATCTTCTTCTCACTCCCTCTCCCCTCGCCGCTTCAATCTTTCGAAGTGGTGTTTGTGCTAGGGTATATCTTCCAACTTGTCAGTCACCACGTCGTCCCGGTCGTCTACCTCGACGTCTTCAGCAGCAGCTCCCAAGGAAACTTCTTCTTCCTCAGCTACCACCACCACCAAACGCCCGGTCTCTCCTGAAGCCCCGGCTACCTCCACCTCTCCCACCAGAACACACATCCGTAGGTCTTCCACCCTTCGGTTCCCCATCAAGATCTCGACCGACCCGTCCTTTAATAGCGGATCGTCCTCCTCCAATCACAAAGAACACACCTCTGCTGCCTCTGCCACCTCCCCCGTCTCCTCCAAATCCAACCCCTCCCGCCCCAAGTCGCTGAGCGATCGTTCTGCTGCTGCCCTTGCTGCCTCGTCTGCCCTCTCTGCTGCTCTTGCCAGTAGCACCACTCCTCCTGCCACTTCCACTGCTGCCTCCACCCTCCCTCCTTCCCCCCAACTCTCTCGTCGGCACACCTACAAGCCTTCGCTTGAAAACCTGCCCTCGCCCACCTCTGCTTCGACCTCGTCGTCTACTTCTTCTCCCCCGGACCTCAAGCCTCTCCTGCTGTTGAAGTCCGACAATAACAAACGACCCGTCACCCACAGCTCCAATAATACTCACGCCAATTCTCCAAAAATGTCTTCGTAAGGGCACCCCCCCAATTCCCCTTGGCCGCTTTTTTGTGACCTGTCACCGCTGTCCCGGCGGCTGCCCAATAACAACGGCTCCTGCTAACACCCTCACCAGCTCCGCCAAGACCATGAACACCTCCGCCGCTGATTCGTCGCCGTACGTTGCGTCCCAGCCCGGCCCGTCCCGCGCCCTCGGTGGCCCCGGCCTTCCCGTCTCCATGCCCAACCTCTCGGGCCAGCCGAACGGCCTCGTCGGCAACCTGCTCAAGGGCCCCATCGACAACCAGGGCAAGCTCAAGGACGCCGCCCTCATGGTCGGCATCAAGCTCGACCTCGAGGCTGAGGTCCACCTGACCGCCCGCGTCCGTGGTGACATCCTTGTCGGACTGTACTAAGCGCGAGCAAATGACGCGCTCTCTCAGAGGGTATAAACACCCCCTGAAAAGCCTCGCCGCTTCGCCCTTGTGAACCACGATTTTCTTTCTCGAGTTTCCTCCTCTCTTGCGAGTTGAATCGTGTGTTCGGAAGGCTCTTTTGTCAATTCTCTTTTTTCCTCTGCTTGCGTAACAGCAACAGCAGCTTGGAAACCACCAACCTCGAAAGTCTCTTTTGATATTTATTTTTCTCGACTGCTTTTTTTTTTCCTCTTCTCATTTATTCTCGCCCTCCATCTTCCCCAAGAAAAAAAACCTTGTTTGTATTTTGCGCGGATAGACTATTTTTTTCTGGCCCCAAAGAAATATTTATCCGTCGTTGAGTTTCAAGAAATTGAAGTCTCTTCCTCTGTGATCCTGGCGATGGCTGCCCTTCCCCATCGGCGCCCAGGAAGGGAAAAGGACCGCAACCCTGGGACACAACTGAACAAGCAAGGCAAATTCAAGCAAAGGAAAATAATGATTGGCAGATTGGCAAATTGAATTCCCATATAGCAACACGATTATCTGTTTTTTCTCCCCCTTTACAACCAAGTGTCTTTTGTGCTTCTGTGCTTTTGTGCTTTTGTGCTTTTGTGTGCATATTGCGTGTGCGAATTTGATTTCGGTGAGACTTTGATTCTGGTGCAACTTGATTTTGGTGACTTGTTTTTGAAACTCAAATGTTTTGGCGATTTTACTGCGTGAACTGGAACCCTATTGAGAACACAGCCCGGTGTTGGAGAAGGCACTTTCCACAGAGAATCACTGTTCAGTAGCATGGAAGTAAATGCTACGGACTCGATTCAGCAACAACAGCAAACAGCAACTTAGAACAAGGCAATTAGAGAAACTATAAAATAAATAGAAACTTAAAACTAATAATTTGTCGAAACAAAAAAAGAGAGCAAAAAGGAAAAAAAAAATGATGCTTGATAATATATATCCTACAGAAACACAAGACAGATATGTTGGCATCAACAAACGGATTCTATACAGAAATGCAATAAAAAACGGAATCGCAAACGGGCAGTAAAGCAAGAAGAACAAGAAAAAGAAAGAAAAGAAAACGGAGCGACTTCAAAAGTTCGGTAAGCCAAAGAGAATCGAAAAAGATCAAACGGATCAAACAGATCAAACACATAAACAGGCAAAACAAAGAGAACCAAATATTTGAACCAAGGACGAAAAAAAAAAGGAAAAAAATAGAGTCCCAAACAAACGATCTCGCGACGATCACGCACATCCCACCGGCAGGCAGACAATTGTTCCCTCTTGCCCCCCTCATGCAAATGAAACCAGCTTGCTCTTGGCGCACACGGCCTTGGACAGGGTCTGGATCGAGCCCGACGACAGCAGCTCCAGCACCTGCATGTTGGCCTCGAACTCGCGCGTGATGAAATTGCGGATCTCAATTGCCACCAGCGAGTCCAGCGGGTAGTGCGAGAGCGAGCGCGTCACGTCCATGTCCTCGGGCTCCAGCATCAACACCGCGGCAATCTTGTCCACCAGACCCGCGCAGACGGCCTCCTCGGCCTCGGCCAGAGACGGCGCGCTCTTGAGCATGACATGGAACGAGACAGCGGCGGCAGCGCCACCACTCCCATCCAGGCCAGCAGCGGCCGCCTCGGCCGCGGCCTGCTCCTCCATGGCCAGACGCAGGTGCTTGAACTTGGCGTCGGGCGTCCAGAAGGGCTGCATGGACGGCGTGATCCGCATGCCGGTAATGGTGTGGCCCTGGCAGGTCTCCTCCATGCGACCGCTGATAGCCGCGCCCAGCAGAGCCAGGACCTCGGCCTCGCAGATGCTGTCGCTGCCCAGGTTGCGCGCCACCTCGGCCATCTTCGCGGCGTCGTGGGCCAGGTAGCCAGAGTCGGAGACCATGGTCAGGTCCAGGGAGGCCGCAGGCAGGCCCTCGGCGCGGCGGTGCTGCACGAGCGCATTCAGAAAACAGTTGGCCGCGGCATACGCCGCCTGGCCACGGTTGCCCACCGCGCCGGCCGCCGACGAGATGGCCACAAAGAAGTCGAGGGGCGTGTTCTCGAGCGCCCGGTGGAAGTTCCAGCCGCCGCGCACCTTGCCCTCGATCACAGCCGCATAGTCCGCGTAGGTCATCTTCTCAAAGAGGACATCCCGCAGAACCATGGTTCCATGCACGATGCCTCGCACAGGGGGCAGCCCGATCAGGCCATTTGACAACAGGTCATCCACCGAGTCGCGGTCCACCACATTGCACTGCCGTACAACCACCTCCGCGCCCGATTGTGCTGCAAGGTCGTCGATCAGCGCCTTCACGATACCCGTTGCCGACCCTGTCCGCGACACCAGCACAATGTGCCGGGCACCCTTGTCCGCCATCCAGCGCGCCATGCTGCGGCCCAGACCGCCCGTGCCACCGACCAGGATGTACGTAGCGTCGGGCCGCAGCAGGTCGGCCAGCTGGTTCTGCGCTGGTGTCGCACGAACAATATCGTCTGCATGCGGTACCACCACCAATTTCCCAGCTGCACGGGTGGCGCCACTGCTCCCCGTATTGGTTCCCACAGCAGCCTTGAGCGCCCCCTCCATGTCTGAGATCGGGAACACGGTCAGAGGCAGGGCCGGCCGAATCTTTCCATACTTGAGCAGGCTGGACACATCTGCCACCAGCCGTCGTACAACCTTGGGCCGCTCCGAGGTCAGCGCGAACACGTCCACCGCAATGTAGCTAGCGTTGCTGCCATGGCCGTCGGCTGCCTGTCCCATGTCGAGCAGGCGTTGAGACGACGACGACGACGACGACGACGACGACGATGCTGATGCTGCCGAGCTTCCGTGCCCAGCACCATCACGCTGTGCAATGTCTAGGAAGCGACCGAACTTGTTCAGCGAAGCCCACGACTCGCGCACTGCGCCCGTGGCGACAAGGGAGCTCAGTACCACGTCGACACCATGGCCAGCCGTGGCCTGCCGCACAGCCGGTCCAAACGATGTGTCACGGCTGTAGAAGACGTGGTCCTCGGGCAGGTTGTACTCCTCCATCAGCAGAGCCTTCTTCTCGGCTGTGCTGACTGTGACAAACACCTCAGCGCCAATCATCTGAGCCAGGCAGATCGCTGCTTGTCCGACAGCACCCGACGCGGCATGAATCAGCACGGTCTCGTCCTCAGCAAGGCGGCCGAGCTCGACGAGGCTGCGGTAGGCAGTGACAAAGGCCAGAGGCATAGCAGCGCCGGCCTCGAACGTGATGGACGCCGGCAGCTTGAAGACAAAGCCCGCATTGGTGCGTGCCAGGGTCGAGAAGGACCCGTTGGACGGCGTCAGTGCTGCCACTCGATCACCAACGCGGATGCCATTCGCAACAGCAGGACCGACAGCCCGGACGATACCGCTACACTCGTACCCGATGACAGCAGCAGAGGCCCGGCTCTTGGAGGCCACGCTCAGGTCGTGAGCATTGACGCCAATGGCTTTGACTGCCAACTCAATCTCATCGGCAGCGAGTGCTGTGCCGGCAACGCTGTCGTCGACGAATTGGGCGCTGTCCAAGGCACCAGGACGAGCGAGTGTCAACGTCAGATGGCGTCCGTTGGCTCCAAACGCTGTCGGCTCAACAACCAGCGGGTTGGTTTGGCGATGCACGTAGTCGTTCATCTCGGCGTCGTTGACGATGCGTGGCGTGAAGAAGGAGCCATCGCGTTCAGAAAACTCGAGCTCGCTCGTGTTCGATGCACTGGTTCCAAAGGCGGCCTCGTAGACGCGGAGCACGGCCGCGGTTGTGTCGTCCTCGGACAGTGGCTGCTCGGCATCCAGATCCAGAGTAGCAAACTTCATCGCCGTCTCAGACCGGATGGTGCGGCTCACGCCCAGCACCATATTGGCATCGGGGTTGCTGGACTTGTCGTAGGCACCGCGGACGACCCACAGACAGCCCTCCACGGCCGTGAGCATAGATCGCAACTCGTTGAACTCGGATTCGTTCATCGTGGCTAGTAGGGGCCGGTGCAGCTCCGAGAGGAATATGCAGACCTTGCCGGCCACATCCAGGCTGTGGAGCGAGCCCGTCTCGGGCATGCGACCGGTGGCCTTTTCAATCTGTGCGGCCAGACCCATGGCCACCAGGTTCTGGAAGTTGCTGTCTTCGTGGACAATGGCAACGTGGGCATCGGGGAAGCCAGCTTTCTTCTCGCCATTGACATGGCCGTCGGAAACGGGCTCTAGGGCTGGCTCCCATTCTAGCTTGTAGCAGAGCTCACGAGCACCGCTATTGGCAGCCGAGGCATCCCCCTGGTTGTCGATCATCGGCGAAATGGTGAGATTCTCCATGGTGATGAGCGCATCGTTGGAGTCACGGTCAGCCGTGGCAAAGACCGTGACCTGGGCTGCCTTTTCAGACGCAACCGCTTGGCCCAGGCCCTCGGCGGTGCAGTAGGCGCTGAGGAGATTCCCGGGCTGGTGAGAGAGCGCAATGGCACGAGTCGACACCGTGAGCCTGTCCAGAGAAGACGGCAGGTAGATGTTCCGCACGCTGGAGCGACCCGCACCCAGAATGGGCCAGTAGAGCTCGATCAAGGACTCGAGGAAAGCCGGGTGCAGCGAAGGACTGGCCAAATAGCCGCTGGGCATCTCCTTGGCGATATCCAGGACGGCGATATCGGCTGAAGAAGCGCTGTCTGTGCTGCGGCAGTTCTCGACGCCCTGGAAGGCTGGCCCGAAAGCCACCTCGAGCTCATTCAGAGCATCGTACAGCTTGGTGCTGGAGACGGAGACGCTGCCATCGCCCACTGCGAGCTTGGCCGACCGGACCGCTGCTTCCACAGCGGCTGCGCGGCTGGCGCCATCGACCTCGTTGGTCTGCTCCTCCGAGGTCTTGGTGCCAATGAGGCCGACGCAGTGCTCTGTCCAGCCCTTGGCATGAGTGAACGAAGAGATGCGGAACTCTTCGTAGCCGCCTTCCATGGATGATTCGGGAAGGACAGTGCTGCCTTCCTGGTGTGGCCGCAGAGTGATGGTCATCTCAATGTCTTCGTCGGGAATCACCAGCGGCTTCACCACAGACACACCGCGCAGCTCGAACGCGTCAACCGGGCGGCTCTGGGCGATGGCGCGCTGGCCAGCCGCCTCGAGAGCCATCACAAGAAAAGCCGAGAGGGGGAATATGTTGAGTGACTGGATGCGGTGATGGCGCAGCCACGGAATGTCGTCCAGCCGCACAATGTTGCGCCATGTAGGCTCCAGATCGCTCGAGTAGATGGCCTCCACGCCGAGAATATCGCTGCGCTTGCCCTCGCGATGCTTGTGCTTGTGCGTCGTGCGAGATTCCTGCCAGTACTTCTTGGAGTAGTTCCAGGGGTACCGCGGCAGATCGGTGAGAAGCATCGGCTGCTTTGTGGCTGTTCTGGCCTTGGGGAAGTTGATCGCCTCAAAGTCCAGGGTGAGGCCCCGCGTAAACAGGGCCGAGGCCATGTCCATGGCGGTCTCCACGGCATCCTTCTTGCGAATCAAGGCAGAGGCGTAGGGGATCTTGGCCGCCGGGCCGCCGACAGCCTTGAGGGTCTGCTTGATCGGACCTTGCATGCCAGAGTGGGGACCCAGCTCAATGAGCATGTTGACGCCGGTGCGGTGCTCGCCCACTGGCTCGAGCATGGTCTGCAGCGCTTCGTCAAAGCGCACAGGGCATGTGAGGTTGTCCACCCAGTACTGCGACTGCAGCTCGGCAGAGTCGACGAGGTGGCCCCTGAGCGACGAGTGGAACCGCACGTCCGACTTTGCGGGGGCCTTCAGCTTCAAGAGGCTGGCGCGGTACTCCTTGGCCACCAGATTCATGTGGTGGGAATGGTACGCGGTGTCGATGACAAGGCGGCGGTTGAACAGGCTGCGCTCTTCGCAGATCTTCTCCAGCTCGGCCAGGGCTGGCTCGTCGCCGGAAATCGTCAGACTGGACGGGCTGTTGTAGCAGGCAATGCGGGCCTCTTTTTCGTGGAGACCGTCAATCAGCGGCTGGAACTCCTCCTTGCTGCCGCCGACGGCCATCATGCGGCCCTGCAGCTTGGGGAACCGCTGCTTCAGGATCGGGACCAGACGGCCGCGGTGGTAGGCGATGGACACGGCAGATTCAAAGTTGATGATGCCGGCCGCGTAGGCAGCGCCAATCTCACCACTGGAATGGCCCGCCACGGCCACGGGACGCACACCCCAGCTCGCCAGAAGGTCTGTCAGCGCCAGCTGAATGGCCGTGCACGAGGGCTGGCTGATGTGTGCCTCGTTGACGCGGGTTGTCTTTGCATCGCGGCCGAGCTCCTCCACAAGGGACCAGTCGGCGCCGAGCGCGGCCAAGCAACGGTCTGCGTGGTCGATGGCGCTGGTGAAGACGGGGTACTGTTCGTAGAGCTCGCGGCCCATGGCCCACCACTGGGCACCCTGGCCCGTGAAGACGAAGCCAATCCGCAGGGGCTCGACCTCCTTGCCAGGCTGCGTCTTCTCGCCGTTGATGGCCTCCACCAGCTCAAACGAGTCCTTGGCGGAGATGGCGGCTCGCCACTGCAGGTGAGAGCGGCGCTGTCCAAGCGTGTAGGCCACGTTGTTCATGAGATCCATCTGGAAGATCTCGGGGCGCTGCTCCAGATAAATGACAGTGTTCTTCATGACGGAGGCCAGAGAGGCCTTGTCATTGGCCGTGAAGACAAAGAGCTTCCGCTCCTTTTCGCGCTCGAAAGACAGGTCTTGCTCGAAGCTGGGCTTGGACTTGAACGGCGGGGCCTCCAGCACGACGTGGCCATTGGTGCCGCCGAATCCAAAGTTGTTGACGCTAATGTACTTCTTTCCACGGGGCCATGGCCGCTGGTTGATGGGCACCTTCATGCTCCATTCTTTCCACGGGATCTTCGGGTTTGGCACCTTGAAGTCGTGGTTGGGAAGAATGAAGCCGCGCTCCAGCATGAGAGCTGCTTTGATCACGCCGGCAATGCCAGATGCGGCCTCCAGGTGGCCGATGTTGGACTTGACGGACCCTACGTACAGCGGATCCCGAGCTGTGCGGCCTTGGCCGAGGGCGTTGTGAATGGCCGTGGCCTCGATGGGGTCGCCCACCTTGGTTCCGGTGCCGTGAGCCTCGACGAAGCCGCAGTCCTTGGGATCAATGCCGGCATTGTGGTATACCTGTCGCATGAGGGATTCTTTCGAAAATTTGTTAGCCTGGGTTATTCTGTCTTGGGAGAGTGCTTGGGAGCATGGGGCCAGACTTACCCTGGGAGTCTCCACAAGGCATAGTGATACCAGGCGTCTTGCCATCCTGGTTCAGGCCAGAGCCGACAATCACAGCGCGAACGGGGTCGTTGTCTCTCAGAGCCTGGTCCAGCGGCTTCAGGATCAGCAAGCCGCAGCCTTCTCCTCGCCCAAATCCCGTTCCACGCTCGTCAAAGGCAATCGAACGGCCCGAGTCGGACAGCAGGCGGCAGCTGGAGAAGGAGATCCAGAATTCTGGCAGCATGTTCAAGTGGCATCCGCCGACAATGGCCACGCTAGATTCACCGAGACGGAGGCTCTGGCATGCCAAATGCATGGCTACCATGCTCGACGAGCAGGCCGTGTCAGATGTGAAGCTGGGTCCCTTCAGGTCGAAGAAGTGGGAAATTCTGTTGGACTGCATGGCATAAGCGCAGCCTGGAAGCAGTAGTTAGTTTCTGACCCAAGCCCAGGGTTCCCCGTGTTCAGTTTGTATCTCACCTGTGGCTTGGTGCATCGGAATGGTGTCGCTGTCGCGGAACAGATGGGACTCGTACTCGGGGAACGAGCCGCCAACAAAGACACCGATGTCCTTGCCCACAATCTGTTGCTTTGGGATGCCGGCATTTTCGAGGGCTTCAAATGTGCACTCCAGCAGGAGTCGTTGCTGGGGGTCCATAGAAATGGCCTCCTTTTCGGTCAGCCCGAAAAAAGGCGCATCAAACGACTGCAGGTCGCAGGACAGGAAGTTGCCGCCGACGGCGTTGAAGCTGCCGCCCTTTCCTGCGTTCGGATGATAGAACGTGTCGGCATTGAAGCGCTCCTTGGGCACTTCTGAGAACCCGGTACGGGAGCGCGAGAGAAGTTCCCAAAACTCGGCCGGGCTGGAGACGTCGCCGGGCATGCGGCAAGCCATGCCAACAATCGCAATCGGTGGCTGTTTATTTCTGGGCGTCTGGCCAATGCCATCCTGGCCCAGGCCGAGGCCATTCCCATTGGCAAAGCCAGTGGTGCCGTTGCTGTGGCCGTTCACATAGTGTCCATTTGGTGGGAAGTAGCCGTTGTCACTGTCGCCCGAAGGGCTCGAGGACGAAGGATCAGGCGTGATGGCAATTGGCGCCATGGCCAATGAGTGCCGCAAAGGGAAGTGGAATTGAAATCAAACAGACTGTAGGCAAGAAACAAAACAATGGATGAAACAAGGAATCAATGAAACACGGGCATTGGTTTCGGGCGTTCTCTTTCCTGCTCGTCATGGACCAGCCAACTTGGCAGGCGGATGATTCAGGTTATGTATTGGCACAGGAGAGAAAGAGAAACGGGCCGGCCAAGACAAAGAACAAGGAGACACAGGCGATGTATTGTGTCTGGTGTAATGCAGCACTTCATAAAGGACTTGGCCTGTTTTTGTCTTTGCCTTGTTGCACCTGTCGAAGCAGAGGTCGAGCAGGTCTTGGTTCCGGTAGCCGGACTTACTTGCCATCTTATATGTCTGCCTCGATGTGGTCTCTCGTGGGCAGAGAGAATAGCCAGGGTCTATGGCAGCCCCAATCCAGACCCCCTCCCGATGGACGGGCCACATCTGCAGTGCCGACGGTGCAATCGGTAGAGTTTGAACGGTCTTTCTGGCTCGGTTAGGCTGCCCTGAATCATACACGACGGTTGACGAGGTCCACAAGCAGTTCAGACGAACAAATGACGGAAATCAAAGACAGTTTCGTTTGCGTACTTGTCCTGCCGCCCCTCATCTTGTTTCTTCTTGCGGACGACCCCCCCCCCCCCCCCCCCTTGGTCGCGATCTTGCTATCCAGCTTGTTATCAGCACGGCAGGTCCAGCAGCTTCGATCGCCAGTCTAGGCCTTTGCCCCTGGTGTCGTTTGCCACCATCTCCAGCCATCTCGTTGGAGGCGGATATGAGAGCACTATACCAAACCTGACAATCTGTGGGCCAGTCACTGTAGACAGTAAATTGGTGTTTCCATAGATAGAAAAGGCGATTTCCGTTGACATGATGTGTCGCCCCAATTTGACCGGGCACGATATGGCTGCGAGGGAAAAAAAGAAACGGTACTGCCATAGCTTCGTGGGCTATTGATAGGGTAGAGCTTTGACGGTACGAAATAGGCCATCTCGGAGCCCGGAAAAGCTTCTAGAAAGCAGGAGGAAAATGGTATTTTGGCTGTGTGAGAATACCCCAGAGACGTGTTCATTGTTACAGATGGCCGCCGGGGACAACGAAGCCTCGCGGAGGGTGTGTGGGGCTCGTTGAGGGGGGTTAAACAGTAGTGGTGAGAAGCAAAAGGCCTTTGTGAAAGACAAGAGTACATCGAGCGTGAATTCATCTCCATCCAGGAACAGCTTCGCCCCAATGTGTTAATCCAGTCCGAGCTCCCACAGATGGGTTGCAGGGGCTCAAGATGAGAGTGGACCCCAAGACAAGTGATCTTCTGCAAGGGCAAGAGGGGTGTGGGGGGGGGGTGTGGGTTGGGGGCGCCGAGAGCTCGAGACACGCGCATCGAAAGGGGTGTGGTTTGAACGAGGTTGGTGACAATCGCGGATTGGCCTCTCAATGTACACCCTGCGTATGCGTTTGCATAGGAAAGGATACGACAAGGAAGGGACGGAAGATGGGGTCGTTCTTTCCAGACACGGCGGGGTGGAAGAAGCAAATGGCAAGAACGACCGTGGAAGCCCGGTTGTTCCGTGAAAGGAAGCCACGGCTAATTGGCTCGTTACAGCCTTGTGCTCTTGTCCCTCTGGCCAGCTTATCGATAGCTAGCTGTCGGCTGTTCTTGGTACCTCGCCGGAAGAAAGGACGATAAACGACATCAATCAAACGAGCCAGACCCCCCCCCTCTATGGCGGCATGTGGCTCGGGAGTTGCGCTAGGCGAAAGCTGGTATCCGAATGGCGAGGACAGCGCAGACACTCGTGAGGCCTCTTGTCTTCTTCGGTTCTTCTCTTCTTCCTATCTACACCCCTTGACCAGCGTCACCTTCCTGTCTGTTTAGCCGCAAATGAAGAGTTGCGTCCAGTCCCCTGTCGCCATCACAGCAGCTGAAGAGAGGAGTCCAGATATTGGAGGCTCCTTGTGAGGTGATCTCCTGCTAATATTGGAAGACAACGCGTTACAAAAAGGGGAAAAAAGCATAGTTGACAAACGGGTAGCAGACGACGCCATCGGGGAGTCCGGTCGGAAAATTGACACCTCCGTTGGACCGACCGGCACCACCTGCGGCCCGTTACATGGCGAGAGGACTGTTTCGGTTGTTTTCCTTGTTGGCGTGGCCTCGTCTGTGACCTTGTCTGGTTTCATCCCCCACGCAGCACGGTACTCGACCCATGCGAGCTTGTTGATCCCTTGGCATATGTCGGCATGCAGGAACTACAGGCTCGGTTCGCTTGCTGGCCCGCCGTGGCACTTTTTTTTTTTTTTTCCCTTTTTCGTTTTGTTTTTTTCTAGAAACGGTATCCACCACTCTGTTCGCTGTTCGCAAGGGATGTCCAAAAATAGTTGTTTCTTATGATATAGCGCGGAAGGAGTCCAGAACGATCACGAGCCAGCTCTTGAGCCGGCGCAGCTTTTGAAGACCTGCTGTGTTCTGCTGCTTCCTGGCCATTCTACCAGATTGCTCACAGCTTGATTTATCCAAAACGTACTTCCAGTGAGTCGATTGCCCAATGTCGAGCAGTTCTGGCACTCGGCTGCTTTTTGTTCGAATCGAGAACGTTGCTGGTAGTGACGCTTATCTCTTGGTTTATGCCACTCGGAATCGTATCTACTTTGTAGGGTTTGCTGTTCTTTGTACACTCGCCGGAGCGTCGTCCCGAAACGAGCACTGCGTATACAGTCTCGACTCTGGTGGACACGCCACAAGCGTCCAACAGGAAGATAACCAATACCCCAAACGAGACGTCATGTCGGTTAGATCGTTGGGGCGTACCTTTTGTCGGCTACCGGTCAATGTCTCTGCTCTTTTTTTTGTCTTGTTGCCTGGCTCTTCAAAGCAGCGTGATCTCTGTTTGCCATCCACCTAATGAAAGCCAAATACACGTCCAATCTTAATTTATTGGAACAGTCGGCTCGACATGTGGCATACGGCCTCCTTTTCGTGTCTCCTCAGCATGATTTTCTAGCTTATTTTGGCAGCCTTCCGTTTCCAAAACCGGTCCTTTGTTGCCCTGATCTTGTAGATACTGGTCTTATGCATAACTGCCCAGCTTGCACTTGCCGAGACAACACGTTGGTTGCCAACAACAGAAGCAGGACACACACACACACACACACACACACAAAAAAAGAGTCTGTGTTTTCGGACTGTTTCACGCATGATTGTTGTTTGCTTGGCCACAAAAAAGCAGACATGAAGTTCCTGTGCCTTCCCGGCGCATATGGGAGCGCAGATGTAAGCCTCTGTTGGACGTTTTTGTGTTGTCCCCCCCCAAACCAACTTGTTGGACTAACAGACATCTGCACAGAAATTCCAAGTACAGCTAGGTAGGCAGCCCGAACTCGAATCTTTGCGAGGGCAAAGAAACTAAGCCAATCCTTTCTCACCAAACAGCCCCTATTGTCAAGGAACTCACGGGGGATGGCACGGCCATCTTCCACTTCATTGAAGGGCCTTGCAAGGCGGTGCCGCCCAAGGGCTTTGCCGACTACTTTGGCAATCCGCCGTACTATCGCTTCATTGAGCCTGACGATACCGGAAAGACGGAAGACGACGACGTGCTGGCCCGGATTCGGGACTTCCCCGACTGCGAGACGCCCGAGGACACGATGCGCGAGCTGATGAAGGAGGGCGTGGCGACGACACACCACAGCACCGACGCGGCGCTCAAATTCCTGCTCAAAATCATGAAGGAGCGCGGACCGTTCGAGGGCATCATTGGCTACTCGGAGGGTGCCACGGTAGCGGCCACGCTGCTGCTTCACGAGCAGCGCCGGTTCCAGAAGCTGGGCATTGCGCCGATGTTCAAGTACGCCGTCTTCTTTGCCGGCTGGCCGCCCGTCGACCCCGACACGCATGCCATGATTCTCAGCGACGAGACAGACGAAATGATTGAGATTCCCACGTGCCACATCAGTGAGTCGCTTGCCTTCCACAGAGTTGGTTTCTCTACACGTTTTCTAACTTTTTTTTTTTTTTTAACAGTTGGTTCTCTGGACCCGTATCTTCACGGCTCCATGGCTCTCTACAATGTCTGTGACCCCGATACCGCCTACCTGTTCGACCACGCCAAGGGCCACACGCTGCCAAGAGACAAGGATACGGTCAAGGAGCTGGGCGACGTGGTCCGCAAGGCCATTGAGGACTACGACATTGGCGAATAAGCAGAATCGAACCTCCGCCGGTGGGCTCCAACCGCACTACTTGCTCGCCCAAAATAGAAGTCCAAACTGGGTGGTTGTGGATGGTTATGCATAGTGCTACAGAGTGGACGAGCCGCACTGCGTCGAGCTTTCGTCTGGTCAACAAGATATTTTTGGACAAGACCCTCATGCCTATTCTTTTGTACATAGTGGTTCTATTTTCAGGTTTTGCTAGACCATACAATGTCTCCTTTTGGTTCTGCCCTTGTCTTCCAATCAGTCTACTTAAAGTGCTTCCCCTGCTGCCGTCGCAAAACCGACCGACCCCCTCCGCGAACACTGTCTTTTCTCTTCTCTCTTATCCCTCATCCCAGCTGTTAAAAGACAACAATATGGCTTTCATTTGCAGCCCATGCCACACTTTGATATCAGCCTCTCTCTCTCTCTTGTCGTCTTTCTGTGTTCACCCTCAAGGCGTCTTGCATGCTGTTTGGTACCGAGATGTCGCCGGCCAGCTCAGTTTTTGTTTCTGTTTTTAGGCAGCCAGACGATACTTGTGGGAACCGGGACGGTTGCGGTGGATGCCCGCTGGGGTTCACACGTGGAACCAAACCATCCAGAAGAAGGGTGTTGACAAAGTGTGCACACACACCCCACCCTTCCGGCTTCAGCGCCGGAGCATTCCAGTTTGTAACAGCAGGAGCCAAGAGATCCCAGGATCATGAGCGCTAAAAAGAGCCCCGGAATCATCATCCAAGAGCAGGTCCTGTGGCTCAGCTTGGTTAGCGCATCGCACTAATAATGCGAAGGTCGAGGGTTCGAGCCCCTCCGGGACCATGTTTTTTGCAGGTTTTGTGCTTTTTTTTTTTTTTTTGGCAGTTTGGGCAGTTTGGGCAGTTTTGCGGGCAGAAATCCAGAGAAAACCAGCGAGGTTTTCGGAGGACACTTTGGCCTCATGCTGACCTTCTTTTCCAATACAAAGGTTGATGCGTTGACAAGAACGCAAAAGGTAAGCAGGAGCCAAATTGCCTAAATTCGAATAAACAGAGGCAAGCTGCAGCTGGCACCAGGGATAACGGCCCTTTTTTTAGCAAGGAATATGCCCGAGTTTACATTGTCGGGATACCATAGCCCTGTCTAGACTGTGGTCTAAATAAAGAAAGGCGTCTGTTTTGGGAATTAGACAGGCACGGCACAAAGCAACGTCGACGGCTCGGAAGCGACATACAGCCTTGTTTATTTAGACAAGGCTATAACCCGTTGTCTGTTATCACTCCTATTCAGGCTGAGGACGGACCCCACACGTGGCCACTGTACCTTGCATTATCTTCTCTTTGGGCTGGCATTGTGCACACTTGATTCTAGCTGATTTTTGCGTCTATTTCGACGGATCTTGGGCGAGCTTCCTGGCCACGGACCAGTTCTCTCGCTTCTGTCTGTTGAGGCTCGTATGATTGTCGTAAAGTGCCAAGAACGGAGACCAAAATAGACAAAAAAGGGGGTCAAGGCAGGGATTTTAGCCAAGCCATTTCCTGTAAGCAAAAAACCAGAGGCGTACAAGAACGTCTGCTACTCTACGGGGCCGAGCCCCAAGTGACGACCATGCACCGAGATGAGGAAGACTTTGCATGCCGTTCCATTCACGCGCATGCTGAGAGCTCTGCTCAAGCAAACAGGGAAAGAGGTCCATGGAGTTCCGCAAGCTCGGGCAAACGGAAGACGTGGAGAAGACACGTTCCAGACCCTGCATGTTGGATTACATTGGCCTTTCTATCTCTCTCTGCTGATGCGCCCGGCAGGCGGCAAGACAGGCCGGCATGTTCGGTCCCCAGGAGCAGCTCTTCCTAGCCGAGACAGCTGCGTGTCCAGTTGTGGCCAGATACGGAGAGAAGGGGCGAGACTAAACAAGACGTGCAGGAGTGTCGTATCTTGCCTCACATGGGGTGTGTGGATGCTATGGTGCATACCGGCAGCAAGATCACAGCGGCATCTGCCAGAGAGACAAAAACAGAAAAGGACCCAATCTTGGCGATGGATGAACCACGGCGTCCAGGCAGCTGTCCCAGACGTAAAGAACACGTAGAGTCTGTTGCTGAATGGCAATTTCCGCCTTCATTTGCCGTGGGCCAGCTGTCGACTGATAGGGAAAGCAAGGCCCCGTCGTGCTCGGCTTGCCGTGGTTCGGTATCCAGCTCTTCTTCTCGGTGCCTGTCTTTTTCCCCGTTTGCTGGTAGCCACCAGTTGTTCTGTCCCATGCCCCATGCCCATGTCTAGGCGAATGGCTTGGTCTCTGCGCTCTGTACCTGAGATCCTCCGCTGCGATCCTCCGTTGTCCGTTGGGCCACTCCGTTGAGACAATCGGTTGCGTACGTTTTCAGCCCCCCCCCCCCCCCCCATGGCCGGCTATCCCGAGGACTGGCCGCTGCCGGCTAGTGGCCGTCCTGCCATCCGTCCCGCCGGCTCGTCCAGCACGCTGTGGCCGAGCTACGACGCGGGCCGCCACGGGGCCCAGCAGCATGTCCAGCAGCATGACCAGCACCACCTCCACGCCAATCCGCTGTCGACAAGCGCGCCGCTCCACGCCAATCCCCTGTCGACAAGCACGTCGGCCTCCACGCTGGCGCCGGGGTATGGCAGCCTGGAAGACGTGGCGGACCACGACGACGACGCATGGCCGCCGCGGCCGCCGCCGCCTCTCCGGATGCGCCCACAGCTGGAGCAGTTGTCGGCGTCGACGCTGGTGCCGGGCTCCCCTCGTGCGCCCACGCCCACACCGGAGCTGCCCCGGCCGGATGCCGCCCATCTGTCGGTGCCCACAGCAGCGCAGGAGGACGGTGGCCGGCCGCCGCCGCCGCCGACGACGGCCGCGTCGTCCCGCCGTCCGTCCCCGCGACGGTCGAAGCTGACGCGCGTCCCGCGTCGGCGCTCCCCGGGGCCCGGGCCCGACAACGGCGGACGCAGGCCACCGCCGCAGCAGAAGCCGAAGCAGCAGAAAGCCAAGACAAAGAGGGCCCCGGTGCTCGGGATCCCGGAGGCGACCAAGACCAAGTTCCGGCATTTCTGGGTTTGTGGCGCGACGATTCCCCCCCCCAGTCAAGGCCAATCCCATCACTAACACCACACACACCCCAAAATAGAGGATCTTTTCGTTTTCGACCGGGACCGACCGGCTGATGATCGCGGCGGCCGCGCTGGCGTCGATCTGCACGGGCGTCACCATGCCGCTGATGAATGTTGTGTTCGGTACGTCCCAGCCGGAGAGACCCGCCAATGCCGACCACACCCTGGACTGTGCTGACTGACCAACCCAGGCCGCGTGTTTGGCTCGTTTGTGGGCTACGACAAGCAGGGCCAGGCCGTCGTCATGACCGAGGACATGTTCCTGGCCGAGATCCTCACCTGCGTGCACTACTTGCTGTATCTGTTTGCCGCCCGTCTCGTGCTGGGCTATATTGCTTTTGTAGGTCTTCCTGCATCCCCTGTCCCTTGACCCCCCCGGCCTGACTGGAGTGCCCCCCCCAGCTCGGCTTCCGCATGGCCAGCCTCCGCATCTCGGCCGCGATCCGGCTCGCCTACATGCAGGCCCTCCTCGCCCAGCCCGTCAGCACGCTCGACCGGCTGGCCCCCGGGCACACCGCCGCCGTCCTCACGGTCAGCGCCCAGACGCTGCAGCTGGGCATCGCCGAGCGGCTCTCCACGCTCCTGCAGTCGGCCACGCTCGTGGTCGCCGCGCTCGTCGTCTCGTTCCTCTACAGCTGGACGCTGACGCTGGTCACCGGCAGCGGCCTGGTCTTCATCGTGGTCGTCTACGCCGCCACCACGCCGGTGCTCGTCCGCCGCCTCAACGCCATCCAGGCCATCGAGATCCGCGCCGCCACCGTCGCCAGCGAGATCCTCGGCGCCGTGCGCATGGTCGCCGCCTGCGGCACCGAGGCCGCCGCCAAGATGGCCGCCCGCTACGACGCCTGCGCCGACGCCTCGCGCCGGCAGGGCCTGCGCCTGTCGCCCGTCATCGCCCTGCAGCAGACGCCCGTCTTCTTCGGCATCTACGCCACCTTTGCGCTCGCCTTCTGGTACTCGCTCAACGAGTACAGCAAGGGCCACATCCACAGTCCCCAGACCCTCATCGTGTACGTTTTGTCCTCACCTCTTTCTTTTCTTTCTCACCTCTTACTCTTCTCATGTCTTCCTTTTCTGTCCTCACCTCTTTCTCTTTCTTTCTTTTCTTTCCCACCTCTTCCTCTTCTCCTTTCCCCCTTCTCCCTTCCTGTCCCTTGCTGACTTTCAGCGTCCTCTTCTCCGTCATGATGATGACCTCCGCCATCGGCGGCATCACCACGCCGCTCTCCGCCGCCGCCCGCGCCGCCACCGCCGCCACCCTCTTCTACGCCGTCATCGACGCCCCCGTCCCGCCCGACAACGGCCCCCCCGACGGCCCCCCCGACGGCCCCCCCGCCCACGCCGCCACACACGGCGACATCGTCCTCGACCGCGTCCACTTCGCCTACCCCATGCGGCCCGACCTCGTCGTCCTCGACGGCCTCTCCCTCACCCTCCCCGCCGGCACCACCACCGCCATCGTCGGCGCCTCCGGCTCCGGCAAGAGCACCATTGTCGCCCTCCTCGAGCGCTGGTACGACCTCGCCGAGAACAACGACGACGACAACAACCCCCCCCGGGGCAACCGTGGCGCCATCACCGTCGGCGGCCACCCGCTGTCCGCCTGGCCCGCCCGCTGGTGGCGCGCCCAGGTCGGCCTCGTCCAGCAGGAGCCCTTCCTCTTCCACGACACCATCTTCCGCAACGTCGCCTACGGCCTCGTCGGCACCCCCTGGGAGCACGCCGCGCCCGCCCGCCAGCGCCAGCTCGTCCAGGACGCCTGCCGCGAGGCCTACGCCGACGAGTTCATCCGCCGCCTGCCGCGCCAGTACGACACCCCCGTCGGCGCCGCCGGCGGGCTCCAGCTGAGCGGCGGCCAGCGCCAGCGCCTGGCCATTGCGCGCGCCATCGTCAAGCAGCCCGCCCTGCTCATCCTCGACGAGGCCACCAGCGCCATCGACGTCCGCAGCGAGCAGGTCGTCCAGGCCGCCCTCGACCGCGTCGCCCGCGCCCGCACCACCGTCACCATCGCCCACCGCCTGTCGACCGTGCAGCGCGCCGACCAGATCGTCGTCCTGCGCCACGGCCGCGTCGTCGAGCAGGGCACCCACGCCGCCCTCATGGCCCGCGGCCCCGGCGGCGCCTACCATGCGCTGGCCACGGCGCAGCAGCTCGTGCGGGAGACCGAGGCGCCGGCACAAGACGACCACCCCGACGACGACCACCCCGACGACGACCACAAGAGCCCCGCCATCGTCCTCGACGCCGCGTGGCCATCGTCGGGCCGACGCGCTGGTTCCGACGACGCGGACGGCCCGGACCGCTCCGACCGCTCCGACCGCTCCGACCGCTCCGACCGCTCCGACGGGCCCGCGGGCCCCGACCACCCCGAACCCGCGCGCGCGAGAAGCTTCTTCGACAGCTTCTTCCTGCTGCTGCGCGAACAGGGCAGCCAGTGGCCGTGGTATCTGGTGCTGTTCGCCGGCGCCGTGGTCGCCGGAGGTGCGTGCGTTTCCTGCTTGGGGCATCCGTGTCCCTCTCGCCTCGCTAACCCGTCCCAGCCAGCGCCCCCATCCAGGCCTACCTCTTTGCCATGCTCATCTCTCTCTTCTCCTTCTTGGGCGATGTCGCCTGGCTGCACGCCCTCACCAACTTTTGGTGTCTCATGTTTGCCGTGCTCGCCATGGCCGTCGGTCTGGCCTACTTTGCGTTGGGGTGGTCCGCCACGACGACAGCATTTGTGCGTGTCTCTTTTTTTTTCTGTCTCCTCTGCCTCTTTGTCTGCCTCCTTGCGTACTTCCTTTCCGCACTCTTCGCCCCTCCAGGGCCTGCTTCCCGTGTTTGCTCGCTGACAGGACACCGTTTAGAACATCACCTTGCACTACCGCAAGGAGTACCTCCGCAACATCCTCGCCCAGCCCATCGCCTTCTTCGACCACGACGGCCACAGCGCCGGCGCCCTCACCGCGCGCCTCGCCACCGACCCCACCCAGCTCCAGCAGCTGCTGGGCATGAACATGGCCTTTGTCGTCATCTCCGTGCTCAACGTCCTCGGCTGTCTGGCCGTCAGCTTCGCCTTTGGCTGGAAGCTGACCGCCGTCACCGTCGTCGCCTCCATGCCCGTCCTGCTGGGCGCCGCCTTTGTGCGCCTGCGCTACGAGCAGCGCTTCGAGCGCGCCGCCCAGGCCGTGTTTGCGGCGAGCGCCCAGCGCGCCGCCGAGGCCGTGGGCGCCTTCCGCACCGTGTCCGCCCTGACGCTCGAGGCCACCATCACCGCCCACTACGGCCAGCTGCTGCAGGACCACGTCCGCGGCGCCCTGTCCCAGTCCAGCGTGTCGACCCTCGTGTATGCCCTGAGCGACAGCGTGGCGCTGCTGTGCATGGCCTTTGTGCTGTGGTACGGAGGCAAGCTCATGGCCGAGCACGAATACCTGCCGTTTCAATATGGTCAGTGGGCTCCCTCCCACCTAGACATGGCGAAAACGGATTGCTAACCAAACAGTCGTCGTCTACATTGCCGTCATGCAGGGCGGCATGGGAGCCGGTCAATGGCTCAGTTTTGGGCCAAGTGAGTCGCCTTAAACCCCCAACCCCCCTTCCTCCTGTGCTTCTCGCTGAAGGTGGCATGCTTCGTCGCTGCTCTTTCCATCTAACTTCCTAGACATTGCCCAGGCCTCGGCTGCGGCCAACCGCATCCTCGACGTCCGCCAGCGCAAACGCCAGGACGGCCGTCTGGTGTCGCTGGACGTCGGCGACCTCGGCGCCGAGGACCGCGGCGTCAAGATCGAGTTCCGCGACGTGTGGTTCCGGTATCCGACCCGGGACGCCCCCGTGTTGAACGGGCTGTCACTGACGGTGGGACTCCGCCCCTTCGTACATGCGGCCTCTGGTTCCTCCGCTAATCCGTGCAGATCGAAAAAGGCCAGTTTGCCGCCATTGTCGGCCCGTCGGGCTCGGGCAAGACCACGGTCATCTCCCTGCTAGAGAGGCAAGAAACCCCCCCTCACATGGAGTATTTCTCCTTCGGACGATCCCCGCTGACAGCCCAGGTTCTATACCCCCTCCCGCGGGGAGATCCTCTACAACGGCCTGCGCATCGGCGACCTCGCCCTGGCCGGGTACCGCCGCGACATCTCGCTCGTCGCCCAGGAGCCGAACCTGTTTGACGGCACCCTGCGGGAGAACATCCTGCTGGGGGTGGACGAGGACAAGGACGAGACCCTCCCGGGCGGCGGTCCGGTGGACGCCCGCCTCCAGTCGGCCGCCGCCTCGGCGGGCCTGCACGACTTTGTGGTGTCTCTGCCGGCGGGGTACAACACGCCGCTGGGGAGTGCGGGCGTGGCGCTGTCGGGCGGGCAGAAGCAGCGGGTGGCCATTGCGCGGGCGCTGGTGCGAGAGCCGCGGCTGCTGCTGCTGGACGAGGCGACGTCGAGTCTGGATGCGGAGACGGAGCGGGCGGTACAGGGGGTGTTTGAGAGTCTAGGCGCCCGCGCCACGACCCGCGAAGCCACCGACGAAGTCGGGGGCGCAGCGGGCGAGAAAAGAAACGAGGCCACCGACGAAGGCGGAGCAGGTGAGAACAGAAACGGGGCCACCAACAAAGGCGGAGCAGGTGAGAAAGGAAACGACAAAGTCGGGAGACAAGACCGCTCGGGCCTGCCAGCTCATGGGATGCCCCACGTCCCGTCGCCACTCGACCGCGGCCGCCGGGCCGGCCGGCCGACCATGGTCATGGTGGCCCATCGGCTGGCGACGGTCCAGCGGGCGGACGTGATCTTTGTGATGGGCGACGGGCGGGTGCTGGAGCAGGGGAACCATGCCGCGCTGCTGGCCCGCCGGGGCGTGTACTACCAGATGGTCAGTGCGAGCCGCTCTCTTGGTGTCATCTTTCCCCGTCTTTGCTAACTGAACAACAGTGCCAAGCGCAGGCGTTGGATCAATAGGATGAGTAAGATGAATACGACCATCAAGATGGAAAGCCGCAGTAATGGAGGGTTCAGTTTTTAACAATTTCTTTGAATTTTGCTTTTATCAAACGTTATAAACCCACTTCTTCTTCTTTTTTCTCCTGTCTATTAGTATAATGGAGAGCAAGACCGGAAAAAAATACAATATAAAACAAGAAACCGAGAACAAGAACAAACCCAACGTTGCGCGGGTTGGCTTGTTCCACTGCAGACCCTCCTCAGCGGGACCTCGTGGTGACTGGCTGTTTCGAGGTATGGAAACAGAATGGATGCGAAAATGGAAACCGGAAATCAAGGAGATAATAAGTCTTTGACATAGGAGAGAAACATGACATGTGTGCGGGGAAAAAAGGACAACTAAAAGGAGATATATGCAGATAGATAGATGAAAAAGAACCGAGCGTCGTGAGGATGCTAAAAGTATGACTGGGAGAGACAGAAAGAGAGAGAGAGAGAGAGAGAGGTAGTGATCAAACTCCCGGGTGGCCCAAGCAAAAGAGAAAGAGAAATACAACAAGGGGGAATCATCCAATTAAAACAGCAACTTTTGAACAACAAGCGAAAAGAAAAAGGAGACGGGGAGGGTGCCGTCCGGCCCTTTTCATTACTCCTTCTTCGCCTTGATTGTCCTCTTCTTCTTGGGCACCCGCACCAGCCAGTACACACCCAGGGCCGCCACAATGTTGAAGCCGATATACGCCCACATGATGCCAAAGTTGCGCCACCGCTGGTTGTAGTCGGAGTACACGCTCGTGAGCACCGCGTTCGTGTACCGCACCGTGCAGAATGTGCATTGGTCCGTGGCGTTCTCGTCCACCAGGTAGCCGCCCGCCTGCGCAATGTACGACTGCATAAATGTCCCGCAGGTCTCGCCCGACGGCGGCGAGAAGTGCAAAAACTCGTTGTCGGCGCAGTACGCTTCCACATTGGCCACGCCGACCGCCAGCATGGCCGAGATCATGTACGTGAAGGGGGACAAGCGGTACATGAAGATCCAGAAGCGCGGCAGCGTGTCGGGGCCCGCCAGGACACCGCAGAAAATCAGGCACAAGCTGAAGAGCAGATTGGCAATGTTGCCACCACCCTCGGCCGTTTCGAAGCCGGCAATGATCATGTCCGTGAACGTCGATGTGAACAGCATGAAAACCCAGATGAACAAGAACATCAACGCACCGCGCTCGTGCAGCTGGCCGGCTGCCGATGCATTCTCGTACAGACCGACCGGGTAGTACCAGCAGAAGAACATGATCACGGCCATCAGCGTGTTCCACGGCAGCTCGACCACAATCTGCGACAGCATAAACACCTTCCAGCTGTAAACCTTGGAGGGCCGCTCGCGCACCTCGTACAGAGACCGCTGGATGACAAAGTGTGGCATGGTCTGCTGCACCAGCTGGCCGAAAATGGTCAGCAGCTGGAACAGCGTGAACAGCTGGTTCTGCAGGCCTTGGATGGTCAGGGGTGCCTTGTAGAACACGAAACCGATAAACAGGGCGACCAGCGTGCACAGAACCGCCTTGGAGTAGATGTACGATGGAGTACGCCAGTACTGCTCAAAGACACGCTTGCTCACGACCAAGAACTGCTGGCCAAAAGGCGCAGCGAACTCGCGGTAGTCGGCCTTGGACTTTTCTGGGGCCGGCGCCGGGTGGTCGTGTAAGCGCTGCAGCTCAGCGCGCACGCCGGCACGCTCGGGCGAGTCCAGCCACGCCTGGTGCCAGTCAACGTCCGAGTGCGAGCCGGGAGCGGCACCAATGACCTCGAGCATCCACTCGGCCGGGTTCGCGTCGTCAGGGCACTTGACGCCGCTCCTGCGCTCAAAGTAGCTCGTCATGGTCTCGGAATTCTTGCCGATATCGCCGAAATAGACAGTCTTGCCGCCCTTCATCAGGAAGAGCAGGCGGTCGAAGCGCTGAAAGAGCATGGCCGAAGGCTGGTGAATGGTGCACAGAATAGCTTGGCCGTTCTTGGTCAGTTTCTCCAGCAAGTCGAGAATAGCCCACGAAGTTTGCGAGTCGAGACCGGAAGTAGGTTCGTCAACGAAAAGTAGGAGAGGAGGCTTAGCCGCAAGTTCGACGCCGACTAAAAGAAGAGGGATTAGTAAATACGCATATCACAGGAAGAGCTTAACTTTGAGAGGGATACATTCCCATAAAAAAAAAAAGAAAAAAAAGGAAAAAAATAAGAAAAAATAACGTACTAGTTAGTCGCTTCCGCTGTTCCACGTTCAAGCCTTCGCCGGGAACACCGACGACAGCTTCGGAGTACTCTTCCATATCCAGCAGCTTAATCACCTCGTCCACGTATGCCAGCTTCTCAGCACGCGAAACGTGCGCGGGCTGGCGCAGCAGAGCACTGAAGTTGAGAGCCTCGCGCACCGTGGTCGTCTGGAGATGCAGGTCCTGTTGCTGGACGTAGCCCGTCTTGCGCTGGAAGGACTGATCACGCTCGTGGCCATCCACAAACATATCACCGGTGATCACGCCCATGGAGGTACGGTCAGCCAGACAGTCAAGCAGGGTGGTCTTGCCGGCACCGGAAACGCCCATCAGCGCCGTCAGCGTGCCCGGCTTGACCCAGCCATCGACGTGGTCGAGAATGCGTCGGTTTTCCTTCTTGATTTTCACGTCGTAGCACACGTCCTGCCAGTGGAAGACACTGGTAGAGCCCTGGATCATGGCGCCGTCGCTGCGGTAGCCGGTTTCCTTGTCGCTGACGTGGCCCTTGGCGTCGTTCGCAAACGCAGCAGTAGAGCCGCCCGCCGTGACGGGGCCTGCCTCGATATCGCCGCTGCCGTTCTTCTCCTTGAACACGGCCGGCTTGTAGCCGCGACGGAAGACGAGCACCTCGCCCTTGGACTTCTTCTCGGACACAATCTCGGCGGACACCATGTAGGTGACCAGGAAAAACAGGATGAACCCAATGACAATGCCAATGTTCCGCCACTTGTGCGCGTGGAAGTACTGGAACTGGGTCCCGATATACGCGTCGCCCTCGACATACGGATTGCCCGTGACCGAGCCGACCGTTGAGCAGACACGATTGCTCGAGGGCACGTCGGCGTAGCCTGGGATGGCGGGGCTGGGCACAAAGTCGGTGCAGATGAACTGGCGCCCGTGGAACTCGTTGACCATGAGCGACTCAAAGGCGTACGCCATGGGATCGACGTAGTTGATCCAGCGGCACCAGCCCAGCATGTAGTTGATGGGGATGACGAAGCCGGTAAACGTGATCAGGGCAAGAATCATGATGGCGGCCGGCACCATGGCCTGCGAAAGCGTGCGCGAAGACGAGGCGATGGTGCGGAAGACCATGGACATGGCCAGGACGACGAGGAAGTTCATCAGCAAGAAGAAGAAGAAGGCGCCGGGCTCGCGTCGCAGATTCGTCATAAAGTAGATCACCAGGTTGAATAAGATGGCATTGGACACCTTGTAGGGCATGTCGCACAGCATGGAGGCCACGGCCTCGGCGGACGGGTGGTACAGGGCGTATCGGTCGTGCTTTTCGACAATGGGACGCTGGGCATACAGGGTCAGGATCTCGAGAGCACTGGAGAAGGCGTTCATGAGGCAGGCAAAGAAGAGCAGGGCGCCGCGCTGGAAGAAGCTGCTGGTGGTCGGCTGCAGGTTGTAGAAGACGGAGGCGATAATCAGGGCCATGATGAAGTTGCCGATGAGGGCGCCGATGGTCAGGCTGGGGTCGCCCACGAGACGCCTCCAGCCACGCCACAGGTTGAGCTCGATCTGCTGGCTGTAGGAGAGGGTGTAGGGGCTCTTGGCGCGCAGGGCCTTGGCCTGCTGGGCGCGGCGCGAGGCGCGGAAGGCGTCGGCGTCGGGGCCGTTGATGGGGTGCTCGGCCTTGTAGTTCTCGATCTCGGTCTGGAGCGCGGCGTACTGGGCCGAGGCGCGCCAGGCGGCGGCGAACTCGTCGGGGGTGCGCGGCGCGCGGCCCTCGAAGCCCTCGCGCACGATGCGCTCCTGGGGCGCGGTCATGGAGGTCAGGAAGTCGGGGGTGGTGGCGCGCGGCGGGCAGTAGAAGCCCAGGTCGACAAAGTACTGGCGGGCCGGGCCCGTGGGACCAAAGTAGATCTGGCGGCCCTCGTAGATGACGGTGACCTTGTCGAAGAGGTCGTAGGCGCTCTGGGGCGCCTGGTAGATGGAGACCACGGACGTGCTGCCAAACAGCTCCGTGTTGAGGCGCAGCGTGCGGCAGAACTCGATGGCGTTGGCGCTGTCCAGGCCGCGCGTGCTGTTGTCCCAGCACTGCAGCGGCGCGCCCGACAGGGCCGCCTCGGCAATGGTGACGCGCTTGCGCTCGCCGCCCGAGACGCCGCGCACGTACTCGTTGCCGACGCGCGTGTTGACCGTGTGGGAGATGCCGAACATGGCCATGACGACGTCGCGCAGGTGGCCGGCGTACATGCGCTTGGTGATGCCGTGGGGCAGCGAGCGCGGCGCGCGCGCGCTGGCGGCAAAGGTCAGCGTGTCGCCAACGGACAGCTGCGGGAAGTGCACGTCGACCTCGGCGGTGTAGATGGACTCGCCGCGGTGGGCGGTGTGCATCTCCTTGGCCGTCATGCCCTGGTAGTTGAAGTAGGACTGGTCGTCGATGTAGATGCCGTTGGTCTCGCCGGCGATGGTCTTGAGCAGCGTCGTGCAGCCGGCGCCGGGCGGGCCCAGCACGACCAGCATCTCGCCCTTGTTCACCACGCCGTCAAAGTCGCGCAGGATGTCGATGCGGCGCTTGCCCTTGCCCACCAGCTGCTGGGCCATGGTGCCGGCCATCAGCAGCACATTGGCGACGTCCTTCTGGTAGTCCGTGGCCGCGCCGTAGCCGTACACGTTCATGTTCTGGAAGGCGATGCCCGAGGTGCGGAAGTTGTGGCCCTCGGTCTCCATCATGTTGACCACGGCCTTGGCCCAGCGCTGGCCGTTGAAGTGGTCGCCGTGCGGGTTGAGCGGCGAGTCGGGGTCCAGGGCCGCCTCGATGAAGACGTTGCTGCCGCCCTGGAACGCCGACTGCGTCGTCATCTTACGCGCCAGCGCCTGCACCACGCTGCTGCGCCGCTCCATCTCGATGCGGTTTTCCGCCTCCTCGTCGTCCTCTTCTTGGTCGTCGTCGTCCGTGATGCCGTCCTTGCTGCCGCCGCCGCCGCCGCCGCCGCCGGCGGTGTTGCTGCTTTTGCTGCCGGGCAGCGAGATCTCCTTGCCGTCCTTGGCGCGGTTGTGGACAGACTCGCCCGTCTCCGTCACCGACGTGGCGCGCGTGTGGACGCCTTCGGCTGTTGGCTCCAGGCCGGCGACGCCGCCGGTGCCGGTGCCGGTGCCGGTGTTGACCAGGTCGTCCTCGTCGTGCGTGACGTGGCGCGACAGAGGCACGCCCATGGCCTGGGCCGTGCGGTCATAGCTCCCAAAGGAGCCTGCGAACGCCATTGTGCGTGCTGTGCGCCCAGGACGAGCTGTCTGGTCGGGTCGGTGTCTGGCTGTAAAGCGTACAGGGATCACCAATTGGGTCGGTTGGTATCAATGCGTTGTTGTCTGAACGCGTGCAAAGATAAGCAGAACAGCGGCTTGCTTGCTTCAGTCGTGGGTGCCGTGAGCACGTGGGGTATGGCTCAGGAACGGAGCATCAACGACAAAGGCGACGTTGAGCGTAGAGGGGGGGGAGAGCCGGAGGCTCAGCTAATAAAAGTAGTCCCCCAAGGGAGAGTCGACACCCTGGGTGGCGCTGGGGTGATGACGTCTGAGATAAAAAAAAATCGCGAGCTCGGTGAGAGAGATCCGCGATCGAAAAGCACCATCGGTCGGGAGAGCGCTGACGAGAGACGGCCGGGAATGGAGGGCGAGAAAGGGAAGACTCTTGGGGAAATGGAAGAATCAAGCGTATTAAGGGAAACCCGAAACAAAGGAAGCGGGAAGTAAACACAGAAGAAGAAAGAGAAAGAGGAAAAAGAAGAAGAAAAACAGCTCCCGAGGCAGTATTCTGTCAGGCTGTTCCAAGACGGTCGAGGCGACGGTCGGCGCGAACAGGCAAGACACTGCTCAGTGAGGAACTGCAGTGGGAAGAAGAAAGGGGCCTGAGGGACCAAAAACAAAAGTCGCGAGACCAGAAAAGAAGAGCATCGCCCATCCAAAGGAGCGTTTTCCACCATCCCAATCGGGGATCCGCCTCGTCAAATAGGGCCCATGGGGAGACGGGTTCCACATGGCCGGACTCGACGAAGAGCCCGAAAACGAAGAATGAGAAATAAAAAGCAACCAGTCAATTGGAAGAAAACGACAGCCCTGGTGGAGGGTAGGGGTAGCTGCCAACGGGTGGACGAGGAGGGCGAAGCGAGAGGAGCGAGCGAACAAGCTCAGGGGGGGTGGCAAGTGGGCCTGCGGGAAGCTGGAGGCGGATGGGGACACCGGACAATCAACGCTACGTGCGGACTACCCTGGTGTGGGAGTCCTAGCGCAGTGTGTGTGTTTTCCGCCAGTGTCTCTTGTGTGTGTTTTCCGCCGGTGTCTCTCTCTCTTGTGTGTGTTTGTTTCTGAAAAGTCTGTTCTGTTCAGACGTTTCTCGTACGGCCCGCGTTGCCAAAGCAGAGGCTTGCTGCCCGCCCCAGTCGCGCCTTCCCCGGTCCCCGTACCTGCCTGCTTGCCTGCTTCTTGCTCGGTTCGCGCGCGGGGACTTTTCGCACATCTGTCCATAGCATGTCGACCTCTAGGCAGGCACGACCGAGAAACGGCCCGGTCTGGCAGCTGGTCTGGTGCTTGGTGCTGTTGCAAACCGCTTGCCAGCTGCTGCCTGCTGGATTGTCTTGGATGGCTTTGTTTGGCCCTTCTGTTGTTGACTTTCTGTCGCCGTTGCTAGCGCTACGGTGCGCGTACCAGGTACGTGTACGTACATAGTCGTACTGTCTCAGCCTGGGCCATCTCTGATCTCCATCGCCGCCCCACCATTTCACGACCTGCGGTGTACCTTTTTCCAGAGGCTACCGTGTAGGCGAACGACTCCTCGTACACCGTACTCGTACACGGCCCTAGACGGCCCTGAAGATGGTCCTGGTTGGGCCCAGTCTTACTCCCCCGTAAACTTGCGCCAATACGCTCAACGGCAACGACAGTGATGAAGTCCCAGATATGTTCTCTAGCGCGGTCGCCAAGCTTAATTTGACTAGGTTGCTTACAGGGCAGTAAGATACGAGTACGTACTATGTACATTGTAGTAGACCGTAACGCACAGGCGGTGCTCAACACACAGCACACACGGTATTGTGTACGAGTATGTCCAGCTGGTCATACGTAGTATATCGCATGCACATTACTCAATCCGGCGCCTGCCAGAAATGAATTCCTGGGCGGTAACCGGGTTCCAGGTACCTGGCCGACCCCGAATCTGAATTCGAATGAAGAAGCTATTTACACAGTGTGTACTGTGTACTTGCTCTCTGTCCGGTCTTTAGGATTTGGCGTGCTTCCAGCCCATCAGGCCAATGACGTTGCGTGCGCTGGCATTATTGGCCCACTTGGCGGCTCGGCCTCAAGACGACCCGCCTCAGGTATGTACCCAATGCGCCAGATCTCCAGTGAGGTAGGTATCTTACGCTGATTGAGCCGAACTCTCACAAGATTGCAGGGCTTAAAAATCGTCATAAAAACCCTCCGATTGCAAGATGCACAATACAAAGGGAGAATAAAAAACGCCACTCTTTCCAGGTTTCCCTCACACACCCTCCCGCCCCAAGTAACCCCCAGTTCACCCCAGTCCGTCCTCTCGGGTTTATTGTCAACCCGACTTCCCGTCCACTTTCAGAGGAAGATGCCTCCCGGTGCGTGTTCCTATCCACCATCTGATCCCGCGCCCGGATTTAGCGAGTACGCCTATTCTAACGAGCCTTTCTTACGTTCTAGACAGTTTCCACAAAAGGTCCTTCTTTCTACCCGGTCTACAATAACCCCCAGCTATCGCCGCTGTTCGTCCGCCGAACTGCGCGTGTCAGACAGGCTCTCGTTGTCAACCACACCACAGCGTCTGCGCACTGCACCACAACACGGCTTTTGCACACACCTGCAACCACTGCAACATCTGCCGTGCTGTGAAAGACAGCCTGATGGGATCCTCAACACAGTCAGCGGCCCGTCCGGCAGGACAATCGGCAGGATTCTGGCTTCGGCAGTTGTGACTCGACCGCTCTGCTTTGTCGACTCCGTACGAGTATGCTCTGTCTCTGGCTTTCACCACCCCTTGTCTCTCGTCTCCTTGGCCGTGTGCATCTTCGGACCATGATCGTAATCGCCGGAACGCCGTAAGCAAACAAAACCTGTTCCGCCGGAGTGGTCCGCCTCTCCGAACACGAATAAGAGTACGGCGCCTTGCGGCCCAGAAAAGAAAAAGAACAAAATTGCAGAGTTCCTTCTACCAAAGAGTTGCAGGGCCGAACACCAGCTCAGCCGCGTTTCACCCGAAAACAGCGGCGGAAATCCCAGCTGGGACACAGCTGGGACAGAGCTGGGACAAGGAGCTGGGACAAGGAGCTGCGGGACGGCCTCTGGCTCATAGGTACCTCTGCACTGTTGCCGCACTCCCGTATTACACACAAGAAGCTCGTCGCGCTCTTCTTTGCCTGTCTCTCATGTCACATGTAACCCTTTCTCGGATGCCGGAAGAGCCATTGCGGCTACGTGCAGTTTTGGTCGTATGTTGTGCGCCCATGCAGCTATGTGCGTTCTTGAGAGTACGCGGTAAGATACATCCAAATCAGAAAGAACCCTGCCGCACTCGGATTGAGTCCGCTCACTGGGCCAGGCATTTTGCGACCGTTTGATGATGCCAGCCAAGCATGCCCAGCGCCGGCAAAGTCCCAACAAAGCCCAGTAAATAAGAAAAAAAGTGTAAGAATTGTTACCCGTTGTGGGCATCTTGACCGGCTCACGCCATTCCGAATTCCGTGCCACCAGACAAGAGGAATTGGCCATACCATTCCTTGTTCATATGGGCGGCGGAATTCACGGTTCCCGCGGCTGATCACGGTTCGTCTTGCTCTTTTTGGTCCGAAATGTTCCCCAGCCAAGATACTTGTCACGAGCAAAGAATCCTGGATCCTGCGTCAGGTGCCTCCCTACTGCGGGTGCGCACCCTGTGGTCCTGCCAGATCCTGCAAGGAGAAACGACCTGCAAGGAGAGCAGATTCTCCAACCCAACAAAAAAAAAAAAGGCTGCGCCGCAGCAGAAAATGTATCCTCTTGCATCATAGTTGCCCTGTAGTTGGTGGCACTTTTGCGCCACAAAGAAAAGATTCAGTACGAAATGCCATGCACTATGACGAGGCTTTATTTGTAAGGTGGCATTGGATCGTTACCCGCAACCGAGAACGAAACGGTCAGCCGGAGATGCCAGGAAAGGAAATTGGGTGCATGCCGACAAATGAGAAGCCCCATATGCTGAAGGACTGTGGGTCCACTATTATTTCTCTCGGTATTACATAGTATTACTCGTTACCTTCCAACAATAAATACCACGTACAAAGTATTTGCGGTGTAAGACCCAAGCTTGTCTAGCTGTTTGCCAGTGCTTCAGACAGAATCTTGTGTGTGAGTGTCGACTGGGAAAGGGACGGAGGGGGTGTTTCAAAATCATAATATCAACAACATGCATGCGTCCCGGATGTTCGTATTCGTCTGACCCACGGACGAATAGTCGCCCTCGAGCTTGTCCGCCTCTGCATCGACTTTGGTGACGGGAAACACAACGGCCGTGTAGTCGAGCGTATTGACCCAAGGCGTGAGGGCTGGACGTCAGCAATAGGAGAGGGGGGGGGGGCAAAAAAAAATAAGAGAGAGCGCGTAGGAGGACCGATTCAACATCAGTCTGCTGAGCTCGATGTCGGCCTAAACGCGGCCCAACGAACGACGGCCAAGCCGACGGCGGCATTGGCTGGAAATCATGCAGTGCTACGGTCGACTGACCGAAGAGCCTCGGTGACGGGTGCCTGCCGTTCCTCAACAAACACGCAAGCAGCGCTCCGTACCAGTCGGATCCGATGCGGTGAACGACAGGACGTTCTCCCGGACCCGCCCATGCCGATCGCTGCGGCCGTGCCGACAACCCAAATCAGCAACTCCGCCGGGTTGCCGGCCGAGTCGTAATCTGTGGTCCGTTGTCCGTCGTCTTGGGTCGGATCGTCGTCTTGGCAAGACGCATGTCCGTACTCGTACACGTAGCCAGACTGGATCAAGTCCCTCTGTGCTGCGTTCGCTCTTGTCGCAAATCTGCTCCTTGTGCTTTTCGGCCGTCTGACTCATCTCCTCGCTCTGGTATATACAACCAATACATGGCATTTCACATGCCCATCTTTGCTTCGCTGGTGGTGTCTGACGAGGGTCGCCATCGGAAAGACATCAAAAGTCCACTGGACGGCCCACTTGGCCCCTATCTGACGCTGCAACTCACTCACCCCACAAACAGCACGCTAACTACGAGTACATCATGCTCGTAACTTACAGCGCATTATTGAACATCCATTCGAGCCCCTCTACCTCCCCTATCTTCCCCCCAGGGCCTCCGTCTTACGGCGGTAATTCTCCCTAATTCTAGGGAGACCGCGGGCGTTGTCTCCTGAACGCGTCAGGTACTCGTATTACAAAAACGCTTCTACGAGTAGGTATCTATGCCGATCCTTCTAGAACTGTTGTCCACCCACTCACCACACCGTACACGTAATAGTAGCTTTGGACAGGGGACGGCGCCGGACCTCCCACTTCGCTCCAGAACGCCGTCACGGAGACTTTTTTCCCAGTCGGCCAAACTTTCATTAGACAGGGTGTAAGACACCAACAGGGAAGATGAACGCTTATCCAGGCGTTCGCCTAATAAATTCGACTTCCTGTCGTCTTGGCCTTGACTCACGTTTCTTATCTTTTTGTTCATTTCCACACTTTGCGTAAACAAGCATCCGCAGGTCCACCACGCACCGTTTTGGGCCTTTCTGGCCCCCTCCCGACGCGTCGTGGAATACTTTAGAACATCCACGGCGGGAGCGGCCGGGATGACGGGGCAATCACCAGCCCGAAATCTCCAACCAACCCAACGACAAGTGATATCGAGTAAAAAAAAACACAAGTACAACACATTGCTCTTATTTCATTCTGATGTGGACAAAGACAGTGTCTTACTCGTGGGGTTTTTTTTTGTCTGTTTTGTCTTTCCTGGTCCCCCTTGTTCCTGTAAGGGAGATTTTTTTTTATGACGGCTTCTCTCAGCCGGCGTTCGAAACAAGTGCGGCACCAGCGAGATAGCCCGCAAACTAGGAAACAAAGTTTACAGGCGCACCTTTGCATGTTTAGTACTGTTTAGTTATGCTCTAATGTGTTTTGAGCTGGCCATGGATGCAAAGGCAGGAACACCCTTTGCCACCACCAGGAGCTGTCCCACGAAGAGAGAGCTGGCTAGGAGTCCAAAACAGAACGGCTCTCGGATAGCATTCGATCCGCATATCAAAGCGGGTCCTGTTATGTGAACAAAAGAAAAAAAGAAAAAAAAAAGATTAGGAGAAAAACCTAAAACAAAATACTATGCACATGGCACATAGGGATATCAGCAGTGACGGTGCCTGTCCGAAATGCCTGTGAGATGAACAAGGCACTCCTAGGTCTTCCTGTATCATTTAGCACGCAACGTGCAAGCCATGTCACAGTTGTATGAGAGGAACCATATAACCATAATCTTCATAAGTATATTAACTCTTTTTTTTTTCCTTTTTGGGGCCGAGACGCTTCTTTTTCTTGGCTACTTTGTCCAAAACACCCCGCTCGGGCTGTTGTTTGATTCGGGAACTGAAACACGAACCTTGGGTTCGGGTCGATCGCGCGGGGGAGGTGGCGAGGGAACCGAGCTTTGCTTCATGCAGCCCTGCACTGGCACGACGAGTGACCTGACGAAAGCAGTATCGACGTCTTGGTGAGGAACCATATGTGTTTGATCTTATTGCAACCCCGTTTTGTGTATAGTGGGTGGAGGGGAGCACAGTTCTTGGCTTGAAGCTGTGCGTGTCTCGTTGTATCACAGACAAAATAGATGAATATGGAACTTGGTAAACCTGATTACAATGAATTGAATCTAATGACAGGAATTCGAGTTTACGAGTGGTCTTGTCTTGCCTGAAAGAAAAAATTGCCGTTGATCATGTATTGATCTGAAAAGACTCTGATAACGTTAACACTAACAGAGTTGAGCTCCCGTAAGAATTCTACAAATTTCTTGCACTGAATTTTTTTTAAAAAAGAGCCAACCCCATATATTTAATGTATATTCATAACTAGACGTCGTTGTCGTGCCTTTCGATTTCGTAAACATTATCGATGTTGTTATTTGAAGAGGAAGTAAGGGCATCGATTACTTGTCCAAACAAATGTAATAGAACAAAAAGAACCATACAAATTCTCGAAATGCTCGAGCCGAGTATCTTTGGGTTCCACTGATACTCATATTTTTTACATCATATAACTAGTTCATTGCATGCAACTCGGAGAACTCCCCAGAACCCAATCATCACGAGGGTGCAAGCATACCGGAACTATTGCCATGTCTACCGTTATTCAAAAAACAGTCTCGTTGGAAACGTCAAATGCAAAAACCTTGCTATGCAGTGCTCTCAAATGTGGAGAGGCACACAACTGTGAGCCTCTACCAACTCCTTCTCCAGCCTTACGTTCCCTTCCCGGCCAACAGCTTCGTCTGGATCTCGATCTGGAACTTGCGCACCCATGCACTGAACTCATCCCCCTTGTCTTCGCCACCTTCCTTGACCTCCCATGGCCGGGACAGCAGTTCTGCAACTGCACAGGCATCTCCGAAACTGCTCTCCATCAGCTTGTCCACATCCGCCCGGTTCAGTCCGTAGAACGCCATGGCCAGGTCGTCGAACTTGTCCGGGAGGACCTTGAGAGCGGCCACGGCACCATCCAGGCGCGCGGCCGTGTCGGTGGGCCTGGCTGTGGGTAGGATGGGGGGCAAAGTGCGCAGGCGCCTCTTGATGATGGCGGAGAACAGCAGGCCCACCAGACGCATCTTCTTGAGGGACATGTCGAGGCGCGGCCGGAGAGCGTCTGGGTCATCCGCAGGGATGTGCCGGGACGAGCTATCCATGAAGGCGTCGACGGCCGCCTGGGCATCGGCATACGGGTGGCCGCCTCCTCCTTGCTTGTTGTCGTTGCCGTCTTCCAGATCGGCCTCACCCGCCGTTTCTTCCTCGTCGTCGTCGTCGTCGTCGTCGTCTTCTTCCTCGCTCCACTCCTTCAGCTCCTCCAACGTGTCCTTAATCGTGGCCGACAGCTGCTCGACGATCTGGATCAGACGGCCGCGCACGCCCAGCTTGGCCAGAGCCATCAGCCCGTCGCACTCTTTCCAGAGTATGCCGATATTGGTAAAGTTGTTGCTGGAGGAACTGCTACCACTGGCCCCTCCTCCTCCCCCACCGGCGCTGCTTCTGCTGCTGCTTCCTGCTGTCTTCTTCCCCTTGTCGGAGGTGGACAGAACACGGCCGTCTCGCGGAATGGACTCGAGCAGCTGTTGGAGTTGGCCCAGCAGACTCTCGCTGCGCGTTGCCACATCGCGCTGCATGCAGTACGTGTACCGGTCGCCGTAGCAGACCTCAACGGCCTTGGCCAGGGCCGGCACCGGTCCATGTACGACTTCCTGGACCACCCTGGAAATGGCTGACGGCGTGAAGGGCTCGTTGATGATCAGCAGCGAGAGCTTGGTCGAGTGCGCCCGGATGAGCGTGGCCGAGTCGTGGGCCAGCGCCAGGGCATCCAAGGGCGTGGGCGGGTTCCAGCTGGCTGCCGGCTTGGGATTCGAAGAAGACGACGCCTCCTTGTCCTTGGGTGGTTGCTGCACCGCACAGTGTCCAACGGCGTCGGCGTAGATGTTGTGGACAAAGCCCTTCAAGTTCTTGACCACAGCCACCGAGTTGTCGACGACCGAATTGAGGGCGTCCACCTCTGCTTGAGGCGGGTTTGCGGGGGCCATTGCTACCTCTGGAAGAATGCCTTCTTTTTGAATTATACCAAATGATTTTCTCGAAACAAATCGAAAAGTTCTGTTGAAAACCGTCGCTGGACCCTCTACTTCTGCCTAAAAAGTTCACGACATGGATGTCCAACATTTTTTTTTGGGGGGGAATCCATCCGATAAGGGACCTTGATAAGGCAGCCCCCGCGGACGAAGCTGACCTAAGATTTCCCCTGACTAGAAGGTCATGTGATAGAGCTCCACCCCATTCAGCCGACCAATAGACGGCCACGTTACGGACAGCTTGTCGTGTTTGAGGACAGCTTCCCTCCAGGAAGGTGTTGCCAGTCCTGCACATTCAATCCCCTTTTCCCTTTCTCGCGCCGCCCTTCCCCCCCCAAGTCCCCCCCAGCTTCAGCTTACGACTTGATGAAGACCTCCATCAATCCATCATAACCAGTCACCATGCGACAGACCGGGGCGTTGTTGTTTGTGGGTGCGTTTGCCGGCACAGGTGCGGTGGCAGCAGCCAATTTGCCCAAAGGCGTCAGTCCCGAGTGTAAGTCAATGGCGATGGTGTCCTTGGGAGGACGACAACGAGGACAAAACAAACAGAGTCCCCTTCTAGGACAAAGAAACTCTCCCAAGCTTCCATTGGACAACCAGCTAACTGCAACTGCTCCAGTCGCCCAATACTACACCTCCACCGCCGACTCCTTTGCCTGCATCAACCATCCAGACATTGTCCTCCCGACCGCCCAGGTCAACGACGGCTCCTGCGACTGCCCTGACGGCTCCGACGAGCCTGGCACCTCGGCCTGCGCCTTCCTCGACCCCCATTCGCCGTCCCAGCCGCTGCCCGGCTCCCTGGCCGCCGGCCGCACCTCCGCCAACGCCCAGCTCGCCCTCCCCGGCTTCTGGTGCGAGAACAAGGGCCACGTCGGCGCCTACGTGCCCTTTGCCTATGTCAACGACGGCATCTGCGACTACGAGCTGTGCTGCGACGGCTCCGAGGAGCACGCCCGCCACGGCGGCGTCCGCTGCGAGAACCGCTGCGCCGCCATGGGCAAGGAGCACCGGCGCGTCGAGACGGCCCGGCGGCAAGGGCAGGAGCGCGCGGCCAAGCGCAAGGCCGCGCTGACCAAGCAGGCGAGCAGCCTGCGCCAGGCCGTGGAGGAGCGGGTGGCCAAGTTCCGCACCGAGATTGTCGCGCTCGAGGCCAAGCGCGACCAGCTGGAGCAGGCGCTGGCGGACACGGAGCGGGCCGAGCGCAGCAAGGTGGTGCACACGGGGGCGGGCCCGGGCAAGACGACGGGCAAGCTGGGCGTGCTGGTCAGCCTGGCACGCAAGCGGGTCGACGAGCTGCGGGACACGCTGGACAAGGTGCTCGACCACCGCGACGACCTGCAGGACAAGGTGGACGCGCTCGAGAAGATCCTGGGCGACCTGAAGGAGCAGCACAACCCCAACTTCAACGACGCCGGCGTCAAGGCCGCCGTGCACGCCTGGGAGGACTACGCCGCCCGCGCCGCCGGCGAGAAGAAGCCCGCCGTAGCCGAGGGCGACGTCTACGAGGTTCTCAAGGAGGACTCCGCCGAGAGCGGCGTCAACTGGGCCGAGTTTGAGACGGACGACGCCACCGACACCGATGTTTGTAAGTCCTCCATCCCTCCGCGTAGCAGGCAGATCTTCGCCTGTCCCTCCACCCCCTCCCCCCGTCGTTCTCGTTCTTCCTTTACTGACTGGCTAGTGTACACGTTCGAGGCCTACTTGCCGCCCCCCCTGCGCGACTATGTCTACGAAAAGAAGACGGCGCTGCGCGCCTGGCTCGTCGAGAACGGCATCCTGGCGGACAACGGCGACGGTGCGGCGTCGGCGGCGGCCGAGGCGCCCGCGGTCAAGGCGGCGCGCCAGGCCTTCCAGAACGCGGACAACGACCTGAGTGCCCGGCGGTCGTCGCTGACCACGGACGAGGCGGACCTGCAGCAGGACTACGGCGCGGCGGACGTGTTCCGCGCGCTCAAGGACCAGTGCACGAGCCTGGACGTGGGCGAATACGAATACGAGCTGTGCTGGCTGGGGCAGGCGACGCAAAAGTCGAAAAAGGGCCACGGCCACACGAGCCTGGGCCGCTTCGAGCGGATCGACACGGAGACGGCGGACGAGGAGGAGCGGCTGGACGGCAAGAGCCTGGGCAAGGGCCCGCGCATGGTGCTGCGCTACGAGAACGGACAGCACTGCTGGAACGGGCCCAACCGGCGGTGCGACGTGTGGCTGGGGTGCGCCGAGAAGGAAGAGATCTGGCGGGTCACGGAAGCGGAAAAGTGCGTGTACAAGATGGAGGTGGGCACGCCGATCGCCTGTGAAGATGCTGCCGCGGAGAAGAAGGCAGCCGCCGGCGGGAAGGACGAGCTGTGAAGAGGCGGTAGACAGGGACAACAAAAAAAGAATTTCTACAGTGGGAACGGAACAAGAGCAACATGGCGAGGCGAGCGAAGAGAGCAAGAGCAGGCGTTTGAATTTTGATTGTTTTGTGTGTTCTAGCCTTCCTCTTTTATGTGTACTTTCTACAGAATGTAATTGGACTCTGGGTATATAAAAGGTGTCACAATTAGAAGGCCTCTCAACATATCTGTCTCATGCAACCAACATATGCACTTGATCTATATGTTTGTTAATGGTCGCCGGAGACTTTTATTTGCTTGCGCAGTCATGACTAAAGGAGATATCAAATACAATGAACGGGCAGGTCAAAAATAGAAGAAGGATAAAACAGACATAAACGAAAAATGAAACATGAACGCAACGCCCTCCCTTATTTGTACCGTACAGTTCCGTCCCTGGTCCCAACTCCCAAAGCCGCTTCGCTCCCCTCTTTGATTAACGACAATAGACTCCTTTTCGGAGATTCCTCCTTCCCCTGCTAATACTCCTTTTCAGAGGACCGCCAGCCCCCCTGCTCAGACGCTTTTTCATGTCCTCCTTTTTGCCAAGACACTTTTTGCCAACGTTCCCCCCTAAATCCCCTACCAGAAACTACACCATCCAATGTAGTGCTGGCACAGATTCTCCAGTTTGGTCGCCTCCGTAATCAGCTTGGCCACCTGCGTCACCACTGCCAGCTCCTCGCCAGGCCTAAAGTCTCGGCCGGTCAGCTTCTGCTGCACCCGGTCCAGCACCTCCACAGCCCGCGCGTTCTGCATCTCCACCGGATCCGGCATGGCGTTGGCAGCAGCGGCGGACGACACCCCATTAGGTTGCAATACGCCGTTGCTCCCGTTGATCGGCACGCCGTTGCCGTTAATTCCGGCCGTGCTGTTGTTCCGTCCTCCACCTGGGCCGCCGCCACTCGACAGGATCGAGCTGTTGGTGCGCGCACGGGCACGCGGCGGTCCGCCAATGATGCCGGCGGCATTGGGTCCGCCTGCTCCACCGGCGAGTACGGCGGCCGGATCGCCACCGGCACCGGCCAGTAGCTCGGACGGCGGCACGTGGCTGTCGAGCACCGACGCCCGCCGGGGCCGGCCGCCCACGCCTGTGGGGCCGGCAATGGCCATTTCGCGCTCCGACTGGAAGTTGGGTCCGGTGGGCGATTGCGCGCTGGTCAACCGCCATGTCAGGAGAGGATCGTGGATAAACTGGGTTGTTAGCAGAGAAAGACTTTGGGAAGCTTGGGGAAGGGGGAAATGAACTTACAGCTTCCAATACGGCCATGACACTCTCTTTGTTGTCGCGCAGGACACGCATGACCTGTTCGCAAGTGATGCGGAAGCTGCCCTCGATGTTGCTAACTTCCATGGCATAGGTGAGCATGCGGGTCAGGCGGAAGGGCACGCGCTCCGGGTACTTTTCGCGCTTCATGGCCACCTCGAAACAGTCGCCAAAGTCAATGTGGATAATCTTGCCGGTGCCGCGGTCGAGCATCAGATTCGACGGGTGGCGATCGCCCAGGCCCAGAATGTAGCCGACCATGGACATGACGCCGAGCGAGCGCGTGTAGTTGGTGCGGCGCTCGAGCCAGGCCTCCGAGTTCTTGCTCTTGAGCCACAGCACGCGGTACAGATCCTGGCCGGTCGTGTTGTCCAGCGCATAACCAAACACCTCGACCTTTTGCATCAGCGTCAGGTTGTCGTAGTCGGGCGCCATCTGCAGCATGATGCGGTGCTCGATATTGAGCAGGATCTTGCGGCAGTCGCGGTACTCGCGGATCAGCACGTGGATCGTGTCGCTGTTGGGGACCCAGCCCAGCAGGCCCGAGTTCTGCGACAGCGGGATCGCCGGGTAGCGCTCAATGTCCAGGTGCCGCTTGTAGCACTCCGAATCCATCGAAAGCAGCGTGTTGCACAGGCCAAACAGCTGCATCACCCGCTCGTCCTGCCGAATGTCCTCATGGCCCTTCAACAGGAACGTGTGGCTCTGGCCGTCACTTCCATTAATGTTGAGCTTGCGCGGCCGCTGCTTCGAGTTGATCACCATGAACGTCGGCTCGAACGAGTCAATGCACACCACCGGCTGTCCGCTCTTGTACTTGCCCGGCACGGCCAGCTCGAGATTGTGCGCCTGCAGCAGCTTGGGACAGCAGTACGTCAGCTCGAGCGACGTCATCTGCGGCAGCTGCCGGGTGACGCGCCGGAACACCTGGTAGTACAGATCCCACGCCTGGTTGAGGTCGGTGATGTCGTGGCTGATCTCGTATTGTCGGCACCACTCGCGCGCCTCGCCCAGGTCGCGCCCAAACGTCTGCGCAAACGAAATCTCGCGCAGCGTCTCGGGGCCGCGCTCCAACAGGTCGTGCAGCGGCTCCAGCACCGCCAACATGCCCTCAATATTCTGGTCGCCAAAGTACAGCCGCGACGCCTCCTCCAGACCCTCGTGCCACAGCTCATGCCACAGCACCGCGACGCGGATGAGCTCGTGGCTCACAAGGTCGGCCTGCTCGACCAGCTTGGCGCTGTGCTGCCGCATGCTGTCCATGATCTGCGCCGCCGAGCGCGACCGCCGCGTGTTCTGCCACGACTTCATCGCCACCGTCAAGGGGTACACCAGCGCCTGCGGGTGGGCGCGGCCCACGTCGGCCAGCAGGTTGTGCACCGACTGCTGGACGCGCTTGTTCGGCTGGTTGATGCGCGCAATCAGCTGCGGGATCACCTCGAGCCACGTGTCGACGCTGACGCGCGCAAAGCCTTCGGTGACCGCCGAGTTGACGTCCGAGTGCCCGCCATGTGTCAGCCACAGCGTCAGCAGCCGCAGAGTATCCTGCAGCGTGCTGCCCTTGGAGAGCGCAATCGACTCGAAGAAGCCGCGCACAGCCGGCACCACGTGCTCCAGGACCTGGGCGTAGTCGACGGATGCGCGGCCGTGGGCCGACGCCACCGAATACGTCGGTACCCCCGAAACCCCGTTGCGCTGCTGCTGCTGCGAAACTTGACCGTTGGCATTGTTGTCGCCGGGCTTGGTGCCCGTCAGCGCCTGCACGACCTCGAAATTCGCCAGCGCCCAGGCGTGCCAGGCCTTGTACCACTTGGGGTTGTACTGCGTGGCATGGGCGTAGTTGACGAGGATGTCCCGGACGTGGGTGCTGCGCCAGCTGTCCTTATTCAGCGCGATCAGCCAGTCGCCCGTGCGCAGGTAGCATTTCGCCAGCAGGTTGGTCTGTTCCTGCAGCAGGCGCTGGGTGTCGGGACTCATCTGCACGGCGGCAGCGGCATCCCGCACCTTGTCAAAGGCATAGTGGTTGGGCATGTCCAGCCCGTTGCCCACGCCGCCATTGACACCGAGGCTGATGCCGTGCAGCTGGAACTGCTGCCGTGCGGCCTCCAGGCGATAGCAGAGATCGTTGGTAAACTGGCGCAGGCAGTCGAGCGACTTTTCGGCAATGCCGGAGCCCTTGTTCTCGGGCAGCTGGCCGCGGTCCCACTGGAACTTGAGGACGGCGTAGATGACCTGCGATGGTGGCGGGCCGACCGGCTTCGGGTAGTCGTCGTCGCCGCCGCCATCCGTGGCAGAGCTGTTGCCGCCGTTGGTGCTGTCGGCCGTGGTGTCGAACAGAAGACGGCCGTGGCGGAAGTCCCTCCGGTTGCGCAGGGCCGCTTCCGGGCCGCCACCGTTGCCAGCGCTGCCGTTGCTCTCGCGGGCGGCGCGGCGACGCTCATACTCGAGCTCGCGCTCGTGCTCGCGCACCATCTCGCGCTCCCGCAGGACCTCGGCGTCCACCCAGTGCGGGATGGTGTACTCGAGCGGGTCGTCGTTGCCGATGAGGTGCTTGAGCGAGGTCTCGGCCAGGCCCATGCGGTTGGATTTGCGGCAGAGGTTCGAGAACTTGATCCACATCTGCATGTTCTCCATCGGGCTGACCACGAGGCCGCGCAGACGCAGCATGCGCTGCCACACCTCGACGTTGCGCTGGCAGCCCAGCAGGCGCGTCTCCCACGTGCGGCGCAGCGAGTCCTTCTTCTTTTCGTCGCACTGCTTGTACGTGATGAGCTCCTCCAGCTCGGCCAGCATCTGCACGCGCACAATCACCTGGTACGCCCGCGTGTAGGACTCGGTGACCAGAGCGCTGAGCTCGACGTCCAGTCCCTGCCGGGCCTGCTCGACGCACTCGGCGGCTTCGCGGTACTGGTTGCGGTGCAGGGCGAGGATGGCGCCAAAGAAGGCGCGGTCGGTTGAGTGGCGCTTCATGGCCTGCAGGTACACGTCCATCAGGTCCCACTTGCCCAGACCCCAGGCGGCGGCGGTGGCCAGCGGCGACACGAGTCGCTTGACCTCCTGGGCCGAGTTGGCCCAGGTGTTGCCGGCAATGTTGGCCAGGGTGTCCCATTGGCCGAGGGCGTGCAGACAGCGCATCTTGCCCATGACCAGCTCGATGGGGGCCACCTGGTCGTCGGGGAGCTCGCGCTCGCGCTGCTCATAGAACTCCAGCGCCTCTTCCCAGCGTTCCAGCTTCTCGAACCACGTCTCGCGCAGCTGGATGCCGTCCTTGTAGAGCTGGGCCTTACGCAGGATGCCAATGGCGGCGTCGGACTGCTGCAGCTGGTTGTTGATGGAGATGAGGGCCTCGACGGACGCGGTGCTCTGGTCTTGCAAGAACTCGAGCTCCTTGTAGTGCAGGGCCTTGGCGTAGGCGTGGCAGCGACCGGCCTCGCGGCCGAGGACCCGTATGTCGATGGGCAGGGCCTTGTCGTCGTGCTCCATGAACTCGGCCAGGTTGAGCAGCAGGCCGAGGAGATCGGGGGGGATGTGCTCGGACCGGATGGCGCTCTCGAGATTGTTAATCAGCTCCTCCTGGTACTGCTCATACAGCTCGCTCCAGCAGGACACAAAGGCCGAGTTGAACAGCTCGCGCGCCAGGGGCGGATACAGGTTGCCCAGGTTGGCACAGGCGCGGAGCGCGTGGTTGGGGGACTCGTTCAGCAGCGTGGTGCTGAAGCCGCGCAGCCACTCCTGCCAGTCCTCCTTGGTCGACTTGCCCTTGGCGTCCCAGGCGGCGCGGAGATGGACGGGGTTCATCTCGAGCTTCTTGGTCGCCTGCTCAGCAAAGGGCACCTCGTCGACCAGGTCGGCAAAGCGGGCTTCCGAGGTGAGATCCTGCGGCAGGACGTCGCCCTTTTGCAGCTTGGTCACCAGCAGCTCGTAGTTGGCATGCTGGATGCCCTGCTGGGCAATGGTCTTGTTGACCATGGTCATGAAGTGGAGGTAGTCTTTGCCCAGCTGGTGGATCAGCGCGCAGAGCGTGTCGAGGGCGGCCACGCGCAGGGCGGGCTCGCCGCTGGCCAGGACGCGGTTCAGCGGGTGGATGATCTTGGAGGCGTAGTCGTTCAGGTTGACCTGGCGGGAGATCTTGCCAATGGTCTCGATGGCGTTCTTGCGCAAAAACGTGGGCTGGTTGGCCTTCTCAATGGTGCGCACGATGACGGGGATGATCAGGTGCATGTACTCCTCGCTGCTGGAGCCGAAGACGAGGAAGGCGTGCAGGACCTTTTCGGAGGGCAGGCGGCGCGGGGAGGTGTCCTTCTCGAGGAGGCCGAGCATCAGGGGCAGAAGACCGGCCAGATAGATCTTGAATTCGCCCTCGAGCGACCGCGATATGGACTCGATCAGGGACAGGATGGTGGAGTGCAGGGTGGACGAGCTGGTCCAGTACTCCTTGATGATCTCGACGAGCGAGGGCAGGTAGTTGCGGATGTGCTGGCGGACAATGGTGACCAGGGCGGCCAGCTGGCTGAAGTAGGCCTCGGCCTTGGTGGGCGACGAGCTGCGGATGACGAGCAGGAAGGCCGGGATGATGCGGTCGAGGAACTGGACGCACTCGAGGCCGAGGGTGCGGAAGATGGACATGATGGCGCTGATGACGTCCTGGTGGTACTGCACGAGGGAGTGGTCGCCGAGGATGCCGAGCAGGGCGTTGATGACGACGGTGGGGTAGTACTCCTTGTTGGAGGGGGTGAGGCCGGCCATCATGAGCGAGATGTCGGTGGTCTGGGTGGACTCGGCGCGGCGCTGGGTGGCGGGGCTGCGCTCCTCGACCTGCTGGTGGCGGTAGGGGTCGAGGGCGCCGAGGATGCCCATGAGCTTGATGGTCTCCTGGCGCAGGGTCTCGTGCTGGGGCTCGCCGCGGATGATGTTCTGCAGCAGGTCGAGCAGCTGGGGGTACTCGAGATAGGGGGTGATGACGTAGCCCGAGTTGGAGGCCAGCTGGCCGATGGTGCGCAGGGCGGCCTCGCGCTTGGCCAGCGAGGACTGGTCCTGCAGGGCGTCGACCAGGACGGGCATGAGGCGGTCCTTGTAGCGCAGCATGTCCTCGCCGCCGACGGTGCACAGCTCGCCGATGGCCTTGATGATGGTGGCGGCGACGGAGGCGGTGGGGTCGGCGGCCTTGGGCAGCAGGACCTCCATCATGGGGTGGACGTAGGGCTGGATGAGGGTGCGGGCGTTCTGGACCAGCAGGCTGAGCAGGCGGGCGCTCTCCTCCTTGTTGCGGGCGACGTCGGAGAACTCGAGCTCGGTCAGCATCTGGATGAGCGTCTTGCGCAGCGACGGCACGATGTAGGCGGGGTTCTCGCGGGTCAGGCGGCCGATGAGGCGCACGGCGACCTCCCGGATGGGGAAGTACTCGTCGTTGAGCGCGTAGAAGGCGGTGCGGATGTTCTCGGCCTTGGCCATGTGGCGGTCGAAGCGGTCGTCCAGCGCGTTGAGCACGGTGTAGCGGATGTGCGGCACGGGGTCGGACACGGCCACCGTCAGCAGGCGCTCGACGACGTCGCCGACGACCTGCATGGCGTGGTAGCTGTCCTGGTTGACGATGGGGTCGCGCAGGTACAGCTGGCAGCACGTCAGCGCGGCGGCCTCGCGCGTCTCCGGGTCGTCGTCCTCGACGTAGGGCATGGCGACGTCGCGCACAAACTCGTTGAGCTGGTGGCCCGAGAAGTCGAAGCAGCCGAGCGTGTTGAGCGCCAGCTTGACCTCGGCCTTGTGCTGCTCGACGGCGGCGGCGTCCTTGGGGTTCTCCTTGGCCGACGCCGCCGCCGCCGCCGCCGCCGACGCGCCGCCGCCGCCGGCGAGGGCCGGGGCGGCGCCCGAGGCCAGCAGGCCGCCCTGGGCGAGCGGGGCGCCGAGGTGCTTGTACTTCTCGCCGCACAGCACGAGGCTGATCATGTTGAGCAGGCGGTCCTGGATGGTGGCGCGCACGGCGGGCACGTAGAAGGCAATGTCGACCAGGGCCTGGGTCAGCTTGGGCGTCATGTCGCAGGCGAAGATGGGGTCCAGCAGGGCCTCCATGTACTTGGTCAGCGTCTGGCCGACGGCGACGGCCAGGCGGCTGATGCAGTCGAAGACCGGGTCCACGGACGCCTTCTTGCGCGCGCTGACGCTCAGGCCCTCGCGGATGTAGATCAGGATGCCGTCCAGGTACGGCGCCATGGCGCTCTTGACGGCGTTGGCCACGCTGCCAATGGCCACAAAGGCGTCGTTGCGCTCCTTCTCGCGCTTGAGCATGGCCGACAGGTAGATCATGAACTGGTGCAGGTGGTTCTCCGAGAACTGCGTGGGCGCGTACATGGCCAGGTCCGGGATCAGCAGCACGGCCGTCTTGCGGATGGTGGCGTCGCGGTGGTCCTTGTAGCGCGACACGATCTCGCACGCGTCCGTGTAGCGCGGCTGCATGAACATGCCGCCCAGCTCCAGCAGCTCCTTGAGCACCAGCAGCGACCCGTGGATCGCCTCGACCGTGCCGATCTTGAAGCCGTGCGACGCCTCGCTGTGCATCTTGTCCATGATCTCCGTCTTCAGCTCCTGGTCGCGCTCGCTGATGATCTTGAAGCACGCGTCCACCGTCTCCGCCGACGTGATGCGGATCAGGTGCCGCTGGTCGCGCAGGCCCACCCAGATCCAGTCCAGAATGTCCACCACCTTGCCATACATGAGCGTTGGCGCATTCCGGGCAATCTCGCGCAGCATCAGCGCCGCGCTGTAGCGCCGCTCTTCCGTGCTGCCGTCCTGCAGGAACTCCAGCGCCAGCTGCACGTCCGTGTCCACCAGCTGCGACACCAGCGAGCCGCCGCCGGGCCGGCACAGCTTGCCGATCACCACCGCCGCCGGCTGCATGCAGTTGATGTCCTTGCCCGACATCAGCCGTCTCAGCGCCGACGCAAAGCGCGTGTACTTGGTTGTCGGGTCGACGCCATCGAACTCGACAAAGGCGTCCAGCGCGTAGATGCCGCCGAGCTTGTCGAACGTCGTGTCGCCCTGGACGAGGCCGCTGATTTTCGACTGCAGGCTGCCCCAGTAAGCCTGGAAGTGTTCCGGGCTGAGGTCTGGGCCCAAGTTAGTATTTTTTGTTATTTTTGCCCTCGACTTCGCCTCGTTCCTTTCTTTTCATTCTTTCCTTCTCGACTTCGGCTCGTTCCTGTTTCCTCTTCTGTTCTTCTCGTCTTCGACCCGTTCATTTTTTCTTCTTTCTCGGCTTCGCCTCGTTTCTTTCTTCCTTTTTCCCTTCCCTGCTCACTTCCACTTCACCTACCTCGCTGTGCAATCACCACCGTCTCCCGCAGCTGCTGCGCTATCCGCCGCCGCCCGTCATCATTTATGGATCTGAAGAGTGAGAAAAGCAAAGGTCAGTCTGTATCCTCGATGCTCTCGCCTGGTCGCCCTCGACATACTTGGACCGGATGTCCTTGAGGATCGTGTCCGTGCTCAACTCCGCCGTCTGTGGTGAAGCCATGGTGGCCGAGGTGTGACCGATCGTTGTCGGCCCCGGTCAGTCGCCGCCGCTTCAACGCGATGTTTCGGCAGCAAATACTAGCATCGTCGGCCAGCCGGACGCGGCAGCGATTGGGGGTGGAGGGTATCGGAGTATCGAGGAGGTGCGTCGTCGAACACGTCGCCTTCGGTATGGGACTTTGGGGGACTTGCACCAGTCTATGCAGACAAACAAACCGAAGCGATCGGAAGAAAAGGGAGCGGCGAGAGGAAGGCAGGAAAAGGGGTCGGCGGAAGAGAACGCCAGACAACGGGCTGGCCGTTGCAAACCGAACAAGCCCAAAAAAAAGCCAAGGGAGCTCTAAATAGTAGTCAGAAGTCAGCTTGCACAGCTCGAAACAGGGGCGCCAAAAAAAAAGCCGGAGCAAATGAGCCAGACGACCGGTGTATTTTTTGCGAGAGCTCTTGCTGCTGCAGATGGGATTGCAGCGTTGAAAAGGGGCGGATACATACAGAAAGCGGGTGTGGGAGGATGCAGGTTTGCTGTTGCAGATGGACAAGGCGAGGCGGAAAAAGAGGTTGGAAGTTGAAGCTCTTAGATAGTTTAACTCAATAGAGGGTCAGCGGGAAAACATCATGTGCCCCCGTTTCTGCGCGACGAAGACCCCCCCCCCCCCGAGCTGGGGCCTTGTCCACCTGGTCCCCTTCCTCTTGTCCACCCGGGCGTTCCTTCCTTTCTTAGCGCAGAGGGCGGGGCTGGGCCCTGCCAATTACAGCGGTCGCACCTGCCGTTCCAGCGGTCAGCCGCTAAGCTTTGCGCGTGACAGCAACTGGCCAGCGAGCTTCGCACTGTGAACACAACGCAAAACATGCAGGCGGTAGGTACAGTGCGCACTAAGCCTCGAAGCAGAAGTAAGAATAAAGTGGGACCCCTGCTATCTTATCCGAAGCTCGCCCCCTTCCTTCCGTCTTGTTGGTTCCTGGAAAGACGACGACGTCTCTCTCCATGTTTGCTCCCTCTTCTCGTCTTTGTTTGGTTCGGGCTTCTTGGTAATCTTGCCGCTCTCTTATTGTATACAAGATACCACTACCAGAACCTGCCTCGCCATGGGCAACGACGGCGGCTCCATCCCCACCCGACGGGAGCTGGTCAAGTCAGCAGGACGACAACCTACCGTGTCCGAGATCAAGGCCACCACCCTCGAGGCGTCGACGCATTCGTGGCAAACCGACCCCATCAGCGGCGAGCCGCTTGAACTGGATGGTTACATCGTGTCCGACTGGCGCGGACAGCTCTACAACTTTGACACTGTCGCACGGGGCCTGGTCGGCCCGGCGAAGGAGGACCAGAAGGACGAGACAAAAAACAACGAGGAACAACCCACGGTGCCGTCACGCAAGCAGGAGGATGCAAACGAGGCCACCGTTCTGGTGGCGGACCCGGCCTTTTCGACCACGGGCATCCGGTCGCTGCGGGATGTGGTCCGGTTGCATGCCACGCTGGCCAGGCAGCCAGCGGACCGGGAGTGCCTCTGGCAGTGCCCCGCGACGCTCAAGGAACTGGGCCCCAGGTGCAAGGCCGTGTACCTGGTGCCGTGTGGACATGTCTTTTCGGAGACGGCTCTTTCCAAGGTGTTGCTTGCGGATCGTCGGTGCTACACGTGCAACGAATTGTTCGAGCCGTCCAACGCAATTCCCATTCTGCCCACCGAGAAGGCCGAGAAAGACCGGCTCGCCCAGCGCATCGACGACCTGCGGTCCAGGGGCCTCACGCACAGCCTGAAAAAGAGCCATAACAAGGACAAGGACAAGGACGGCAAGAAGAAGCATAAGAAACGGAAGGCCCAGGACGAAGGCGCGAACGGCGGCAGCGAAGAACGCAAACGAAAAAAGGACAGAAAGGATGTGTTGAGCAATGGCACAAGAAATGGGACAGGAAACGGCACCAAGCCCGGCTGAGCAAGACGCTCGGCAGAAGAAGAGACCAGGGCATAGCGTGCCTGTCTGTGTTTGTGCATTGCCTTTTGTAAATGTAGATGTGTTCATTTTCTTTAGCGATACCCCCCTTCATTGTCTGCCGTTGAGAAAACTGAGAAACGACGGGATCTATTAGCATGAGGATGAGAAAAGAATATAGAAATAGAATTAAGAAGCTTTTCTAACGCCAAGGAAAAGAGAACAAGGTCGTACAGGTACAGAGGAACCAGTCCTATCTTTTTGACAAAAAGTAGAGATCAAACATAGAAAGCAACCACCCAGCAACAAAAAACGACTAGCTACTTGACGCCTGACTACTCTTACAGCCCCGAATCCGTCTGGTTGAACGGACTCGTCGGCGCATACGCCCGCCAGTTCTGGCAGTTGTCCGTCACCGCGTTGAGGTCCATGGCGCCCCGGATGTCGTCCGGCCGCTCCAGGAACTGCGCGCTCAGGCCCTCGCTGATGTGCCAGGCAATGTGGCAGTGGAACACCCACGCGCCCGGGTTGGTCGTCTCAAACGCCACCAGCAGCCAGCCCCAGGCCGGCAGCATCGTCGCGTCCCGCCGCACCGGGTTGTCCGGCCGCAGCATGCTGTGGTCGATCATGTTGAACGCGATCGGCCCGTTGGCCGGGTCCGCCGGGTTGGCCAGCGGCGGGCTCTGGCCCAGGATGAGGAAGTCGTGGCCGTGCAGGTGCATCGGGTGCGGCACCGCCGACAGGCTCTGGATCAGCCAGAAGCTCCACTGCGAAGCGCCGCCCGGCAGCTGCACAATGTTGCTGCTCGGCGGGATCTGGTCGATGCTGCTGCTGCTGCTGCCCTCGAGCAGATACTGCAGCGTGGGCTTCTGCCACGCCACGTCAATGGCGGACCCGTTGACCTGCCAGTACACCCGCGACGTCGCCCCGTCCAGCTGCAGCGACACCGGCAGGCTGTTGTCGGGCCGCGGCGCGAACTGGGCCAGCGGCGCCGAGCGCGTCACAATGGGCACGAAGCTGGTGTTGTCGGCGCAGAGCGAGTCCGCCGGCGGCGCACCCCGGTCCGTCGGCAGGTCGTGACTCGTGGACGTGTCCGCGGAGGGGGGCGTGGCTGCGGGGGCCGATGCGTCTTGTGCCGATGTGGGCACGGAGCTGTTGGACACGTTCCCCGGGGGCGGTGCAGATTGTGCCGCGGACGAAGCGTGTGCATCGCCGTACCGCAGAATCGCTGCTGGGTACTGGTTGCTGGACAGGCCACACACCTTGGTGTTGGAGAACGTCGCGTTGATCCAGAAACTGCTGCCGGGCGGGCCGCGGTCGGCGTCCAGGAGGACGTCGTAGCGCTGGCCCACGGCCAGAAACAGAGAATCGACGACCGCGGGCTTCACGGGCACAAAGTCGGTTTCGATCACCGTCATCCGGTGGTTGACAATGGACACGGTGAACGTGTTGTCGACCGACGGGTTGATCAGGCGCAGGCGGTGGCGCTTGCCCGGCGTGAGATGGACGGTGGCGTACTGCCCACCACCCGTGCCCCGGGGGTCAATGTTGGTTCCGTTGAACAGCAGATTGTCGCTGGGCGGCGAGGCGCCGGGCTGCCCCGGCACGAACGGGTGGGCACCGTCGGACACGGCCAGGAGCAGCTGGTCGGCGCTGCCATAGTACCAGTCCGAGATGGGGAACGGGCCGAGGTCGACGTCGTAGTTGAGCGCGGCCGGGCCGTCGATCTGGATGGAGCCCGTGATGCCGTAGGCATACTGAGACGACACGTGTGTGTGGTACCTGAGCGCTGTCAGTGTGGAACCGCAATAACGGACAAAAAAAAAAAACACCGAGGGGACGTACCACGTTGTGCCGTATTGCATGGCGGTCAGGGTGTATGTCTTGTTGTGGCCAGGCGGAATGGGGCACTCGGTCACGCCAGGCACGCCGTCGTTGATGTTGTTGTTGAGCTGGCGCATGCCATGCCAGTGAATCCCCGTGCTGTCTGGTCAGCTTCGGTCCAATACCATGGAGAACATCATCGGGGCATACCCATTGGTCTGCAGCTTGTTGACCACGTTGACAGCAATTGTGTCTCCCCAGTCTATGGCAACTTGTCAGAATGACGACGAGGACAAAGCGAGTAAACATGCGGGCACTTACTGGCTTTGATTGTTGGTCCTTTGCTAATTGTAAGCATGGAAAAAGCAAAACAAAAAGGGGAAACTGTCAAATTGCTTACCGGGAAATTTGCCTGGGCCATGTTAGTTTTCGTCGTCAGCGTTGGGGAGAAAACGTCCACTTACCATTTATGAGCATTGCCTTTGTCTTCACAACTCCGTCTGGTCCGGTGTAACTATCTACTTCCGTGATGTTGAAAGTGTACTATCTTGTCAGCTGTGCAAAACTGCCACCGTCCAGTGATGGGATATCGACTTACATGCCGTACAACTCCTGTTGTCGGTGTGTTGAGCTCCCAATCCGTGTTTATGTCAAACCCCGGAAGCCAGCAAGTTCGATTCGTCGGCGTGTTGCAAGAGGTGGGCGGCGGCCTGATGGCTTGCATCGTGACATCTTGGGAAGATGCAACTGGGGCAGCTGTAGACGATTGTATCCACAGCGCCCCTTGTGCAAGGGAGATGAGTATGGACAACAGCCTCATTCTGATTTGTGTGAAACTTGAGAGCGAATGGGATTGCTGCTGGCTAGAAGAACGATGGAATAGAGGGAAAGCGAGCAGCCAATGTGAGAATGCCAAGAAATTGACCTTGGGGGATGGGAAAGCTTGGGGAGGCAAGCTCCTTTATACGGAAGATCATTCAGTAAAGCAGCGCCGCGATATGGGCAGAGAATGCCACTGTCCTAACCGGGGGGAGAGTATAAAGGCATGCAAAATGGATCTGCGCTATTGTTCGAGGCCGTCAGACTTTTGTCTGTTCAGAAGCAAAGAGGATTCATTCAAGTGACAAAATTGTGGTCTTGTCATGGAGAAAGAAGTGTTACAGACTGCCAATACCAAGCATGCATCTAATGACGGACCGCCAAGTTTCAATCACGAGGACTAGCGGAAAAGTCTGTGATATGACCCGGGGAAGGGCCATCCCGTCTTGCCAGCATCGTTGCCGATGGTTCCATGGCCTGAGTCAGGGTCTTGCCTGCCACAACTGATGCACAAAGACCCGAGAGAATGGAACAACGAAGCCCGAGAGGCCATCCGAGCTTTTAGCAAAGAGGACGAGAAAGCTGCCGAATAGGCGCCGACCAGATGTGCAGATTATCGGAAGCAAACAAGCGTCGTCAACAAGACCACTTGAGACAAATGGCGCCTGACAAAGACGAGACGAGAGCGAGCCGAGAGACACGCGAGAGTGAGGTGGACCCATTGGGACAAGGTACAACATGCTGATGGCCATATCACAGCAAGGGCTTTTGCACGACACGATGCCGATCAGGATAAGGACCGACTTGTTAGTGGACAGGGGGGGGCAGAGAGGGGGAGTTGTGGGGAGGACCGTCTAAGGCCAGGAGAGGATATGAAAAGAGAAAGGATAAGCCATAGCTCAGGAGGTTGGGATGAGACACTGACAGCTGGAGAAATGGCGAAATACGACTGGGACAGGGGCAGGAGACTGGGGGATCGACAACGGCAGTTGGAGGGACGAAGCTAAAATGCAATGGCACGTTCTCTTGGGAACAAATATGCTGCATCTTGTAAAGAGGCGGGTTCTATGGGTGCTACTGACATGAAGCTACAAAAGACCGAATATCTCACAATAGAAGAAACAAAGGCGAGCAAGCCTCGAAATTCCAGGTCGAGGTGCATGTTTAAACTCGGCTAATCCACGGCGGGCAAACTGTGTTTGTCCCTACACGGTTGGAGAGAACAGAAATCCAGGAAAGTGACAATGACCAGATGCCGTCTATATGCCGTGCCAGTGGCGTCTCCTAATGGTGGGAAGCCTGGACCATGGACGGGCCAGGGAACATCCGTCCAGAAGATAGTATCCAGAAGCTCCGGAATGGTCAGAGACAATGTCCAAGTCTTCACAGGAGGGAAGGAGATGAGAATGCACGGGAACCGCTCACACTACCCCTGTGGAATCCCAGTTGCAGTTCGCTTTTCTGGCTTGCCTTGGGCTCTTCCTTTTGCAGGAGGAGAAAGCACAGACTGCCCCCCCAAAAAGCACTGAACCGCTTGCAGGATGCGAATGTTGTTCTGCCACTCTTCCACTCCCTTTGTCTCCCTAGAGCCATGCCGTTTTGTGGTTGAGCTGCCGTGTATTGTGACAACAGTCCGAATCTGGCACAAACCGACAAACCTGTAACCTGGGGTCGCTGGCGCACAGGCCGTGGCGATCGCTGGGGTGGTGTGTGTGCGGTTTTCTCCTCTCATCAGAGTCGCAGCCGCGGCGTGGCCGATTGCCAGGGGGATAGTTGACTAGGCTGTCGTGGAGGGACGGGACGAACAAGCGGCTGCTCCCCCAGGCCCCCCTGTTGCATGAGGTGATGTGCCATTGTGAGGGGACCCATGAAAGAGGAGTTCAGGGAACAGACAAAGAACGGGGAATTCTCACAACCAATGATCCGAAAAAAGGTTGCCATTGACGGAGGGTTTTTTTTCCTTTTTTTTCCTTTTTTCTTTATTTTTCCTTTTCCTTTTTTATTATTATTATTATTTATTTATTTATTTTCCTCTATTTTTATTATTTTTATTAATTCTCTTTTATTCTTCTATTCTTTTATTCTTTCTATGGTACTCCTGACGGACCTGTGACGTAATCAAGTCACACTTCCGCCTGGTCTGAAAGACTAAAACTTCTGTGACGCCGGCTAAAGTCATCGGCACAACAGAATCCGAACAAGAAGAAACATGAGCAAAAGATTGCACAGAAGTCTGTGTCAACTCTTTGTAACAAGAGTACTTTTTTTTCCCTGTCGGGGAGTTTGTCCTTTCCGAGGAGATGAGAAATATAGCAAGTTGGATCAAATGATATGGACTCCGTCTGGTAAAGATGAGTCGAGGAGGGATTTGTTAGTCAAAATGAGAAAGTCAGTAACAAATGCAAGTGCAGATACTCTCCTCGTGTCCAAGAGAGTCTCAGGCTAGCCGTCTTCTTACCACCCTCTCGTCCGGGTGAATGTACGATCACCAGCGGTGATTCTTTGCTTACACCATTTTGCTTGCCCGGGTTGTCGTTTCGAGCCTCACATTCCTGGCTTCCCAAGAGTGCAAATTTCCTGGGACTCACGTTCACTTTGTTCAGTCCACTTCCTTTTGTTCGGAACGGTCTGCCTAAATTCGGTCCTCCAACCAGCTCATCCTGGTTCTAAAGGCTAGTTACACTCCCCGAACGCTGAGATATCAAGATATAAATGGAGACCCAGATCCAATCCGCAAACTACGTATACCAAAAACCAACCAAAAAAATACAAAAAAAAAGGGGGCAAAGATAACGGTAATCGTGGCGGCGGTGGTGGTGGTGGTGGTGGTAGAAAAGCTACTTCTTACAACGAGGGAACCCTTCGAACCCCCCCTCCTACGATCTGATCCTCATCAAGTCAAATACGCCGTTCAACACCTGCAATCTCTCACCTACAGCCTCCTCATCGCCCCCCCACTGTCTGCTCATCTCCGCAGACGACTGCCCTGCTGGCGTTGCCGGGATTTAGAAGTGGTGGAAGCTATTCGGCGGATATTGCTGCCGGCGCTCCTGTTGCTGCCGTCGCTCGTGCTCAGAAGCAAAGCCCTGCAGAGCCTGGACATGCTGGTGCAGCTGGTCTGAGCTGTAGGCCTGCTGGTGGTAGGTCCGATCCACCGGGGGGGCGGCTGTTGGTGGCCGGAACGCAAAAGAAGCGAACTGGCCGCTGGGGGGAGCGGTAGCAAAAGGGGCCGTGGTTGCAGCAGTCCGAGTGGCAGCGTTGGCAGCAGGGGCAGTGGTGGCGGCAGGGACAGAGGTGGCGGCAGGGGCAGAGGAGGCGACAGGTGCTGAGGTGGCAGCAGCAGTGGAAGGGGTAGTGGTCGCCGCGGCAGGGGTGGCGGTCGTCAAGGCACGAGGAGTGGCGCCAGAAGCGGCACCAGCACCGGTCGCGGCACGGGTAGCGGCACGGGTAGCGGCACCGGCACCGGCACCAGCACCGGCATCGGCCGCACTGGTTCCGGAGTAGGTGCCGGGAGGGCGCCGCGGTGTGGTCAGGGTAGTCAGGGGAACAGCGTCGGCGCCATAGCCCCCGTTGGTAGCGTCCAGCTTGCGCTGAGACTCGCGGCGCACGCGGCGCATGACCAGACAGTGGGCCCAGCCCAGGAAAGCGAAGGCGCTAAGAAGGAAGCTGGGGCCCAGCTCCCGGGCGATGGACATCAGGCTGCTGTCGTACTGGAGGGCCTCCGGGAGCCTGCTGATCCGGATGAAGAGGCACAATGCGAAGACCAGGCCGTTTATCAAGTACAGCAAGTCCAGAGTGTAGTTGCCACGCATCAGGGGCTCCATCCAAAACCTGATGGAGGTGTCCGCTGCCTGGGGGGCAGGGCGGCCAGCGGCTGGCCGTCGCTGGTGATGGGTGGGCAGCGGCGACGAAGACGCCGCCGTAGCCGTAGCGGGGGAGCTGGTCATTCTGAACGTGGCTCTTTTGCGAGATGGGAGAAATGAAAGGAAGGAGATGACGAAGAAGATGGCGAAGAAAAATAAGGAGGCGAAGAAGAATGAGGAGATCAAGAGGAAGAGGAGGCGAAGAAGAAGAGGTTGAAAGTTGGAAGCTTATATTAGAAAAGACCGAGAGACTCCGGGGGCGTCTTCTCCTCTCCGGGCTGGGCATGGGCCCCTAAATGAAGCCCGACGAGAAGACTGTAAAGACAAATGCAGCAGCAGTGAATACGTAACCAGGATGGATGTAGCTGTATGCCGTCATGAGTATGGATGGGTGTTGTGCGCCGGCTGTAGCCATTAATTAGCTAGTACGTATGCCGATCGAGATGTTGGTTGGAAGGCTCCTGCGCCCAGCTTCGGACGTCAAGAACACCGTCCTGCTTAGTTCGAAGCTACCATCCTGCCATGGAAACGCAAGGAATTTCTCGGTGAGGTCACACCTGCCAGGAGTTGTTGGATGAACATCGTGCTTTTTGGAGTTGTCATGATGTTAACACTTCTAGGACGAGGAACGGAGCGTGATGACGATGGCGGAAAATAGCGGCGTGCGATCGAACGCCAAAAAGACCGGCATATACAAGCGATCCCTTCTTTGCATGCACAATGGAGAGCCCGCACGCCTCCGTCTATTAGATGTATGTTGGAGTTCTAGTGTATTATGATATGATGTAACCCGATTTCAGCAAAAGACAAAAACAACCAAGAAACCAAGGGAGAGAAAAAGTGAGGCAGGGGAATCTTTTGAGAGATTGGCAAATGTAGATGGAACAAAAGAAGACAAAAGAAAGACGGGTAGCCCAAATCTGATGAATGCATCCTGCCCAATGTTCAATCATGTCCTGTAGTTGATGCCGATGACGCTAGCAATTTTATCCAAAAAAGAAAGAAAGGAAAAAAAAAAAAAACTTTTCAACTCCCCCGGCAGTGAAAACGCGTCACATGCTGCTTGCCCGCAAAGCAAGGCCCGGCTTAGATGGCCCGGCTCGCCCGCGACTTGTTCGACTGGTACCGCTTGTCCTTGGCGGCTGCTCGTCGGCGCTGCTTCCACGCTCGGTTGTTGTCGCCGCGCTTGTCCCAGAAGAAGGCCTCAAAGTCGGTGTCGGCCGTGAGCTGCTTGTTGTCGCTCCGGCTGGCCTCGGCCTCGGCCTTGCGCTTGGATCCCTTGCCCCTGCTGTTGTCACCAGCCCCCGCGTCCTCATCGTCGTCGTCGTCCGCATCTTCGTCATCCTCCTCGGCCCACGGCTTGAAGCTGCTGACACGGGTGGGGTGCGCTGTGTCGGGCGTCGGCGCCGCACTGCGCTGGTGCCGCCAGTCAAACTCCTCCTTGGTGAACGGGGTCATGGGCTGCTGCGAGCCAAAGTCGCGCTCCTCGTTCAGGCCGTCGTCCTCCTCGTCCGCGTCTTCGTCAATGTCGGCGTCGCGCGCGGCCAGGTTGAAGGAGAACGACTTGGAGCCCTCCAGCGCGGCGGCCAGGCCCTTCTTGTCTCCACTGCCACTGCCACTGCCACCGTCATCCGCCTTGGCGATCTTGTAGAGGGCCTCCAGGGGATGCACCTTGTCGGCCGGCGTGACCGGCACCCTGGACAGCGGAGGCGGGATCTTGATGTGGAGGTTCACGCCCGAGCCGGAGGACCGCGGACGGGGCGAGATCAGGGGCTCCGCCATCGGCGTGGTGGCCGTCTCCTTGGCCTTGGCCTTCTTGGGCGCAGGGGTCTTGACGGGCGTGTCCTCGGCCTTCTCCTCGTCGCTTGAGTCTTGAGCCTCGTCCTCCTCCTCCGATTCCTCCTCGCTGGAGTCGTCCTCGCTGGAATCGTCCTCGCTGGAATCGTCTTCTTCGGACGAAGTGTCGTCGCTGCTGGTGGTGTCGTCGCTGGAATCATCCTCCTCCGAGGAGTCGTCGGAGCTGCTCGTGTCTTCAGAGTATTGCGCGGCCTCATCGTCACTTTCGCTTTCGCTCTCCACCTTCTTCGCCTCTAGTTTGGTTGCCTTCTCGGTCTTCTTGTCGGCCTCGTTGACTTTCCCAGGCTTCTCGGCCTTTTGGGATTTCTTGTCGGCTTTTGTGTCGGCCTTCTCGGACTTCTTCGTTTTGGTTTCTTTGGTTTCTTTGGTCTCCTTAATCTCCTTAGTCTCCTTAGTCTCCTCCTCTGCGGCCTTCTCGGTCTTCTTCTTGCTCTTCTTGCTCTTCTTCTCTTCCTCGACCTCGCTCTTCGGCGTCGCCTTGGAGATGATGGCTGGCGGCCGCGTGCTCTTTAGTGGCTGCACAACATCGCCCTGCGTGTTCACCCAGCCTAGGCTGTCAACGTACTCGACGCCCTTGTTGCGGCCGCCGTCCTTGCTCGTCGTGGTCTTGGTCCAGCTCGGGAACGTCGTCGTGTTGGCGAACTCGTGCACCACCACCTCGCGAGCCTTCTTGTCGCGCTTGCGCTTCTCCCGGCTGTCCGGGACCACCGGGGGGATGTCGGCGTCTGCGGGCTTCTTGGCGACGGCGGCGGCGGTGCCGTCGGTCACCGCGTGCCCAAAGGTGCGCATGGTCACGCCCAGCGGCGCGCTGTTCGCGCCCGTCGTCTTGATCTTGTGCGCCGGCAGGACCGTCTTGATCAGACACTCCTTCTTGTCCGGACGGTACTTGGACTGGACCTGCTTCTTCTTCTTGGCCGGGAAGCGCTCCTTCTTGACCTCGCCGCGGCCGGCGCTGCCGCCGCGGCCCTTGGTCTTCTCCTCCTTGCGCTGCTTCTTGGCCTGCCGCTGCGACTCCTTGGCCTCCTCGGCCGTCTCTGTCCAGCCGCGCTTCACATGCCGCCCCGGCTCCAGCTGTACGCCCTGGATCTCCTCGCCTCTGGCAGCCGGGCCCAGCATGCGCCACGCCGGCAGGCCAAAGGTGGCCTGCTCGATGGTGTCGGCCGTGACCTTGCCGTTGCCGCGCCTGTTGTTGTACTTGGCCTTGTTCTTGACGCGCGATCGGTTGGCCGAGCCGCCTTCGGCGTTGCGCTGCGACTGTGGTTTGCCCATGTCGTTGTCGCTGTCGTCGGTGTCGGTGCCGGCGCCTAGCTTTTTCTTCGCGCGAGCCGCTTCGATCCGCAGCTTCACGCCCTTGAGCACGGCGCCGTTGAGTTTCTTGCGCAGCTTGTCAGCCGCAGCAGTCGGGAGCTCGACAAAGCCGTAGCGCTTCTCGGGGAAGGTCTGGATGTTGTGGTAGGAGATGTTGCGGGCGTCGGGGCGGACAGACGCTGGCAGGACGATGCTGAGCAGGTCGGCGTCAAGAGGTGTAATGTGCAGGCGCGTATAGCCTGGATCGGATGCAGCAGAGGTAGTTGTCTTGGAGAGCACCGACGTCATGTCGAATCCATTATTGTTGGGTTCGTAGTGCAAAGGGTGGTCTCGTCGTGGAGGTAGTGGGATTTCGGTATTCAGATATTCTGTAGATGGATAAAGAAGACTTTACCGAATTCTGGAAAAAAAAAAAACCTTAGCCTCCTATTTTAGGTTGTTTTGAAAGTGGGGGCTAAGAAACGTGTGGCCCGTGCTCAGCCTTGCTTTTTTTTTTTTTTTTTAGAAAGTACGGTGTAACTAGCACGTACGGCCGGCCGTAAAAGTCAACCAGTTTGTTCTAATAATTCTTTCGGCTTTCCACCAGAAACATGTATTGCTATGCTAGGAGAACTACTCGCTCTTTTTCTATAGTTAACCCTGGAGAGGAAGCATGTCGGTCATGCCGCCATTGGCGCTCACGTTGGCGCCGTTGACCCATCTTCCCTCGTCGCTGGCCAGGAAGCCCACAATGTAGGCGATTTCCTCTGGCATGCCCGGGCGCTTCCCAACCGTGAGAGTGCTCACAAGATTCAGCAAGTACTCCTGTCCGAGATAGTCGACGGCCTTTTGCATGGCATCGGTCGCCGTAGGACCGACACTGACGTTGTTGAACGTGGCTCCCTTTGGCTCGGCATAGTGCTTGGCAAACGTGCGCGTCAGGCTGTCCAGGGCAGCCTTTGCCGCACCGTAGATTGCAACGGGGTCGTCGTTGGCCAGTCTGGAAGCCACACTGGAGATGTTGATGATACGCCCGCCATAGGCAGGCAGAAGAGGCAGGAAAGCAACGGTGATTGACAGCGGGGCGTAAGTGGCGTTCTGCATCATCTTGGAGAAGACTTCCCAGCCAGTGCTGACAATGGGGGTCATGATGGACGAGTCCGATGACAGAGCGTTGTTGACGAGGATGTCGACTTCTGTGACCTTCAGCTTGGCCTGCACCTCGGCGGCCAGGTGGGGTCCGACCTCGGTGTCGAACAGGTCGGACTTGATGGCCACGGCCTCCTTGACACCCAGCTTGCGGGCTTCCTTGAGGGTCTCCTCGGCGCCCTCGGGGCTGGAGGCATAGGTGACTGCGAGCTTCGTGACGCCCTTCTGGACCAGATAGATGGCCACGGCACGGCCGATGCCTCGCGAGGCACCGGTGACCACGGCCGTCTTGCCGGCCAGAGACCACGGCTGCGGCACGGTTCTGGGGAAAGGACTTGTCATTGTGCTTGTTATATTTTGTGTTTTTGGATGGCTGCTTGAGGAAGATGGAATTGTGAGATGGCACGTTCTGGGATTTCTGGAGAGCCTGTGTTTCTTTCCTCGTGGTCTACGAGAGAGACCACTCCTTTATATACCTAAATTCTGGCCGCTACGAACCCTCTTTCTTCTCGTGCTGAGTGCTATCGTTCGAAAACAGTGCAAGTATCAGCGAGGCCAATTCAAGTGAAGCAAGTATGGGCGAGGCAACTCCTGGCGAGATGATCACACATCGCCTGTTCACTTTTGCAGCCCGAGGATATTTCCCAATACGCTCTTTACAAAACGATGTCCAGGTGAATTTTATTTTGTGACTTAGTTACTCTTGTGTCGCGTGCTTTATCGGGGTTAATATGTCCGTCAAATTTCGACTGTAGATGACAAATGATTTCGGCTTACACGATCCATTCGAGCTGTAGGCCATGACTACTCCGTTTCGGCGGAGCTACAACTCGAAACCATACAAGATGGCGTGCAATGCTGCTTTTGCCAAGTTATGTGGGTTGACCATGTGTAATCAGCACGCGCGTACCGAAGACACAAAGGATCGGCGTCACGATTTGAGGAGTTGCCTGTTGGCCGATTTGCGAATTTCATGTTTGCAATAAAATGGAGAGGAGGATTTGTAATCTATAAACCAGTAGAAAGAGAGTCGAACAAAAGACTGGCCGAGGAAAATAAATTACGGAGGAAGCCAGCAGAACTTATGCCAGAAGAGCAAGCAGATAAAAAAACACAGGAAAGAAGCCAGGAAGCAACGAAGCAAATAACCCGAAATATGCCTACAAGGTGTATCCCATCACCGTCTAGAGTCGCCGTTCCAAATCATAGTTGTCGCTAAAAAAAAAAAAAAAGGTCTTGAATCATACCTCGAGATCCCTCTTCCATAAATCTTGCGTCCAAATCACCACCTCTCCATGCCGTTGTTACTGTTTGTTTGTACACAGCCCGCTCTTTAGCCAAATACAAGGCTTCCAAGTCAAGATCCAAGCCGAGCCTGAATCAAGCTTTAGTCAAGCTTGGGCCAAGTCTCGCGGGCCTCTCCACCAGAGGCTCTCCACCAGATGTCACCACCCCAGCGCATCAATCGCTCGGCAGCACCGGTCGGTGTTACGGCCGGCCGCACATCGAGGTAGAAGACAGGCTCCCCGGTCGGTTCTGGCTCGCCTGAGTAGTAGTCGATCACGTAACGGATCTGCTGTTCCTTGCCACCGACATTGCGGGCCACATACCAGTCATGGCGATCGAATGGGGGTTCGGTTCTGCGAGGGGAAGCGTTAGCACACTTTTTCTCCCGAAGTAAGTCCTCCTATTCCGAGGTGACTTAGACTTACCCAAACTTGGCCGGATACACCTTGCCCAGGAACTGCAACACGGCCGCCTTGGGCGTCATCTCGCCCGGCCGGCCCTGGAACCGAATCAGCCTCGGCTCGGACTGGCTGCCCTCCTGGTGTTCTAGCAGCCGCGTCACCACCTCGGCGTTCTCCTCACCGCGGCGGCTGATCTGCCAACCGCGGGCCAGACCACGGCCAAAGCGGCGCTCCCAGTCGACAATCTCGGCCCAGGCACCCTCATTCAGAAAGTTGTGCACGGCCACCATGCTCTCGACGGCCGTAGCATCGGTGTCGGTGTAGCCCTTGCGCAGGAGGGCATTGTACATCTGCTGCGGCGAGGGGTACTCCCAATTGCCGTCGCCGTCACCACGGGGGATGGTGGACTCGTCGCGGGACGTCGGCAGGTCGACAGCCTGGTTGGGAGCGCGTTCCTGGGAGATGGACTGGAACATGAAGTTGAGGGGGTTGATCCTAGAGAAAGTAGACGGCTCTTGCTGTTTTGGGGCGGCACTGTCGTGCTTGACAGGACAGCCGCCGGCCGCTGCACCGGCGGCGGCAGGGAAACCGCCGCGCTTGTCATGTGGCACTGGGCACCCCGAGGGCTTCGAGGACGGGGACGAGGCTGCGGGGGTTGTCGGAGGAGGGATGGTATGGAGGCTCAGGGCGTCGACAGTCGAGTTGTGCATGGGACAGCCGTGCTACAGAGCCGCAGTCAGTTTATCGGCCGCAACGACCATGCGAATCCGCACAGGCAGCGACTTACAGGTGGCGATCCTGCCGAATTGATGCTGGGGTGTGAAGGCGGCAGGCCGGGATGGCCAGCAGCCGGGGACGGGGCGGCGTCGGCCCAGAACCAGCCCATTTTTGCGAATCTGGGTTTGTACAGATGGTTCAGCGAAGTCGAGATGTCGGATGCAGAGGTCAATGCAGCGCGACGTTGACAAAGCAAAACGGTGCGGCAAACTTGGGAACAGAAACTGGGCGGAATCCGTGCAAATGATGCAATGGGAAGCCGAGCGTTTATCAGCGAAAGCGGGCATTTTGTGCCACCGATTACCGCCCGATAAACTTTTCCTTTCTTTTTTCTTTTTTCTTTTTTCGCGCTCTGCCTTAATTTTCCGGACCCACCCGTCCTCTTCGCTGAACAATAGGATACATTCGGATACATACTTTGCCGCACTATTCTGGTGGGGAGAAGGTATCCAGAAGTATACATTTATCTTGACGGCCGCCCTTCAAACTACGTCACCATTCCTCCCCTTTCGGCTTGTGAAGACCCGCGACAACGGCTACAGTAAGCCATGCTGTGGCCATTGCGTCTGGCAGCCACTTCTTGTCGTGTCCGCGATCCTACCATGAGCTGGCGACGCGCATCTTCACCGTCCTCGTTGTGCTCTCGGCGTCCCTGGCCATGAAACCACTCCTTCCGGCCTCGGGGCTTGGCTTTTGCCTGCGCCAGCAAAAGGCCCCTGGACGGACTTCGGCGCGTTTTCCCCGATGCCTCCCACGCCTGTGGTCGGTGCCCGGACAGCGCCCTTTCTTCAGTGCTAGTGCTTCGGCGCGGTGGACGGCGTGGACAGAGGCGTGGTGTGACGCCCGGTCCGTCCGACAGGCCGCCTTTGCCGCCTTTGCCGCCCATCGCCCTCCTTTCTTGTCGGGGCATCCACGAAGCTATACTGATAAGCACGACTATCATGGCCGGCGCGACCGACATGGGCAGCACGACCACCGATCATGGTCCCATCATCGACCCCCGCAGCCGCCGCGGGCGCGCGTCACCCTGCTTGCAGCAGCGCCAATTGCTGCACTGGGCACCTCGGCGTTCGTCAAGCTGAGCGAGCAGGACAACAGCGGCACGGAGCACACGGTCGAGTCGCGCATGCTGGAGGTGTCGCGAGCCGAGATCGAGACGACGATCGACACCAACGACGGGCGGGTGGTGTCTCTTCTGCACAATCGACTGTTGCTCTTCCTCGACAACTACGTGTGGGAGCCTCTGTGCACGGGGCTGCGCTTCCTCCAGCTCAGCCTCTTGTTTGTTCCCGTCATCGTGCTGGTGCCGACCATCTGGATCGGCCGTCGGCACCCTGAGCGGGACAATGAGACGACTGGAGCCCTGTGGTGGTACAGTCTCCTGATCAAGAGCATGGAGCATGCAGGGCCGACGTTTATCAAGGTATGTACGGGTCGCAGTACTGAAGAAACCGTGGTAGTTGCTCCCTACTAAACAAGCTCCTATCAGCTCGGTCAATGGGCCGCTTCGCGATCCGACATCTTCCCCACGGAGCTCTGCAGCATCCTGTCCAAGCTGCACTCGAACGCGCCCGCCCACTCGCTGGCCAAGACCAGGCGCACCGTCGAGGCCGCGTTTGACGGCCGGCCCTTTGCCGACATCTTTGACGAGTTCGACGAGACCCCGCTGGGCGTCGGCGCCATCGCGCAGGTGTACAAGGCGAAGCTGCGGCCGGATCTCGCCGTGCCCGGCGGCGACCTCGACGAGGTGGACAGCGCCGCGCCCGAAAAGAACTTGCTGCGGGAGAACGTGCGCCGCCGTGTCGAGCCGCTTCTCAAGAGCACGCCCAAGCGCGTGCCCTCGTCCTACGTCGCCGTCAAGGTGCTGCACCCGGGCGTCGAGCGCACGGTGCGGCGCGATCTGCGGATCATGCACTTTTTCGCCTCCCTGCTCAACGTCGTGCCCACGATCGAGTGGCTGTCGCTGCCCGACGAGGTCTGCCAGTTTGGCGAGATGATGAAGCTGCAGCTGGACCTGCGCATCGAGGCGGCCAATCTGGCCATCTTCCGCCGCCACTTCCGCGACCGCACCACCGCCTGGTTCCCGTTTGCCTACACCGAGTTTACCACGCGGCACGTGCTGGTGGAGGAGTTTGCGCAGGGCATGCCGCTGTCCGATTTCATGGAGAACGGCGGCGGCGTGTTCCAGCGCGACATCGCCTCGGAAGGGCTGGACGCGTTTCTGCGCATGGTCCTGATTGACAACTTTGTCCACGCCGACCTGCACCCGGGCAACATCATGGTGCGGTTTTACCAGGCCGAGCAGCCCGATCTGACCCTACGAAGATCGAGTGCTACTGCTGCTGCTGCTGCTGCTACTGCCGCTGCTGCTCCTCCTTCTTCTCCGAGTACGCCTCCGGCCCGGCACCCGGCCGAGCAGCCGGACGTCACAGAGCAGGTGCTGTCGCGCCTGCGGCCCTTCCGCCAGAAAAAGGACCGCGCGGCCTGGGAGGCCGAGCTGGCGCGCATCGACCGCGAAGGGTTCCGGCCGCAGCTCATCTTCATCGACACGGGCCTGGTGACGCAGCTCAACGAGACGAACCGGCGCAATTTCCTGGACTTGTTCCGGGCGGTGGCCGAGTTTGACGGCTACCGGGCGGGCCACCTGATGTGCGAGCGGTGCCGGCAGCCGGAGGCGGTGCTGGATGAGGAAGTGTTTGCGCTCAAGATGCAGCACCTGGTGCTGTCGGTCAAGAGCCGGACGCTGGCGCTGGGCAACGTCAAGATTGGCGACATTCTGCAGCAGGTGCTGGGCATGGTGCGGAGCCACCACGTGCGCATGGAAGGCGACTTTGTCAACATTGTCATCAGCATCCTGCTGCTCGAAGGCATCGGGCGCAGCCTGGACCCGGACGTGGACCTGCTGAGCTCGTCGCTGCCGATCCTGCGGCAGCTGGGCGCGCAGAGCGGCGCGGGCATGGTGAAGGAGGGCGATTTCTCGATGCTGCGGATCTGGGTTGGACTGGAGACGCGGCGGTTCCTGCAGGCGAGCATCGAAGACGTAAGTTTTTTTTCTTTTTCTGTTCTCTTCTGTTCTCTTCTGTTCTTTTACTTGTTTACGATTCTTTTGTCCTGACTCTGCACCATGTACTAACACATCTCCGCACAGGTTGAACGGTGTGTCAAATACGATCTCCTCTCTCCTAATGTATAAACAAGACCGGCAGGTATAGACACAAGCCATCTAGAAACCCAAAAAGGCGTATTGGATAGCAGAAACCATGTAAACCGGCGAACGAGTTTCAGACCAGCATACTGGGCATCGGCATACTGGCACACTACAGGAGCATCACGGCGTTTCATGGGTGATTTTTTCCGGGGTTGGTAGAAGGTAATGAGTTACTAGAGAAGACAATTGCACAGGAGCAAAAACGAAGCAAACAAGACTCCCCCGTATTTCTTTTTGCGGGGAAATGGGGCAGAAGCAGAGTTCCATTCCTTTCGACCATTTAAATTTTTTTATTACTCTTGTGACTTCTTGCGACTCCGTTCTCTTGGCCCCCTTTTATCCCCACGATTGTAAACTCTTCTTCTTCTTCCTTACACCGTCTTGCACGCCTCTCTTTCTTTGGGTTTCATCCCCACGATCCAGTCTTTGTCCTTTTTTTTTTTGCTCTCCCTTTTCTCAACTTTTCTCGACTTGTCTCGTTTTCTCATTTTGCTTTTCAAGACACAACATCAATCACCCCCAACGACAAAACTGTGTGGGAAAATGGCGTCAGATGGCGCAAAGGAATGTTCCAAAAAGGCAAACTGTTTCGTAACACATGGTCGATGCCGAGACCACCGGACATGCGTCGTGTAAGGCGAGGAAGGTACATCGCCATGCATACAAAGCCATGTAACTTACATAGTATCTGGCATGTACATGCCATATCAAGCCAGTTACTCAGAAAATGCTTCTTGGCGTGTTGGTGTTTGCTGCCGCCCCATAATATACTGTGCTGTTTACGGTGTCCATGCCAGTCTCAGCGGTCTCAGTTGGCCACGTCTCAGTCATTCAGGCCATTCTGTAGCTGTTTTGAACCGTCACCCGGGTGTTCTGGGGGAGGGGGGGGGGGGGCGCTTTACGTAAAAAAGTCCACCCGTACAGTGCAAAGTTGCCTGCATGTCCGCGACAAGGAATGGCGACAGCGCTTGGAGTGCACGTGCGGCTCTGAAAAAGCAAAAAATCTGAAATAGAGGACAATGGGCTTCTGCCAAACTGGCCAGGCGCCAAGCCACGCAAGACAGCGCCTCCCTTCTTTTACGTACTCGCCCTCCCTGTTTTACGTACTCGGCCAGCGGTTTTACGTGTTGCTTTGTCGGGGCTTGGATGTTTCTGGACACCTTGGGATACTTTTGCATGCTTTGCATCCGTCCAGGGCTTTACTATGGGGTAATCATTATGTATCGGCGAGTTAGACGGCGTACCAAGGACGGTCATTTGCAGGTGTTTTGGTGTTTTTCACCGTGTACGTGATGTACTGTCTGACTGTATCCAGACCGTCCACCTTGCCTCCTGTGATACCTTGGCCCTCTTTCAGCATCTCCTTGCTGCATCATATGCCACTTCTTCTGCAGATGCCACAATATGGACCCCCCCATCCAACTCGCAAGATGCTCGAAAATGGGTCTCCCATTGTTTCCCCCGCTTCTTTGCCCAGTCATGGGCGATCATAGGGCCTGAGCCGGTTGGTCCCATTTCGTAACTTTTGTCAATGGATCGTATTTTTGGTATCACAAGGGGGGGGCGTGTGAAGAAGAAGACGAAGAAACGAAGAGGGGAGGTCACGGTCGCGGATCAGGTACCTTCCCGTTGTTGTCCCTGACTGGTCCCTGGGCTGCCCAAAAATCCGTGTTTGTAGACTTGATGTCTACTTGCCATGTACTTGATTGTTGAGCTGGTTTACATGTATCTTCTCTTTCTGTTATTCTCTCGTCATCGGCTGGCGTCTTGTTTGGTTGACTTGTCTGTCGTCTGCTGTGTTTGTTTGTTAAGCAAAAGCAAGCATGACCATGTCCTCAAGTTCGTCGCCCGAGTACACAGACGCTGTAAGTGGTTATATAGACCCAGGTGCACGATGCTTTCTTGCTCTGGTTCCCGTGTTGGTCTGCGGTTTTGAACTCCTTCCTTCCTTGAAACGCTTTTACTGTTTTGCAATTCCTTTTCCTGTTGCTTGACTTTCCAGTCTCTCCTTACACGGCCTTCTTAGAGGCTTAAGCTTACCTTCCTCTTCATTGACTCGTTTTGCTTTCAGCAGCGTCAACATCTCCCAAACCACAGCCATGGACAACGTCGTGGCCGAAACAGCTCCTTGGCAAGATGCCGGTTACCGCTGCCCCCGGCCAGGTTTCTTCCTAGGCGACAATGGCTGTGGCGTGCACAATTCGTCTGTCTTACTGGACGATGACGTCCTGCCTGCCTCTCGCGACCTCGGACAGCTCGGGAAGCTACCGGTGGAGCTCCTGCACCAGGTCGTGGCCGACCTGGCCGAAGACGACATCCGCTCGCTTGTCAATCTCCGCAACATCAACCGTGCCACGGCGTCCATTGTGGACAGCTGGCGGGACTACGCTACTGTAGCTGCCTTCCCGCGGGCTCTGGCTGCTCTGATCCTGCTCACACCTTCCAACACGGCCTCTGTGTCATTGAGTGCTCTAGCCACTTGCCTACGCTCGACCCAATGTGCCTGCTGCAAGAGAAGACAGTCTCAGGCCCGGCAACAACAAGAACTGCGATCCGACGAGCAGAAGGAGGGCGGGCAACAACAGCAAGAAAAAGAGGAGAGCAATGTCCCCTACGGAGACTACATCTACCTTCTGACCCCAGAACGTATTTGCTACTCTTGCTTCCGGTCTCAGCCCGAGTACCTGCCCGTGGCCCACTTTGCCACCGGCACGTCCGACCCAGGCCCGGCGCCAGCAGAAGAGCTGCGCGATAGACCACTTACCCAGGTGTGCGTACCGGCTGGCCGGTACGGCGTGCTGTCCCGTACCACCCAGCCTGTCGTATTGTACGACCGCAGACAAGTGTACGGAGACAAGGCTGCCCCACAGCAGCAGCAACAACAACAAGCCAACACGCCACCTTCTCCAGCACAGCTGCTGCACGACCCCAAGCGCGGCTTTGTGCGCGTCAAGCCCACGCGGCCAGACCCCCTGCGCTATGCTGCTGTCATCCCCGGCCCGTACTGGGAGTCCGCTGAGGATGGCCGCAAGGGCAGGGAGACCGGCCTGGACCGCGGCTATGCCTGCCGCGCCTGTGCCCAGGTCGACCGTGCCAACGGACATGCTGGCTGGGCCGACCCGCTGGCACGGTACACGCGCGAGGGTCTGCGCAAGCATGTGGAGGACCCCCGTTTCGGCGGCCGGGTGTTGCGGTGCCGGGATCCGCGCACGGGAGCCGACATCTACCAGCACGATGCGGAGCGGCGGGGGCACTTCCCGCCTCCCATCGAGTTCGGTGCGACGGTGGACCTGGCGCGCAAGTACGAGGCGACGACGTTGGTGCCGGAGATGAGCGTGAGAATGTGAGAACGACGAACCTGGTGACAAGAGATAACGAACATGGATCGAGCCTCATCAAGAGGCAGCAAACCGCATTTTACGAACTGGACATGAGGAACAACAAAAAATGGGCAATGGGATACCAAAAAAAAAACCCCCCAAACAAAAGGGATAATACTGGGAATACTTGGCGTTCAAAAGCATCCAAAAGCATTCAAATTTGTTTCTGCTCTTTAGCTCTTTTGCTTATTTTCTTTTCGTTCTTTTCTTTTTCACTTTATTTGTCAGATACAAATTTTTTTGGCCAAGGGCCAGCGAGCATTAATCGATTGTCGTTTTAAGGCTGGAATCGCCATTCCTGCCACGTCTGCATTCCTCTCCCTCATCTTCCCGAACACTCGGTGACAAAACTGGGCAACACTGGACCGGCTGTTTGCTCTGACTCACTCTCATAATTGCGCATTCAAGAAATGCCGCAGGCTTGCATCTTCAAAGTGCTCGGCCCCGACGGCCGGAATTCCGGCGAGTTATCGTTTTCGTTGTCGTCACAAAAGCATCGTGGGTCCCACCCTCTTGCGTAGTCCATGCCGACGAGGCTGGCGATAAACAGCCGAAGGAGGTTTGTTTTGAGAAAGATGTCACCTGGCCGTGGCAGCAGCAAAGAAGAGCTTCCAAACGAGATACAACACTAGTGGGGTTGGAAGCATGGAATAAAGCAGATCTGGAATGCGAAGTCCCATACTCCCATTGTTGGCAGGTACGTGTGAGTCAACCTTGTCGGTAATGACTGCCGAATACTGTTTTTTTGGCGACTTTTTGCGTTTGCGCCCGTAAAAAATAAAATAATACGCGCTCCTTCCTCCAACTTTCCGTTGGGCCTGGTTGGCCTGGCTGGTCATAGGCTCCACCGCGCCTGCCCCGTCTGTGCTTTTCCCAGTAGTATTCCGCTGGTAAGTCAGCTGGTAATAAGTGACTGTCGTTGACCACTAGCGAGAAAAATTAGCCCTGTGCCCCTCCCCCGCCATCCAATTGACAGACAAGCCTGCGAGAAGTTGTTGAATATATTTTCGGCTAAGAATCCGCGGTCTCTCTTTTCGTTTTCTTTTCTCTTGTTTTTTTGTTCGGTTTGGACTCTCGATCTTCTTTCGGTGACCTCTTATTTTTCGCTCTCATCATGGCCACAATTATTCTCGGCTCCCAATGGGGTAAGTTGTCTTGTTTGCTTCATGTTTTGTTTTACAGCATATGCCCCTTGTTGGCGCAAATCGCGCGACGGGTTGGCCCTTGCGGTACCTGCATATATGACGATGACTCGTTGTCATGGTCAAGATTGCGCCCGCGACAACACCACCCACAACCGTGACACTGGAAACCGTTCGCTAACCCGTATCTTTTCTCACGTTCCAGGAGACGAGGGAGTATGTGTTGTCCCAAGGCGGCATCGCCCTACCGTTCAATGGCTAACCAGAGCGTGTTGCAACCCGCCACAAACAGAAAGGCAAATTGACCGACCACCTCCTCGCGACGAATGCGTTCGACATTTGCGCCCGTGCCGCTGGCGGCCACAATGCTGGTCACTCTATCAAGTGAGCGTCAAGCTGACCAACAGGTGGCTGGAGAGAGGAGAACCGAAGACTATACATATACCGTGTTTTGGAGTGGACATGTTTGGCTGACGAGCTTTTTTTCTCTCTCATTCCCAGGACCGGTGACAAGAGCTTCAGGTAGATATTGGGTTCTACTCCTTGTTTGTCGAGGCAGCAGTTGTGCTTTAAAAAATACAGCCCTCGATGCTTATGAGGGTGTGTACATGTGCTTCTGCTGCCTCATGATTTATTTTGCGCGTGCCGGTTTCCCGAAGGCCGTGGATGCCCAGACTCTTGAAACTAACGAATGCGTGCCATTGGCTTACAGCTTCCATCTGCTGCGTAAGTCTCCTATGGTGATCTCCAGCCTCCAGTAGTGGTGGCCTTACATACTGACCGTGAATAGCTTCCGGCCTCGTGAACCCGAGCACGGACAACCTCATCGGCTCAAGTGTCGTCTTCAACATTGACGCCTTCTTCACGGAGCTGGCTGAGCTGGAGGCCAAGGGCGTCCCGAACGTCCACAGCCGTATTCACGTCAGCTCGCGCTGCCACATCAACTTCGCCCTTCACGCTGCCGTGGACGGCCTTTCGGAGGTTCTACTGGGCGCGAAACAAATCGGCACCACCAAGCGTACGTACCTTTTCTCTCTCTCATTGACTCCACGCTCACTTCTGTAACCTTCGTTTTGGCAAAACGTACTAACATTTTGACTAGGTGGCATTGGCCCGTCTTACAGTGAGTGTCTGACTCTGCCGAGTCCCAACTCGCCCGGCGTTGCTAACAAGCGATAAGGCACTAAGGCTTCCCGCGACGGCCTGCGTGTGATCGACCTCTACACCGACTCATTCGAGAAGAAGCTGCGGCAGCTCGCTGATGACTACCGCCGGCGGTACGGCGAGCACCTCAAGTACGACGTTGAGGAGGAGATTCGCAAGTGCAATGGCTACAAGGAGAAGCTGCGGCCTTACATTGTCGACGCTGTTGAGTACATGAGCAACGCACAGGAAGCGAAGAAGGCAGTCCTCGTCGAGGGCTCTCAAGCTCTGAGTAAGTATAGACAGATATACTTACACCAAAGAACAGCCCTAACAACGTGCAGTGCTTGATATCGACTACGGCACCTACCCGTACGTCACATCGTCCAACACTGGCCTGGGCGGCTGTATTCAGGGCCTCACTCTCAGCCCCTTTGCCCTCAAGGAGGTGATCGCCGTCGCGAAGGCCTACGTACGTTTTATCCGATTGACATTCTTCTGTCTCCACGGATTGCACTAACAATGCCCCTCAGACGACGCGTGTTGGTGGCGGTCCGTTCCCTACGGAGGATGTTGCTGAGATTGGCACCAAGCTGCAGGATATCGGCGGCGAGATTGTGAGTAGCGACACATCTGGTGGTACTTCTTGTTTCGGTATACTGATGCGTTCTAGGGTGTGTCGACTGGCAGACGGAGACGTTGCGGCTGGCTCGACCTGGTCGTGCTGAAGTACTCGACTTCTGTGAACCGTAAGGCCATACTCGGTCCCATTTCACTGTCGTGCATGGGCTAACCAATATTCTACAGACTACACGGCCATCAACCTGACGAAGCGTGAGTTTACTTCCGGATGTGGAATGCGCATGTTTTGACGACTAACACGATGCAGTCGATGTGCTGGACACGTTCCCCGTGATCCGTGTGGCGACGGCGTACATCACGCCCGAGGGCAAGAAGGTCACCACTTTCCCGGCGGATCTGAATGAGCTCGAGAAATACAAGGTCGAGTATGTCGACCTGGAGGGCTGGCAGACGTCAACACAGGGCGTTCGCAAGTGGGACGATCTCCCGCCAAAAGCCCAGCAGTACATTGAGCTCATCGAGAAGTTTGTCGGTGTGAAGGTATGCAATGCATCATCCCATGTGTGATTCTGATCGCCCATCACGGTATCTTACAATTGCTGACGGACAATGACGCAGGTCAAATGGGTTGGCACTGGTCAGGATCGCGAGGACATGATCGTGCGGACATAAGAGCGAGCTTAGGTCAGCTCGTGAGTTTTAGGCTGCAGAAGCCAAGACATTTGTAGTGCGAGTTTTTCATTGTCTATTCACAGTTAGAGTCTTTGTGTTGTTGGGGTCCAACCCTGCAAACAACCAAACAGCAAGCCAAAAACAAAACGGACAGGAGACGGGAAACAGCGGAAGAAGGCTATACAGGAATAGATTTTTTTCACGATAACCAGTGGATTCGTTGACTTGCTAGTTTGACCTTGCAATGTCATGATCGTTGATTGTAAACTTGACAATTCCAGACAACAGCCAGTTCATAACCGGCGGGCTTAACGGTGGGGCCAATCTACCTGGAACAGCCCGGCTCTTCCTGCAACCCCTGCAACCGGTTCTGTTAGTTAGTCGTTTTAGCTGTGCCGTGTTTCCGACCGCACAATTAACCCCTCTGGAACCCAACCACCTTTCAATACCTGTTAGTTGCGGTCAGTCCCCAGCTAGCACAGAATTTCTTGATGCTCAACAACCTGGGACTAGCAAATAATTTGCATGCACATCTGGTCAATCTCTTGGCATTGTCGTACGCTGTCAATACCAAGACCGTCTCTCTCACGTCATATGATTTGACAACCTTGGCAAGTCCTTGGCGATGTGAGTAGTCAGCTGTCACGAGGCTGAGATGACGATCGCCGACACATTCTGTCTCTTTGGCCGTGTTTGTCCCAAGTGCCCATTTCCTGTCCGACGCCTACGTGTTAACCCCCAGCCCCCTGTATTTTGTTTTCGTCAGGCGCCATCAGCAGGAGTCAGATCCTAGAAATGTCGGCGCAAGCGCAAGCCACTCTCATCCTCGAGTCGGAGATGCCTGGTGACAATGTCCAACGTGATGGGAACAGCCACAGACAGGAAGTCTCACTGTTCAAGTGAGCACACATACGAGCAGAATCTTTCCAACAGAAACTGACGTGCATGCGACAGAATGCTGTGTCGCCACCAATGACAGAACCCGTTCCTCGTAAGGACCCCCTGACAGAAAAGCTTGGCTTCCAAGGCAGGAGCGGCGGGCGCTTGGGGGACCGTCCAAGTTGACACATTGTAGTTACATAGTACATATTCCACTGGATCTGCAAACCAGCCCTTCTAGTATTAGCCTTGCCATCCCAGCAAGGAATCTAGTTACTCTCTGTCCATCTCGCCCTGTACCCACCAACACCACTACCATATGCAGGCACACGCTCGCCCCCGTCAGCTGACGGAAGAGAGATGGGATTGAGACTGAAGAGACGGAGGGGGGCGGATCTTCTCTGGGCTGAGCTTTTTATTCCCAGGAGGGCAGTAGACTGTTCGCCCCCCCTTGTGTCCTTCCCAGGGTCTACGTAGAAGAGCATGAACGACATAAAAGACCGGATGGCCCCCCCCCCTTCCGTTTCACATTGGCGCCTGTCAAGCTTGCGACACACACACACACACACACACACCCCTACAAAGAAGAGACGGCCTAGACAAAGAGCGGTTCATTGCTTCGTTTTCTCATCGTCTACCGTGTAAACAGGATCCCATAGATCAAAAGGCGGGGACCGAGTTTCTCTTGAGCACAGATCGTTTATCACGCGACAAAACAAGCTAGACGTCTCTTGCCGTACTCCATTTCGAGAGCAACATATAACCATTGCACCGCAACCCTTACCATGTCTCAAACCAACGCACCGGATGCGGCGGGTTCCACGGCCCAAGCCGCCCCGCCGGCCGTGCCGTCAACCACCCGTTCGGCCACAGACGCCACAACGACGACGACGACCACCGCTTCGTCTGTATCCACTGCCTCGCCGGGCCTCTTCTCCAAGGCGCCCGCCGACATCGCCCATGAGCTCCAGTCCACCACCCGCCAACAGCGCCACTTTGCTGAGACCGAGGCCGCGCTGCCCAACCTGACCAGCGGCGCGCCCACCTCGCTGGGTGCCTCGCTGATCAAGACGCCCCAGCGGCTCTTCCAGACCGTCTCCCAGGCCAGCGCCTCGTCCTCGCGCGCGGCCGACCTGCTGAGCTTTCTCGGGCCCAGGAACCCGCTCCCGCGACCCGTCACCAAGGACGACAGCGTCTGGCTGCTGGACAATGTGGCCCACCAGGACCCCCGGACGGGCCGCTGGCATGCCGAGTATGTCGTGGCCGTCATGGCGCAGCAGCCGTCGTGCAAGGTAATCGACGCCGTCAAGGCGATCACGGACAAGCTCGGCGACACGGACGGCGACGGCGTCTCGGACAACGAGACGCTCAAGACCATCGAGGCGCGCCTCACGCCCTTCTTGCAGGACATCCTGCCCGGCCGACAGGTGCACGCGCTGCACGGCAAGCACTGGAAGCTGATGTTCAGCCCCGGCGACCGCAACGGCGTGAGCATGGACGTGCGCCACCTGCCGAGCACGGAGCCGGGCGGGCTGGTGCCGACGCAGGCGGTGGTGCCCGAGGGCGCGAACGGGATGCTGGAGATGCAGACCTTTTTTGCCGGCCAGACCGGATGGGGCGTGATCTCGGGTGAGTACCCCTAGGTGGAAACCCCCCCCCCCCCTTCCAAAAAAAATGAAGAACCGTGCTAATCACATTTTACGCCGGGGAACCAGACATCGACGACACCATCAAGCTCACGCAGACCAGCGACCCCGTGGGCATCCTGCGCAAGACGTTTGTGGACCCCCCCACGGCCATTGACGGCATGCCGGCGCTGTACAAGTACATCCACGGCCTGATGGGTCCCGCGGCGCCCTTTTTCTACCTGTCGGCCTCGCCGTACAACCTGTACCCGTTCCTGCGCGACTTCCGCAACGATTTTTACCCGTACGGTCCGCTGATCCTGCGCGAGAACTCCATGATGAGCGTGGCCGGCCTGCTGTCGACGCTCACCGAGGGCACGCGCGAGTACAAGGTGGACCGCATGGACAAGGTGCACGGCTGGCTGCCGGGCCGGAAGTTTGTGTGCATTGGCGACAGCACCCAGAGCGACCCCGAGGCGTACGGCGAGATGTAAGTTTGCTTGGGAAGAAGGAGGACGCAGAGGGAGGCATACTGATTCCTCCCAGATACCGAACACACCCGGGCTGGGTCAAGCTCATCCTGATCCGCAAGGTGACCGACATTGCGGCACTGGGCATAGCCGAGAAGAACGAGCCGGCGCGGTTCGAAAAGGCGTTCGAGGGCGTGCCCAAGTCGGCATGGCACGTGTTCGAAGAGCCGGACGAGTGCTATGCCTACATCAAGGAGACCGTGGGTGGCGAGGCGGCAGCAACGGCTTAGGTGGCCGGCATCCCAAGCCACTCCGGCCGAAGGCGTTTCTCGGCGTATGAGCTTCTGTTGAATGATGACTGCTCTTGGCACATGTGTAACGACTCTTGTTTGGGACAATTTACTGGTTTCTGTCTGTTGTTTGGTATGATTGGGCCACTTCTTTGGAATACGACACCATTCTTTTTGTTTAGGGGTATCACGGTCCATTTCCGGCGCGCTTTCTGTTTGTTTCGAGACGACTATTTAGTCCCCTTTTCTGCTTCTCCCCTCCCGAAAAAAGTGACAACCACAGCACATATTCCCCTCCACACCCTACCGTCTCTGTTAACATCTTCTAACGCAGCTCCTGGAACCGGGCCTGTGTCTCGGCGTCGCCCTTGGCCAGGTACTGCACCGTCCAGTTGAACAGGTCGTCCTGTTTCGCCTCGTCGTAGCTGTCCACGCTCGAGTTGATCTCCTTGCGGCCCTCAAAGTACTTGCCGCTGACGCCCTCCACGTCCGCTCCCACGGCCAGCCGCGCCAACGACGCACCCGACTCTGCCGCCGTGTAAATGTTGTGCGACACCAAAACCCGCAGCAGCGGGATGACGTGAGGCAGCACCCGCACCCACAGGAACCGCACAATCGCTGAGGCCTCGCGCGCCAGCCCCGTGCCGGGCATCATGCCCGGGTCAAACGCCGTCGTCACAATGTTCTTCTTGTGCAGGGTCTTGCATTTTCTGTCGAGCGCATACATCCACAAGACGTTGGCCAGCTTGCTGCTAGCATAGCGCTGGCGGCCGGCCACCTTGACCATGTTGGGCGGCGGATGGGCCAGGTCCTCAGCCGACGTATACACAGCATCCGGCAGGCCGGTCTTCATGGCCGGGTCATGCGTGCCACTGGACGTGAGCACGACGCGCACGGGGGTGGGCCCATCCGTGGCGAAGAAGGGCACCAGCCAGTGGAAAAGGGCGGCATGGCCGACGTGGTTGACGGCAAAGGTGAACTCGAGGCCCGTCTTGGGCGCCTTGGTGAGCTCGCCGGGGAACTGCAGGCCGGCATTCAGCAGCAGGGCCTGGATGGGTGGGTGGGCGGGCCCGCCCTTGGCCCAGTCGTTGGCAAAAGCCCGGACGTTGTCGAGGTCGGCCAGGTCGAGGCGGTGGAAGACGGCCGCGTCTTTGCGACCGACGGCCCTGTTGATGGCATCCGCGGCGTGGTCCTTGTCCGAGCGGGCAGCCACGACGACGAGGTAGTCCGGATGGTCGCGGGCGATCTTGAGGGCGGCTTCGTAGCCAAGGTTGGCGGTACCACCGGTGACAATGACGGCGCGGGCGTGAGGCATTGTGAATTTCGGGGGGGTGACCGGGTTCAAAAGTTGAAGTGTTGGGATGGGCCAAATTCAAGGAGAGCCAAGCTGCTGCTTCTCATTTCTTCCTGCACATTTGAGCCAGTCTCCCATCCTCCTCCAGCAACTCCTTAAGCTTATATATGGCAGGAAAGAGCAGACGAGACCAGGCGAGAACCCCGACGGGGTTTTGCCCATGACGTCTGTCTTCCATTCTCTTCATCTCGCGTACATCGTCGTGTAAGTGGAATTTCGCATCGCCGGCCAATCAGCGCACGGCTGGGCCCTGGTGAATTGCTGACGCCAGCACAATCGAGGCGACCAGAGCACCCAAAAAACAGGCACCAAGGGGGCGTCGCATTTATTTTAATGGGCTGCGCAGCATGGGAAACAAAAGCAGACATGGTCTGGACCAGCAAGGCCCGGGGCTAGGAATGTGCCAAATCTTGCCGTAAAACCGAGAAACACAAACACCAGCTCTAATGCAGTATGACTGGCATCGATGATTGTTGGCCATATTGCTGGTGTTCTTTCTTCGCTGATTTTCTTGTTACCTCAGCAGAAATCAGAGGACAGCAATGGTTTACCCGTGCAATAGCTGCCGTGTAAGACCGGGGAAAAGATAGAGAGCCGGGGGCCGAACTTTTGTGGATGCCTGGGCGAATGTGGGCGTTATGTGCCCAGAATCCGACTTTCACACACAGAAGCCACAATGGCATAGTTTTCTTAACGATTGTAAGTTCACGAGATAATATTACACGATAGCTGTCTGAAGCAGTCGCGGGTCTTGGCGCTCCTTCCTCGTCGTGCTTCTTCGTCAGCATCGCACTTTCCCTTTTTGGCGTTGTTGCGGGCATCTGACACACCCCCGCTTGTATCGGCATTACTGGTGTCACGGTTTCACGTTTTGCCGACACACTCTCGTGATTTACGCTCAGTTTGGGGTTTCCTCCTTCATCTTATTCTTCCCCCTCACGTAACCCTTCAATGTTGGCCCCCCTTCGCAGTTCGTTCACCTCGCCGACCACCCGCACACTCCTGTCATCGACATCACCACATTTCGCGAGACGTCCATCACAGCTCTGCTTCTCCGCTCTTCTCCAATCAGCTCGATTCACCCAGTCGGCTCCATCTGCACCCTTTCTTCGCAGACGTCCTCCACCACGACACACTGCCCGCACCATGGCTTCCGAAGTGCCGGCCAAGCGCCAGAAGTCGTCCAAGGACGCCGGCTACAAGCTGATCTACTGGCCCGGTCTGCCCGGCCGCGGCGAGCACATCCGGCTGGCCTTTGAGGAGGCCGGTGTGCCCTACACAGACACGGCCAAAACCGAGTCGGCTGTCCCGGATCTGCTCTCGATCATTGGCCCGGACTACAAGGCCGCCGACGGCAACGTGCCGCCGCTGGCGCCGCCCCTGCTCGAGCACGGCGACCTGCTGATCAGCCAGACACCCAACATTCTGCAGTATCTCGGCCCGCAGCTGGGCCTGGTGGCCGCCTCTGCTGAGGGCGCCGAGGAGGACGATATCTACCGCATCAATGCCCTCGCGCTGACGGCCCTCGATGGCCTCAGCAACGAGGTCCACAACTGCCACCACCCCGTCTGCACGTCACTCTACTACGAAGACCAAAAGACCGAGTCCATCCGCAGCAGCAAGCAGTGGGTCACCGAGCGTCTGCCCAAGTTCTTTGGATACTTTGAGCGCGTGCTGGCGGCCGGCTCGAACGGGTGGCTGTTCCGGGGCACGCTGACGTACGCCGACCTGGTGCTCTTCCAGTGCCTCGACGGCACGATGCACCAGTTCCCCAAGGCGGTGGCGCAGGCCAAGGCGAGCGGTGACTATGCGAAGCTGTTTGCGCTGTACGATGCGGTCAAGGCACGGCCCAACACCGCGGCGTACCTGGCAAGCGAGCGGCGGGCCAAGTACGGTGACGGGATCTACCGGTACTACAAGGAGCTGGACGTGCTCCCGGAGAAGAAGGAAGAGAAGGAGTAAAGGAAAGCAGAAACACGGATACAAAAAAAAGGCAGGGAGAGAGAGGGGAGAAGGAAAAGATGAGATGAGATGAAGAACGAACGCAAAGGACGAGGACGAACAGAACGAGGTCATGTAACTCCACCATTCTTCTGAACAAAAGGGCAAAAGGGCAATCTTCGGCAAGCGGGCTTAGACAAAAAGCAATGACACACCGAGGCTAGCTTAAATATTCCTTCCTGTCAGCCTTAAACTGTAGTTGGTTACCACTGTGTAGGTGGGGCACGACCGCCGGCCTTGTAGCCCCACCAACAGCCTTGGCCGGCCCTACACGTGCTAACTTACCAGGACTTACGTTTTGGTCTCACGGTGTAAGCTATCCCAGTCACTTAATTCTGTCCTCATATTTGCCTTCCTGCGATAATCAGCCTTTTCCGCCCGCAACAGCCGCCTCTCCAGGCCGGGTTATCCATGTCGTGCCCCATCTACCCGTAGGGCTCTTTTTAGTTCCACGTGGCTTGCTACCCTTGCGGTCGATCCAGAGACATGCGCTGCTCACCGCCCCAAATCCAGACAGAGTCCCAGAAGCCCAAGAGCCAATCAGCCTGGCTCGTCGTGTTATCATCGCCCCCCCCCAAGACAAACCTGTCAGATGACGCTCCCACCAGGTAGGCGACTGCCGGACAAATAGTGCTAGGCCAGACAGCATCCATGTGACTTTTGTTGAGCCAACCCCTCGTATGTGTGCACTATGCTGCCACCACCACAGCATCTTACCAAGGCCCGCAAACTGCAGCAAGCTGTGCAAGCGCTGCACACCACACCAGCTCTGGCCTGCTGCCCGACCTCTTCTGCCCTTTTTTTGTGTATGTGTTTATCCTCGTTTTTGGCCCATTTTGGCCCCGCACCGCCCTAAACGACCACGTTGTGACGTAGCTCGCCTGCATGCAGTGTAACTAATATGGTCTTGGGTCTCTGGACAGCTGATTCGGCAGAACAAGTGCCTGTGAGTGTCTGCGACTGCGTGCGAATTGTCTGCATGTGGTGTGTCCGTGTGGGTTGTGTTGCTGCAGCTTTTTGGCAGCACATTTGCCCGAAAAGGTGGACAGAGGGGTTCAACCTGATGTTGTCCGCCCTCTGCACTCCGCACTTGCTGTTCTGTTTTTATTTTTCCTTATTTCGGGCTTGGTTCGCCTGTTTGTCAACACAGAAGGAAGCTGCAAGCAACGCCAGGTGCCTTCCCGTTACGTTGCGCCGAGTAATCATAGTATCTAGCAAAAAAAAAAAAGAGAAGGCGCGCCCAACGTCGTTCCTGCTGTGATTGTCCCGTTTTGTCATCCCCTTCTGTGTTTCAATCATCAACTTTGTCATTAGCATCTCGTAGGCGTCCAAATGTTTTTGCATGCCACTGTCCAGCACCTTTCGTCTATCTCCTCTCACACACAGACTCGAGCACTCCCTCCCTATCATCGCTGCATCACCGAATCCCCCCACTCTACGTGTGGATGTCAGCTTGCCTCTGGTCTGTCTTATCCCGCGCAGCCCACCCACTTTAGCAAGTATATTTTCTCACGAGGCCGGATCTGTGTCCACAGCTTCTGCTCCCTGACTTGTTTTCTCATTTCCGCCGCATTTGGGCTTCTTCTCTCGTCCTCGGGCTTCTTTGCTATGCTCACCGAGTGGCCTACCCTTCCTCGCGCGCTAGATCGACTCTCCCCTGCATAAGTACCTAGTTGTACGCACGAAAGACTCCTAGCCTTGCCAACCACACCGAAATCCACTACTCATCGCGTGTGTGGCCTGGTCATGAACAAAAACGCTTCCGCCTGGTCAAGGAGTCCGAACAAGGTCCTTTTTTGTGCCCGTAACGACTGACACACTGTCCGCACACCCCCTCCCCCCACCAACCGACCCCAAAGGCCAACAGGCTCTCTGCCTTCGTGCACCTTGCATCCTTAGCAGCCAAGCTAGGCTTCCAACTGCCAGCTCGGTCGGCCTCTGTCTCGTGTTCTTTTTTTTTTTTCTAAAAAAGAAAAGGAGAAGAGGCAAGGTACAGAATTTCAGACATCCTCAGAAACTCTCTGCACCCGGAGCCTCTACACATAATCAAGCCCGGCCCAAGTGAGAAGGATTTCGCTTGCCGAAACCGACCCCCGGTTTCCGTGACGGCAATTTCCCTGGCCCGATAGACTGTAGGGAGAATCGCAAAACAGGAACAGCCGTCCGTCTTTGGAGGAAAAAAACGTGGCGCAAGTCGGAGCTGCCAACAGTTCAAGACCTTTGGACGTCGCCCTCACGATCGCCCGCCACATCGCTCCGTTCCCGTGACGCAATATCGACATCACAAACGCACATCTGCCAACACCGATTACGACTCGTTGGTGTTTGCAGCTGTTTGCTGTCTCAGTAGGCTGGCAAGAGAACTGCCCTCGTTTGGGGGCACGAGAAGAGAAGAAAAGACGGCCGGTCCCCTCCACTTCAAGTCCGTTTGCACAGAATTTGCCGCCAGACAGAACAGAACTGTCTCTGACGATTATGGCTTCATTCGGCGTGTTCAGCGGGAAACTCTCTAAAATACGGAAAAGTGCCTTGTCCTGGGGAAGATCGCACGGCAGTGCTTCCAATAAGACGAAGACTTCCAAGAATACCGCCTCGCTGCCCAAAGCTGCTACTGCACTACAGACGAATCAATCGGCTTCGGAAGTCCCTGGTGACACGTCCCTGGCAGCTGGGCCCAAAATTACGGCCGTACTGCCACCCGGCGCGGCGGATGCAGCATACATCTCACCCGTCTCCGAATTATCTCAGTCGACCGCCGATCGCACCAGCACCGCCAGGACCAACCACTCGTCCATGGCGACGAAATGCTCCAGCGAATCGACTGATCCCAGCCTACCGGAAGTAGCTCCTGTCTGCGTCTCTGAGCCTGGGGGCCACCAAAAACAAAAGCCCGCCGTTATCGGGGACCCTGCAGAGGCCAATGTCTCAAGGTGCCAGACTTTTGATGAGTGGTGGTTCACTGCTTTGCGCGAGGGCAATAGCAACGTCTTTGACGATCTCTGCAGAGCTCTTGGGGAGGAAACGGCGCAGCATTCTCCCACGAGTACAATCATCACTGGCGAGCGGCTCATGTGTACAATTTCGCTGAATCTCCCAAAGATTTGCGCTTCTTGCTATGCACCCATGAACCTCAACGGCTACAGTTTGATGGTTTCTATAGCCACCTCAATCGACATAAATGGTATGTATCAGATTTTCAAGTCCTCATTCGTGGTGGGTTTATCCACGCTTTTTTGTCGTCATTTTTTCTTTCTTTTTTCGTCTTCAATGCGTTTCCCTCATTGCCTTTGTCCGCCTTTCGTGCCGCCCTGCAGCTAATACCATAATCGCAGAAACTCTTCGAGCAGGAGTCAAGTGCCCAAATTGCAGTACACGTCGTTGCATTGGCTGTGGCAACGCCTCTGGAGACACGAGCAATGTCAATCCAATACCCGGGTGCAGTGGTCAGTCGGTGTCTTGGTGCTGTGATGTTGGCCGCATGCTTCTCATCTGGAGCCTTTGTTGTGGTACCAAGTCTGTCCCGCAGGGCTCTGGCGGTGATGAGACAGACGCTGTTGAGACTCCACTGCATCAACAGAAGTCAAAGACGGCCATGAAATTTCTGAAAAAGTGGAAGCAAACCTCCAGCACTGATGACGATGTCGAGGATGCCGAGGATGCCGAGGACTTCTTGAGCGACCCCGAGCACGAACCGTCTTCTCCTGCCCTCACCAACTTAGGCGGTTTTCTCACGAAACTTACAAAACCCTCACAACCAGCAAACAGTCCCATCCCAACGGGTATCGGTTATGGGAGCGGGTCGCGGGGATGGAGTTCGCGATTGCCCTCCGCTTCAGAGCAGGCCAGAATACTCGCTCGGAGGGACCACATTGACCAGTGCTACTTCCGAGCTCTCGCTATGTTCATCAATCAGTTCGACGCCCCGTCGTATCTGGTTTCCGATTTTTTGCGTCATCTACTTTCTCGTAGTCCTCTCATTGAGACGGCTACTGAACTCCTGCGGACCTCCTCAGTGGACGACATGACAAGACGCTGCAACGTCTATAACGCATTGTTCGATTTTCTATATGCCATTGCAAACCAGCCAACCCTCGTCTCCGTCTTGTACGACTCTGGTATTTTGTGGCCTCAAGACCAGCAACTGCAAAATGGCAGCTTCATTGTCCCAACGGCGGCCATTGTCGCAATCAAAGCCGACGACCGCGCGGTTTTCAACACGGTCCACGAGAAGAGCGACTCACTGGTGGATCTTTTGCAAACTCTGAGCGATATGTGCGCCTACGTCGTCGCAAAAGCGAAAGACCATGATGCAGACTTCACCCTCGATGACGGCCTCACGACGCTGAAACTTTGTGTGAAGATCGCCAGCCTCCATGAACGACTGCCTTCGAAGGAGCCACATGGCTCTGCTTCTAATGACTCGGGCGGCTCCGAGAAGACAACGACGATGGCCCCGAAAAACCAAGAGAAAGAGGCTGCAGCCTGGCACCGCGCGCACTGCGTGGGTGACGTAGATGATCAAGTGATGATAGCGGACAGTTACTTTCACGCGCATGCGAACAACATCGCCTCGACCACCAAAGGCAGAATGAAGCGGGTGATCAACGACATCAACATGCTGCGCACAAGTCTTCCGGAAGGCATATTTGTGCGCCATGGTGAATCTCGACTAGACGTTATGAAGGTGTTGATTGTCGGGCCGAGAGACACGCCATACGAAGGCGGCTTGTTTGAGTTTGACTTGTTTTGCAGTGGAAGCTTTCCAAAATCACCGCCACAAATGAGATTGATGACTACGGGACAGGGGCGTGTCAGGTTCAACCCCAACCTGTACAGTGACGGAACAGGTATGCGTATTCCCCCCCTCGTTCCTTGGGATTCCTTGGGGAGTGTGTGTGGGCACCAGAGCTAACTCTCAAAGTCTGTCTTTCGCTTCTGGGCACATGGTCCGGCCAGGCATGGGAGCCGACACAAAGCTCGCTTCTGCAAATTCTCGTTTCGATCCAGGCCATGATCTTCTGTGATGAGCCGTATTATAACGAACCGGGCCGGGAGAAGCATCGGAATGCGACTGCTAGCGAAGAAGAAAACCAAAGACTCAGGATGTACACGGTTGAGCATGCCATGGTCGAGTGGCTGAAAAGGCTGCCGCCTGTGGGGGTTCAACCACCCAGCTCTTCGATGATAGTTTGGCAAGAAGTGATTCGCCGACACTTTGAGATGAACGGGGCCAAGATTGCGCAGACGGTCCAGGGGTGGAACAACGGCCAGCCGCACACACAGCTATTGCAAGCTCTGAGGGGGCATGGCTTTATCCCTCCATTCTAAAGGGGAACCAATCGTGCATGGATTTGCCGCGAATTCTTTTACGATATAGAATGGAGTTGGAAATAGATCAAGGGTACCATTTGCCTTTATTTTTCCCCTGTACTCAATTTTGAGTTATTTATTGTTTCTCTCCCATTTCTTGGGCCTGTCTGCGTCTGCTGGCTGACTCGTTTTATAATATTTTATGGGGTATAAGTGCTCTATGTGAGTTATTTTTGAAGAAGCCCGGATCTGTTTTAGACATTACCAGAGTGAATAGTACACGTTAATCTTGCAATAGATGTGAACAGTGCAAAGCTGGTGAATATGTGATGCTCCCGCCTGTGCCTGTGGGGAGAGCTAGGTTCCGTGCCCTGGTCCAAAGTGACTCGTGAGCAAGATTTTCCCCAGAGAGTCTGGTCGCAGCCAGAATGCTCTTGTTGGCTAAGTCTCGTGAATCATTTCGGATGAGTGCAGTTCTCTTCTTTCACCGCTGGAGCGGCGGGCCGAACGGATCGTCCAATGCCTTGGCCACCTTGCGGCGCTTGGCGTCGTGCAGGCTGCCCTCGGGCGTGGACGTGTTTCCGTTGTGGCTGGAGGATACGGACCCCTTGCTGCCGAACACGGCCCCGTCCTCCTCCATGGTCGTGTGCGTCGACGAGTATTGCTTGACGCTGCCTTCCTTTTTCGCCTGCTGCAGAGCCACCAGGTTGGACCGGTCCGGGTCGCGGCAATTCTTGAGCTTCTTGAGCAGCGGTTTGATAATGTTGTTGGATTCGGGCTGACGAAAATATTAGCATCCAAGGCGGAGTCGAGTTGGGGAAGGCCAGGGGACGATGTCAAGGGGATGATGTCAAGGGGGGGGGGGTGATGTACCTTTCCCCAATACTCGGTGAACCTCTCTGGGGGCTCCGTCGCCAGCATCTCGCTGCACGCGGCAATCGTGCTCATGACCCGGTCCCGGATCGCGGCGCCGTTCACCTTTTCCCACTCGGCCTCGCTCTTCTTGGCTTTTTTGGCAGCAGCAGCAGACGTGGTGGCGGCGGCACCGCCGTTGTTCTCGGCGGCTCCGGCGGGCGGCTGCTCGCGGTGGAAGGCTTCCTGCAGCAGCAGCCTCTCGACCAGTGGCGCGTCCGCCAGCCACAGCGCCGCCAGCATGATCTGCGACGGCGTGTAGTGGAAGTACGCGTCCGTCACGAGCGGGGAGAATTTCAGGATCTCGCGCGCCCGCTTGTGCGCCAGCCCGATGCGGGTGTCGTCGAGGCGGGGCCCGTGCCCGGACCTCCCCTCTGCGGCGACGTCCGTGTCCGCCAGCCGCCGCAGCTCCATCACGGCCCCCTCCAGCGCCCGGAACGGGTGCTTCACGTCAAAGGCAAACCGGATGCCCTGGCACAGCAAGAACTCGCCCGCCAAAATGTCGGCCGCCGTCGTGTGCGGGAACTTCTCCGCAAACCCGTCCAGCTTGTGGTAGTAGCCCTCGGCCTTGGCGCCGAAAAACAGCGCCGTCTTGAACAGCGCCGCCGGCGGGTACGTCATGATGCTGTGCGTGACGTAGAAGCGCCGCAAGAACACGGCCGCCGTGGCCTGCACGTCGGTCGGCTGCTCAGTGAACTTAGCGGCCCGCAGAAGCTCGACAGTGTAAAAGTCGAGCAGCAGGCGCTCCTCAGCCGGCGTAAGATAGGCGAGTCCGTCGGTGGTGGCGGCGGCGGCGGAGGAGGAGGAAGGCGCCTCATCGCCTCCTTTTCCCGCCGCCCGCCTCTCGGCGATGCTCTCCTTGGCGAGCGCATTGGTCTGGGCGCGGACGTCGGCGAGCTGGGCCGGGGAGAAGGACCACAGGCGGTACTGGGAGGACTGGCGGTAGACGGCGTCTTCGGAGGCCATCTTGTGAGGAAGAGGGGAGAGGAAAAGTCGGGGAGAGATCGATCGTCGAGGTTGTCCGGAGAGTTGTCAAGTTGTTATTTTTATTCTTATTATTTTATTTTTCGGGGTTCGGTGAGGTCGTTTCAGGGAGCTTTTGCTGTGCGCCACGGGCGCGCCGCCATGACGGGAGGGGGGGGATTGGGTGGTCTTCTGGCGGAGAGAGGTTGCCTCGACTGGGGGAGGAGGAGCGACCAGGTCCGTTCGCTCACAGAGGCATGTGTCGTCGTCGTGGAAGTTGCGGGTACTAGGCGCGTGGTGGCAATGCGTGCGAGGCTGGAGATTTTGACTAGGTTGGAGGTTGAAGCCTTCTAATCAATAGGCTAGTAAGTTAGCTCTCAGAGAGCTTGAAATATAGGTACAATGTACCACCTATACATTTCCAGCCATTGAGATGTACCCCCACAGCTACCATTTTTAGTGGTCTGTGCTTGCCCCTCTAACCGTACTGTGGCCAGATGGCTTTGTTTGGTCTCTCTCAATTCGAGTGTCGTATATCATCGTCTCATCAAGGTCACAAAGTACGTCCTATTACAGAAAAAGCAAGACAGCAATTCACAAATCACACATCTCAAGCTAGCAACCGGAAAAAAGAACACGTTAGATTGTGTCGCCCGGTAGACCCAGTCCACCAAATAAAGTACCGATTAATCCAAAGGCATAGAAATCAAGAGTGTATCCAAATATAAGAGTAAACAAAAGAAACGACAACAACATGAATGGGCCCTTTTCTGGACGACAGTAATCGTAAACTCAGAAAACCCAAAACGCAAAAGCCAAAAAAAAAAAACCCCTTGAACGCCAATAATCCCTTTCCCGTCAGAGCATGTTTGCTTATAAGCAGGCCAAAGACATCAAGGGGACCCAGCCCGAGATGGAAAGCACCAGTAGCTCGTCCTTTTGCCATCGCCCGACATCTTTACATTGGGGGAGGTTCCTGCCCCGGGACCCTCTCCCGCCTGCTTTTGTAACTATGTAGTTGTGTACACGGTCCCCAGTCTGCCTGCTGCCGGACAGAGATGGACGACACTTCTTCTTCTGGAAAAACATCTACCGCACTTTTGTTTCCAAGCGCGACCGCTCTCATGTCGAGAAAGCCGTCTCGCGCCGTGGCACAGGCGGCGGTGGCGGCTTCTTGGCCCGGTTCGGCGGCGGCGGTGGAGGCTTGCGGCCAGACACTGGGCCACCGTTGGCCGCACCGACATTGTTCACCGCGATATTGCTCGTGCTCCGACTCAGACTGCCGTAGCTCGTGGCCGGCGACGTGCTGCGCTCGCCCCAGTCGGGGCTGCCGCTGCGTCCGCCGCTGCCACCACTCGCTGTGTCCTCGCCGTCATCACCAAAGACGTTGTTGTTGTTGCCGTTGCCATAGCTGCCGCTGGTCTGGATCCGGCCGACAGGGCGCAGGCCACTGCGCAGAGACGAGACGGCAGCGGCAGCAGTGTTCGCAGGGTTGGGACCACCGCCAATGCCGCCGTACGAAGATGTGGGCGTGCTGGCGCCCGAGGCAGAGGCGACGCGGCGGTCAGGCAGGGTGGTGGAGCGGGACATAGCCGGGCGAGGCGGCTTCTCGGGGGAGAGGTTGCTGCTGTTGGCGGCAGAGACGCCGTTCATGCGGGTGTTGGAGCGGATGGGCATGCGGACGGGGAGAGGTTCGGGGTCTTCGTCGGCGTAGGAACCGCTGTTCATGCTGCTGATGGCGTAGCTGCTGTTGTTGCGCGAGAGGTTCATGCGCTCGGCGCCCAGCGACTGGGCCGTGTTGGAACGGCTGCGGCCACCATAGCCGCCGTTGCCGTTGGCAGAAGCAGCCGCGGCAGTGGCGGCACCCGGCCAGCTGCGCTTGACGCGGCGCAGCTCCTCGAGGCAGCGCTCGTGGTACTCGAGCTCGCAGTCCAGCAGGCCGGTAAGGTCGCGGATGCTGTCGGCCTCGGCGTCCTTGATGTCCTGCATGCGACGATAGACGTCCTCGTTGCTCTCTTCGTACTTGGCGCGGCAGGTGCGCAGCTCCTCCTCCACCCTGAAGTCTTCGCGCTTGGCCTTTTGGACTTTGCCAATGCTGGCGTCGTAGGCGAGGCGGCGGTTCTCGAGCTTCTTGCGGGAGGCCTGGTATTCCTTCATCATGGCGAGGCTGCGGTCGAGGGATTCGAGCCAGGTGCTGGTGGCGTCGGCAACAAAGCGCTCCTGGTTGGCGGCCAGCCGCTCGTTGGCGCGGCCGAGGTGGATGAGGCAGTTGCCAAACTCCGAGTCGGGCTCGAAGTCTTCGCCGTGGGCGGACATGGTGCGGCCGAGGTAGCTGGCGGGCAGGCCCTTTTCTTTGTCTTCGAAGACCTCGTTGCGCTTGCCCAGCCATTTGACGTAGGCGGTCATGGATTTCTGGAGACGGTCCATGCCTGGTTAAAGTTAGTAGACAGAACGGGGGCCGTATGGCGGTTATCTCGTGTAGTCAAGGGGCTTCGAGAGGGAGGATGGGAATATTTGTCTGCACTCACCCTCATAACGCAGAGCCATCTCCATCTCGAGGTTCCTGAAGTCCTCCGACATGCTGGTCTTGGCCTCGGCGCCCATCTTCTCGCCGGCCCATTGGAAGGCGCGGTCGAATTTCTTTGTGAAGTTCATGTTGGCGGTGTTCGGTGGCGTATACGGACGAGCATGTGTGAGTGCGACGTCGGCGAGGGCTGTGATAGGCGTGGGTGCGGCAAATGGATGTGTCTTGGGGGCGTCCAAAGTCTCCAACGCCGGGGCGAGGAGATGCTCTGATAAGATTGTACTGTTGTATTGCTGTATTGCTGTGCTTTGCTCGACAAGGGCGGTCTTCTGCTGTCGACAAAGAAGGAATATTGACGAGGAAACCGTTGAGAAAACGGACGAAGGAAACGAAGGTCGGATGAAAACAAGATTAAGCAAAAAAAAAAAAAGGAAAGAAGAGAAGAGATCAGGAAACAGAGGGAAAGGAAAAGCAAGTAATAAGGAGGTGGGCAGCAGCACACGGACAATACCGCTCGTCCACAAGAAAGACTAATATATGCCTTTTCGTTGGGGCGGGAACAAGGAACCAAAGAAAAGAAAGACAAGGAAAATGCGAATGGCCAGCGAGTGGAATGCAGGCTCTGGTGAAAGGGCGTCTGCGGGAGGGTGGCGAGTAGGAGAGGATGCAGTCGGTATATGTTGTCTCTTAAGAGAAAACGAGACAACCAAGAGAAACGAGAGAATCAGGGGGGGTGGGAGGCAAAAAAAAGGAGGACACGAGCGAAAGGATAAAAGCGAGCGACAGGGAAGCAAGGCCAAAAGGAACAGGCCCGAAAGTCACCCCTAGAAAAAATAGTTCAATGGATAAAAGAGGGCTGGCTGGATCTCATGCTTCTGGCCCTTCCTTGGCCCCGTTTTGAGGAGGGTGGATGGGAATGGATGGTGTGGTTGTAGAGGTTGTTTGGGGTGTATGTCTCAACCTCGTCTTTTTGGGGTGTTTTTCTCTTTTTTTTTTTTACTTGTTGATCGTCTGTGGATGGGTAACTACAAGCAACTAATTACTGTCCAGTCGTACCTTCCCCTTTTACTTTCTTATCATGCAGGGGTCCCCCACAATCGGGGGCGCCTGACAGTACGATATAGTGGACGCATGCGCTAAGCAGGGAAAATACGTAAGAGACAGGGCATATACCATGCAAGTACGAGTACGAGTATCTTAGATAGCCACCAGAGCCAGCGCCTGTATTGGTGCTCGCACGTACCGTGTAGTGGCTGCGCAGCACATGGGCTCACAGTCGTGGCCAGGGCGCGGCGCATTCCTCGTGAAAGCTGGCACGCGACATGTGCAATTACTCGTCTACTCGTCGAAACTACATGGCAACTGCATAGTATGTGTGGTTGGGACTGTAAATGGAAAAGGCAGGAGAGGCAGATATTAATTGATGCATTGTTTGTACATAGTAGTCATGCGATGATGCGACACTGCTGGACGAGCTGGACAAACCTTACAAAGTAGAATGGCTTGTTTACGAGTACGGTGCACTCGTATGTTGACATTCACCAAGGCGGGCAATTTAGCTCTGGCTGGTTGCCACGTCGCTTTGGGGCTAATACCCCTCGGCCAGGAACAGGAACAGCAGGTCGGGACGGCGGTACAGCGGCTTGGGGCTGGGGACAAGTGTGTGGCAGCCAACTTACGACAGTGTGTCACCAGTGACTACGAGTACGACGGGAATTAGTAGGGACAAAAACAGGAATAAAAAAATGTCGAGGGCCAGGAAGAGAGGGGTTCTTGGCAAGCGAATATGCCAATACGGAGCTTTTTTTCCCTGAATTCTTCAGGGGGGCTTGCCTCTTCAGGAGGGCCCTCGGCTCTTTCCTCCTTTCAGGCGCTCCCAGGCGGTGCTTCGTATGTCTGTGGGCCGCGCCTTCTCCAAACTGCCCACCCGCCCACAAAACCCGACCCCAACAAAAACGCCGCCAGTGCAGCGACAAACGACTGGCCAGAACATCGCCAAACGTGGCTGGCCCCATCGTCTCCGTCTCCTGACCATCACCATCAGCTCGTACTCGGTCATCCACTGTACACCGTGAGATACAGGCCATTGCCCCTCCTCTCGTATGTATCTGATCTTACATGAGCATTCTGACACTCTCGTCTCGTCTCAAGTCCGCTGGGCGCCAACGCCAACGACACCTGTCCGCCAATGCTTTCGAGCTTGGAACCAAAGCGGCTAATACGCCTTTTCTCCTGTTCCTGTTCCTGTCCGCTGTCTGCTACCCCTGAAGCTCTCCCCACAACCCCTGGACTGGCCTGCGACTATCGCCCTTTTGCATCTTTTTCTCCTTTGTCTCCCTTGGACTACGGCGTACGAATGCACCAGCTACTCAGCTAAGAATCTGACAGTGATGCTTAGTGGTGGGTAGCACTGCACGCAGATAAGCACGGCGGGGACTGCAGAGGCCCGCGCCACCGATCTCTGCAGTGTGCCGCCGGGCCCAACATGCAGTTGGTTGGCAGGTCTTTAAGGTATCTCTATCTTGACGGGCGCAGGCGGGTCGTCTCCTGTCTCTAGTCCCATACCCTGCAAGCGGGTAAACTGCGATGTACGATGCAAGAATACATAGTCAGTGTGCTGGGTCCAGACCCTCAGTGGGCGACCTGCGGCGACCTGCGGCGACCTGCAGCGGCCTGTTTCAGCCCCAAAACCTGCCATGCCAATCATTCTAGAAGACCGCATATTCCGGCTCTTCCTGCCTTTGGGCTACGCGTTTGGGACTGCGACACGCCTCTGCGAACCATGCCAAGCCGTGCGACGGGACCCGGGGGGCCACGTCTGCGGGCGGCTGCAGAGTTGCATCAGCTTTGTTTGTCTGTGCTCTGTGGTCTTTGTGACCCGTGCACCTTGTCCCTGCGCTCTTTGTGTTTCTTGTCCAAGAGACTGGCCGGTCTCTGTTCCGTGGCTGCCGGTTTGCTGTTTCTTCACGGCCTCTGAATCTGGCCTCACGGGACGTGCTTGCTGCAAACTGTTTGGCCAATTCCCCTCTGCCCCTGAGCTATTCTCGGTTCTGGAGGGGCTGTCAGGATTCTTGCTTCAGGCTCGGGCACTTGGCCAACTCTAATAGCTTACACGCACTCTGGCCCAGTTCTTCCACAAACCCCTGGAGGGATGCTGGACCGGACTCTATGGAGATTCGTCCCTTGGGCGCTCTTCGTAATACGAGTACTGGCCCTAAACACGGCAGTATGCAGTCCTCCTTTTTGTCTCTTTTGTCCCTATGTGACTTGCTTTGTTCCCCGGCCGCCCTTTGTCCGTTGCGTCATTCTTGATATTGAAATTTGTCTCCTATACTACAACCCTGCACTGCCCCAAATGTGGAGAGAGATCAAGACATTAATACTACGACTACTGGGAGTACGTACTGCTTGTACTCCTTTTGTCAAACTCCTTTCTTTGGGAATGCCAGCGAACCGGTTTCGTGTGCTGCCGTCAATGTGCGTGTCTTGCATGCGTTGCGTTCAGCACACTGGCATCATGGCACGTCCATTGTCGCCGGTGCATGGCGGCCATCGCTAGCCGTGTCAATCGTTTCGATCGCTCAGGGKCCCCCCCCCCCCTCCTCTGCGCCCTTGCTTAGACATGGTGTAGTTATGCCCAATGTAGTCAAAGTGGTATCGTGACCTCCCCAGGCCTAGGCTATAACTGCCAATAGGCGGCCTTGCTTGTTGTGCCGGAACCCCGCGACCGGAGAATATCGCATGCGGAGTCGGAGAGGAAGAGTCATCGCCGGAAGAATCTGCACCATAAGTATAGGTTCTCTTCGCTCGCCGTTTTTACAAAGCAAATGCGCCGGGCGCCTACGATTTGACATCAATTGGCCGAGGCAGTTGAGCAACAATTGGCAACCACGGCAGAAGTGGCAAAAAGCAAGCCGAAAAACGAGAGGTGACAGCTGGTGAACTCTTGTTTCACTATTTTCTATTAATAGAAAGAAAGTGGCCAAAAAAACGACAAGAACATGGATGCCATATCGCTCTCGTCGATCCCAAGCGGCGCCCGGCGGACCAGAGCCGGTGTCGTTGCCGTTCATGCCGACGAAGCCGGTGGCAGTGGTGGTGATGGTGACCGCCTCGCCCGGTCGTCTGCCGAAGAGGAGGAGGAGTTCCATGCCACGCCGGCCCTGCCGCCGGTGTCGCGCGCCAAGCAGGCGTCTGTGATGATCGCCTCGTTCCTGACCATTGCCTTGACCATTGGCTACAACCAGTCCTACGGTGTGTTTCAGGAGTACTACATTTCGACGAGCCAGGACATGCTCCAGACGGGGCCGGAGCCGCCCACGGCCCTGCTGGCCTTTGTGGGCACGCTGGCCGCCGGCCTCACCTGGTCCGGCAGCATCTTTGTCAACCCGATGCTCTCGCGCCTAGAGCATGCCGTGTACGTCCGCAGCCGCAACAGCAGCAGCAGCGACCAGGCCGAGGAGGAGGAGGGCAACGGCGGCGGCAACGACGGCAGCAACGGCGCCGCCTCCTCGCCACCGCCCCCCCTGCTGGTGCGCCTCATCTCGCCGCGCTGGATCACCATGGCCGGGGTGGTGCTCATGGCGGCGGGTTTCCTGCTGGCCAGTTTTTCGCGGCAGGTCTGGCAGGTGCTCCTGAGCCAGGGTTTGCTGTATGGGCTGGGCAGCTCCATGCTCTATTTCCCGCTGCTCGGCCCGGCGCCCGAGTACTTTACGCGGCACCGCGGCACGGCGCTGGGCATCATCTTGTCGGGGGGCGGCGCCGGCAGCCTGCTTCTCAGCCCGGCCCTGCGCGCGCTGCTCTCGGCCATCGGCGGCCGCTGGACGCTGCGCGCGCTCGCCGGCGTCTACCTGGTGGTGGGGGCGCCGCTGGCGTGGGTGGTGCCGTCGTCGCGGTTCCCCGTGGTGAGCAGCAGCGACGACGACGGCGGCGCGGCGGGGGGCGCGGACCGGGCCATGCGGCGGCGCACGCACATCTCGGCGGCGCTGCTGGTGACGCCGGCGTTTCTGTTCTCGGTGGCGGCGGCGTTCTGCCAGTCGGCCAGCGCGCAGGTGCCGCTGTCGTTCATCCCGAGCTACACGGTGTCGCTGGGCCAGACGGCGAGCACGGGCGCGACGCTGCTGGCCGTGGCCAACGTGGTGAACGCGGTGGCGCGGATCATCTCGGGGTATGCGGGCGACCGGTTCGGGCGGCTGAACGTGCTGACGGTCAGCCTGGCCGCGGCCACGGTCGCGGTGGGCGCGCTCTGGGGGCTGAGCGTCGAGCGCCGCGCGTACCCGCTGTGGCTGGCGTTCATCGTGTGCTACTCGGCGGCCGTGGGCGGGTACAACGCGCTGTTCCCGGCGACCATTGCGGACGTCTTCGGCATCCGCAGCTATGCGGCGGTGAACGGGTTCATCTACTTCATCCGGGGCTGCGGCACCATGCTGGGCAGTCCGGTGGGCGGCGTGCTGCTGAGCCAGGGCGGCGGCAGCGCGTCCGTGACCCAGTCGTACGCGAGCGTGGTCTACTGGGACGGCGCCCTGCTGGTGGGCTCGGCGGTGTGCATTCTCGGGGTGCGGTGGGCGGATGCCGTGCGTCGGGGCTGGGTGTGGCGCGCGTGAGTCGCGCGTGGGCGTCGCCGCGGATTCGGGGAGAGAGAGACAGAGAGAGAGAGACCAGGTACGCCATGTCTGTCCGAGGCTGCCACGCCGGCCAGTCTTGTCGTCTGTCCGGTTTTTTTTGTCGTGTCTGGCTGGCCGTGTCTGTCTGGGAGAGAAACGTCGCGTTAACAATCGGTCCATCCAGCAGGAGATGTATGTTGATAGCACAACCACAAGGCCACACAGCCAAGCCCTCCTTTCACATCCAGAGTTCCCAGCCACCCGCAAAGACGCCCATGTCTTACAGCTTCCCCTCTCCTCCCTTCCATCCCTTCCGTCGCGCTGCGGATTGTCTCGCCACTCGGCTCCCTTTCCACTCTTCAACGATCCGCACAAGTCCTTTTGCGCCTCTTGCTTGTACACAATACTTACCAGCACAATACCAACAATGCCCAGCCATGCATGCGCACAGCGCGATGTCCTGCACTATGTCACTGTCGCGGCCGTGTTTTCGGTCGTCTCGGAACGAATGGGTCGATTTTCGTTTTCGCGTGCTGTTTCCCTAACCAATGCCGACCGCCCCTGGTTCGCCCCAAAAGCAGCCAACTATGGAGAGCAAATCTTTCCCCTTTCAGTGCTCCATAGCACTTTGACGGGTGTCCTTTAGGCCTCTCCGTCTCGTAAACCAACGCGTTTGATTGGACCGAGGGGGGGCACCTGAGCACGTGCAGCGCGTCGTTCATGCGCTCCGAGCAGCCCCAAGGGCCCCAATGGCCCCAATGGCTCCAATGCACCCCAAAGGGCCCCAGACGCCCCATGAAAACGCCTCCCCCTAGACGTCACCAGCACACAACCGAGTGAAGAAAATGGCCACATCAGCGGGAGCCCCACTGTATTTCCGTGCCTGCCCTTTCCTTCGCCTCCTATTTCCCTTGCGGAATTCGTGCCTCTTGTCTTGTCCAATCTCTCGGTGTTTGCTTTCTCGTCCAAGTCGAAAACACACGCCAGCCGATTGGGAAGCGAGGGTTCCCTTTTTTTTCGTTGTTGTTCCTTCTTCGTTCTCCTTCTCATATCTGCCCGGCTGTGCGACTTTGGTTTTCGTTTTTTTCTGTTCTCCTGCTCGACTTGCCTCCCGCCTGGTCCTTCCTGACATATCCGGTCGATCCGACGAAACCGTCCAGACATCTCCGCAATTTTTTTGGGGGGGGTATCGCGAGATCAACAGCGTCCGAGAACCGACTTCGTCCCGCGATCCGCGAGGCCACCCCAATGGCTCTCCGAAATCGACTGTCGGCCTCGGCGGCCGTGGGCGCGACGGCGGCGGCCGTGCTGCTCCTGGCCGCGCCAGCTGCGGCGCATGAACACGCCGAAGACCACATCCCGGAGGGCGAGACGATATCTCTGGATCCGATTGTGGGTGTTTTTTTTACCTTTTGTCTCCCGAGACGAAGGAGAGGAACCAGGATCAACATCAAGGGGACACACAACTGACCAGCGCTTTTTTTTTTTTTTTTTTTGCAGGACGCCACGCTCTGGGTGCACATCTTGCTGATGATCTTTGTCTTTGGCATTCTCTATCCCTTTGGCATGGTCTTGGGCGTACGTAGAACCCTCCCCCCTCCACGAGTGTCCCCAATGACTTGTGTGTGCTCGTCTAACTTCGTTTCCTCCCTTGTTTTCTCTTTCTCCAGATAATCAAAAGCCGCTGGCACGTCCCCGTCCAGGTCTTGGCCACTGCCCTCGGCGGCCTGGGCTACGTCCTCGGCCACATGCACGGCGGCCGCCAGTTCATCCACAACAACGTCCACGCCCAGGCCGCCAAGTACGTCGCGTTCATTGTCCTCGGCCAGGTCGTCGTCGGCGTCTACTTGCGCCTGCATCTCGAGCGCGGCTTCCACGGCCACATCCGGCCCTGGATCCGCATGGCCCACGGCGTCGTCGGCAAGGGCTTCCCCATCATGTCCTGGGCGCAGATGGTCTTTGGCGGCATCACCGCGCTCGGCTTCTGCCAGGGCGACCACGTCGGCCAGTGCGCCGCCCACTTCATCATGGGCGGCGCGTTCATTGCGTACGGCGTCATCCTCACGATTCTGCTGCTGGTCGGCCAGGTCTGGCAGCGCCGCTCCGGCCGGTCTGCCGAGTTCTTTGACAGCTGCGTCATTGCCGCCTGGGGCTGCGTCAACACCTTCACCGAGCACCGCTGGGGCACGCGCTGGGTCAAGAACGACTGGCAGCACACCACCATGGGCATCATCTGGTGGAGCGCCGGCCTGGCCGGCATCTGGCTCAGCCGCAGCCGCGACGGCCGTCCGCAGCGCAACTTTATCCCGGCGTTTGTCATTCTCATCACGGGCTGGGCCATGAGCGCCCATCCGCAGGAGCTGCACGTCAGCGAGGCGACGCACACCATGTTTGGCTACACCCTGATGATGGTGGGCGTCACGCGCATCGTCGAGATTGCCTTTGTCCTGCGCGACAAGACAGGCGTGTCCGAGGACGGCACCGACACCAACAGCTTCCAGTACATTCCCGTTTTTGTGAGTTTGATTTTTTTTTTTGGTCTCCTCCCTACAGTCGTCCCCCCTCTCGCTTCCTGTTCCTGCTAACCGCCACATACCACAGCTTATGTACGCTGCTGGCTTCCTCTTTATGGGTGCCACCGAGGAGCAGATGCTGCTCATCGCCCAGTCCGACATGGACCACGTCGCCTACATTCTCATTCTCTACAGCATTGCCTTCCTCGTCTTCCTCTTTGTCAATGTCCTGATTCACATCTACGACCGCTCGGCCAATGCCGAGCTGCTCGCCGCCAAGGCCAAGCGCGCCCAGCTGGCGGACGCCAGCACCACCACCACACCATCCGGCCATCGGCTTCTGGTGAATGGCCATGCCCGCACCGAGAGCCGCCAGGTGCGCGATGCCGAGGAGTTTGAGCTGGGCGACATCACCAGCGACGACGACAACGAAGAGCTGGACATGGACGACGACAACGAGCTCGCCTCGCGGCGGACGCTGCTCAAGCGCGAAGGCGACGAAGAGTCCGGCCTGATGAACGGCCACGCCAATGGCAACGGCCACGCGTGAGGGGCAGAAAGAAAGAAAGCAAAACTAGCAAAAAATAAGAGAGAGAGACGACGACGGTGTTGGGTACAAGCTTTTTTTTTGGGAACGTCCTTTTTTTTTTTTCACGCACATGACTGACATTGCATCATACTAAACTACTACTTTTATTTTGTTAAACTGAAACCTCCTCCCCCTTCATTTGTATATTCTTTTGTCTCTCTTTGTTCACTATTTCTCTGTCTCTCCTTTTCCTTAATTTTTCTTGTTATCATTCTAATTTCTGGGTCCATTTGTCTTTTTTTTTTCTTGTTCGTTTTGGTTGACGAAGGAGTTTACAGTTGTGGGAAGTATTGATTTTTTATCTCATCATTGGGTTTGGCAAAGGGGGCTACTTGTTTGAGACCTCATATTTTGTTGTTTCACGATGAATCGTCTATTCTCATGACCTTCTGTCTGTACGTTCGTTTTCCGGTCGCTGTGTGTACCCACAGACACCGTTGCGATCACAAATCAACAAATTCAAACAAATGATCTCTGTTCAGTCTCAACCTATTTTTTTTTAAAAAAACATGCGTTGCCAAAAGGCACCACACATACAGACACTGCCACCTTCCCAAACTCCTGGCCCTGAGAATGCAATCAACAGCGCACGAAACAAGAAGGAAAGAGCCAACATCAAGCCAAGGGTAAAAAAAGCCAAACATGCTGCAAGAAAGACAACAAAACAACCAAACAACACGAAACATGCAGAATCAAGCACTCGCAGAAAGCAGCTAGCGAAACAACCCCATCAACCCATATGATCCCGTAACCCAGATACCGATGAACCAAACCCCTGAAACCCCAAGAACCGACCCTGGCCAGCCACCTCGTCCCCTCGACGGACCAAAAGTACAACGGATCATCCATCATCTTACAACCCGGATTGCAATAGAAGACAAGGAAACTGTTATAAAGACGTAACAGACTAAATCAAACAGGGCGAAGAAATTCATCAAACATAAGCAAAATACATGGAAGCAAAGAAAGGGACGATAAGAATGAGAACCAGAAAATGGCGCTACTTGCTCGCCAACACTGGGCGGATTGTCCTCGGTGTCAGCGTCAAGCGTGGTGGCGGGCCCTTGGTTCGTTTGCCTGGTGACATGCCGGCGCCCACAAATGGCGTACCGACGGTGACGGTTGGTGGTGGCGCTGTCACAATCGTCGTGGTTGTTCCCCATCCGGCCTCTTCCATTCGCGGATCAAGCGTGGAACCGGGTGTTTCTGAACGTCTCAAAGAAATGTCGTTTTGCGTACTGACTGCACTTTGTGCCCCGGTTCCTGGTCTATCCGAGTTGTTGCTGTTGCTGTTGCTGTTGTTGTTGTTGTTGTTGTTGTTGTTGTTGTTGTTGTTGTTGTTGTTGTTGTTGTTGTTGTTGTTGTTGTTGTTGTTGTTGCTGTTGTTGTTGCTGCTGCTGGTGGTAGTGGTGGTGGCGCCACCGTTTCCAGCGTCTGTCTGGTGGTCTGCATGATTGTTCAACTCGATGGCTGATTCGGACAGCGTAGAGGGTGTCTTGTTGACGTCGCTCAGAAGCGCCCGCAATATCGGGATCGAGGCAGCAATAATCGTAATCGCGCTCTCGGCCACTCCCCAGATGACAACCTGGACCGTGTCGGCTTGCGGATGGTTTTCTTGTTAGCGGAAAAGGCAATGCATTGATAGGGCTGTATTGCTTACTCGTGTTTGGTCGCCTGAGCGTGTTGAGTTTGGAGACCTTGATCAATGAAGCGATGCCGGCACTATCTCGTTAGAAGTTTAGTCGACAACAGGGCGACCACAGAAAGATACTTACAATACCCCCATGCTCATGGCAAAGAGAACACCCAGCTTTTCCTTTCGGCTCATCGACATACCCCAGATGATCAGCCATGGGAAGATGGCCAGGACAATGTCCATGACGCCAGAGTAGGCTAAACGATCGTGTTAGTGACAATGCGTACGAGATGCCCCCCCTTTTGCAACTCTTGTTCTTGGACCCACCTGTCGAGAACGAGTTGTACGCCACAACCACTTCCATCGGCCAGCAGTCACCAGAGGCTCTGGGATCAAAGGTCTTGCGGACAGGCGTGCATCGGACCCATTGGAAGATTGCACTCGCCCCCAGCACCACGTTCACCGACAAGATGATGAACCAGATTACCCACCGAATCCATCCGGTGGAGATCCGCAACACAGTCAGCGCGAACGACGTCTTGCTCCACATGGCCGCCAGAATGGAAAATGTGCCGGCCAGATTAGCGGTGAAGTTGAGTGGCACAAAGTCCTTCGACCTAATATCCCATAGGTTCTTTCCGTAGCCGAACGACACGGACGCGGTAACCAATGCACAGGTCGTGGCCAAAGATATCTTTCGTATGTTAGTGTGGAAACTGGGTTTTTTTTCTTTTTTCTTTTTTGTATTTTGACCTTGAAACTGTGCTGTTGTGGTCGTTCTTCTTTAATTTCTTTTTGTTATTGCCTCTGGCATAGACACATACCCATGATAACGTTAAAATGTGGTCATCCCACCAGAGACCCCGTCGGCGTAGGAACTTGCAATATATCCGTAGGCAGAGAAACCCAAACGATAAACCCGCGAGCAGCCACACTGTGAAGTTCAGCTGGGGTCCTTGGTTGTCGTGTGATAGTTGACTGAGCGGGATCCCTGATGGGGTGAATTGCCTCGGGGTGACTTTAGATGGCTCCATTGCGGTCGTGTGTAATCGACAGATAGAAGAGGAGAGGCGAGGAGAAAGCCAGGTAGGTGGTCGTGAGTTACCGTCGTCGTTTGGTTAAGCTGCTGGCAGCCTAAATGGCTACAGTTTCGCTTCAGTGTCTCCAGTTATCAACAGCGTGCTGTGTCAACGGGTTCCAGAAGATTCTCATCTGAGAAAACCCAAGAGGAAAGAAGTTATGACTGTCACGAAGACGACAAAGGGGCACAGGACATATAGAAGTGAAAGAAGAAGAAGAGGCAGGTTCATTTCGACGGCACATAAAATGGGAGACCGGGCTCTTAGGGAATTTCAGTCTTTCCGTCCCGATGGAAATCATTCGAGCACAAAGCACAAAATAAGGAGTGCGATCCACACCCGAGGGGAGAGCGTAGTGGAAGATGACAAGGACGGAAGAAAGCAGAAAGGTTGTGGGCAGGGAGAGAAACGAGAAACCGCCTGTCGATCCCGCGGGTAGACAGTCTTTTTCAAACCCACGAAACTGTAGCTGCCAGTCCCCCTCAAAATGATACCTTCCCCAGGAAAGTCTTAGTATGAAGCAAAATATAGGCATCCGCTTGTTGAATTCAAAAATTACGTGCAATAGAACCAAATTCGCTGTAAAGTATTGCGCGATGAAAGTTCATCCAAGATGCCATTCCCAGCAGGCCACGAAATGGTTGAATAACAAGAAGAAGAAATCAGCCCCTTCTCAACTTGGTACAGGGGGAAAAATGGGCTGAATTGCAGGAGCAGTGAGAGAGAACAGGCAAATATCCAGAGATGGGAAAATTGGGATACCGAAATCCTTTGACTGGCCACTTCCGCTGGTGACCAGGTTCACGGCTGCCGGAGCAAGGTGTCTCCGTACATTCCCGAGAGGAATTGTGTGAGAGAACTTGTAGGTCCAAGCCTACGAAGATGCACGGGCAAGGACATGGCTTACCAGATTTTCGGAAGACAAGACATGTTCCCGTCGACAAAGGGATGGAGACAGGGTGTCTATGAACCTGTGCCACAGGCTGGGCAGGCAGCGACCACCCATGGACAGATGGCATCTGCGAAGAGGCCTGTCAAGACATAAGAGACACAGTCGTACACGCAGACATACAGTCATACGGACACAGGCATGAGACCGACATACCTCGACGCGGAGGCGGCGATCAAGAGTGAGGTGAGGCAAGGACACAAGGTGCAGGTGCATGCGGGTGCATGCTGGTGCAGGCAAGCAAGACGCAAAGCAGATGCATTGCGGGATGTTGTCGATCAGTTGGACGATTCGCGTCTCGCAATGCAAGGGGAACCCCGGATTTTGAGCCTCGTTGTGGTGCAACCGTGCCCCAAACACACCAAACAACGCATTGAGCATTCCTTGGCTACGCACCCCTTCTCGCGCATCATTGCTCTGCCACTGCCCGGATTGTACATCCGTATATGCGTTTTTCTTTCCCTCTCTTCATCACCGACAGTGCCTCTGCTGGTCTTGCCACTTGCCGGACGTACCTACCGAGACCCCATGTCTGCACTTGCACCCCTTGACAAATCGTCAAACGATTCGCTTGATGGTGACGAAAAACCTTTGCTGAGCATCAGACGGAGGGGGGAGGGGGTCACGTTGAAGAAACCGGGGACTGTTCACATACCACACCACTTCATCATGTCAGACAACCATGACACAAGGCAACAGAAAAGACCCAATTTCGCTTGTTGGAAGGCCCCTGCTGGGTACGTGAGATCAGACTAGATCTGGCAGTGGATCCGAGTCTGGACCGCATTCGAAATCGGCACCTGCTGTCTGGTGGATGAGATTCGTGGCCTCGCTCAGAAGAGAACGTAAAAGGGACGAATATGGCTCGGGACTGTGTGTATTACGGCAAACGAAAACTGGATGCGAGCCACGTTTGGACACATGCAGAAATCTGAAACGTCGTGAGGAAGCTGCGACTTACACGGGCTGGCTCAAACGGCAGGCGCATATTGGGAAAAGTGTGGCGTAATTAGTCGGCTTAGTGTGGCTAGTGGTTTTATTTTTTTTTTTTTTTTCGCAACTTTTTTTGTTCTCTCCAAAATTTTGCCACCTTCTTGCTGGCGCAGATAATATTCTCTGGACGGATCTCCCATGCACCTCTTGGCATACCTTTGAAGTGTTTTTCTCTTGCACCCTTGTTCCTCCGGATTCTCGGGCGCCATACGCTTGCACACCCTCTCGCTATACCCTACACTTTTACACACACCCACCATGCCTTCCGTGAAGAACCCAAACAGGCCGTCCAAGAACCGGATGGTCGCCCGAACCAACCGCCTGCGTAAGCAGCAACGGCAGAGCTCCAATGCCGGCCGTGCAGGCAAGACGGTGCATGACCGCGTGATCAAGGCGGACACCACCCGCGGCGCTCGTCCCGGTCTGCTGCCCACCAGCGGTCCTCGAGCACCGCTGAGCTCCAAGAAGCGGAAGAAGGTCATCCAGCGGATGACCCTGGCTCTGAAGCGGAAGATGGAGCTGGAAGATGCCGCCGCCGCCGCCGCTGCTGCTGCTTCCTCTGGTACAAAGAGCAAGAAGAGCAAGGATCGGACGGTAGAGATGACGGGTTAGTTATGGTGTGAACCTACAAGCCATGGGTTTGTCTGACTGAGAGCACAGAGCTAACACGTCAAATTTAGATGCTCCAGTCGCAGAAGTCATCGCGGCCGAGGTCTGAGAGCTCCACACGCATGCATTTCTGGATTCTTAATTGAGGCACAAGACCGATCCAAGGGATGTTTGCACGCCGCCCAATCCCCAATCCTGCGTCCTTTATGCCGTGTGGCTGCGGTGATCGTCATGGGCGAATTGCGGAAGTGCAGACCAGTGGCCAGGATACCGACAAGCGTGAGCTTCATCAGAACCTTTTTTTTTTGTTGTTTTGCCCAACGACACAAAGCCACTTTCATTTTGTGTTTCCTTTTGTGCCGGCCGGCTTCCCGTCCGAGCCTTGTCTGGCAGACACAATCAAGCATGCCGGTGGCGCATGCTTTTCGCTATGTCCGCCAGGATTTGATCCTGGGAAAGAAGAAGAGGCAAATCATAGTGTTTCAACAGCCTCGTGTTAGGGAAGAGGCTTCCTGCAAGCCTGCACACTTCCTGTCATTACCCGTGCCAATCATAGCACTCTGTATGGCGTGAATTTGATCGAGCTTTTGTTCGAAGGAAAGACAGGAGTTTTGGAAAGAAGGGGTTTTCTTTCTTGTTTCGAAAGCATACTTGCGATGATATTTCCTGCGACTAGAATAAGGGAAGAAACAGCTACTTTGTAAAAGCAATATTGTATTGAGCAAGAACCCACGAAGGAAACTATGAACTGCATTGGCCACTTTGGAACCGCAGTGTGCAGCCTGGTGCAGACTGTGGGATTCGTGTGTAGAAGAACTCTCAGGGGCCGAGATGGACGAGGCACTTTCTAGACACAGCGAGCGTCTTGATTACGAGTCCCTGGGCCGGGATGAGACCGTCTCTCGCTCCGGCATCAGAAGCCGGTGCCGCGCAGCGTCTTGGGAGCGTCCGGTCTTGGAAGAATGGATTCTTCTGCAGCATGAAAAGGATTCTAATCGATGGAATAGCGCCTGACAAAAAGTAGAACAAGACCCCGTTCTGGTCAAGTTGTCGCCCACTAAGTTTCGAAAGCGGCCCTACGGCAGGGGGTTTACAGGGGGAGAAACGTGCAGGGCACGCCAATATTATCGGCTTGCGTTTTTGCTCAAAGGGGTCTCTTGCAGCTTCGCTACGTTTGGCTAGCATGCCTGGAAGCAGACCAGACAACGGGCCATTGTTCGCAGCCATGTCCAGGCTGATGAAGAATCTGGTCCCTGCAAGGGTTAATTTCCATTACACAAGTGCTCTGTTGAGTTTGACCAGAACATATGATTCAGACCACTAGTCTGAATGTGTCCTACTCGTATCTTACATACTTCGTAGTAAGCTCCCCTGCTGTGTCCCCTGGCAACTCTGCCCGTTCTCGCCTAACTCTTCCCTTACAACCAAACTAGAGACAAGAGGGGCCCGAGCGTGACGCCCTACGTGACGCCCTACGCGATATGCTGCGCACAGATTTGCTTGGGAGGAATTGCTCTGGGGTGGCTTTCTTTGGTTCTATTTTGTGGGCTGACGCTGTTAGCGACAGCAAAAAAAAAAGTTATCAAGGTATCATCGTGGATGGCGGGTTCAGACTGCCTGTTGCATCGTAAGATGCCATTTCCCCCACACTCGCAATGCGATACCTGCAACGCGGATAGAGTTCTACGACAGGGTTGCCTTGTGCTCTCAACATCTGGCATCCCGATGCACGCACAACATTTCTCGTAAGACTTTTTGTTCTCGTGAACATCACCAAACAGCATCGAAGGACGTCCACGGACCCCCTCTTGTCAGCTTTGCGGACGGTAGAGCAAAGCCCGGGCTGTAGTGCGTTCCTGTAGTTGTTGTTTGCACACTGAAAGGCCATCAGGAGTCGACTTTGCGCCCTAGTTCCTACGATTTGCCAGTCGTCCACCCCCTCTGTCCGAGCGCACAGCGGTCCCATCGTCTAAGCACACGGCGTACACGGACCCGACCCAGCCTATCACAAGAGGTGGAGCCGACTACGCTCCCAAGACTCGGGTTCTCTGGGGAAAATGTCCACTTTCGCGATCTGGTCGGCCTGGCGCACCCGGCGGACCTATTTTCATGACTTTCAGCTCAATATTTGACCGACAAGGCACGGAGATTGACACGGCAGGCAATCCCACGACACTTGTGGATATCGACAGGGGGGCTGGTCCAGGACAAGGGAGCCAGCCACGAGGCCCTCGCCTATTCGTACACTAATATGGAGAGCACACCATGGAGAATGGCCAGTATCGGCCCTGGATGCGGAGGAGAACTCTCCTTTCCAGTTGCTGCCTCATTGACTCTCTGCCTGCCACCCCAGCACCACGCATAGCAAATGTCGCAGTACCCCGCAAGGCAAAAGGGGGCTTAACTTGGCTTTCTGAAGCCGCGAACCTCTTGGCAGTCCGATTCTGACCACAGAGGACAAGGCAGCACAGCACAGACACACAGACACTGGGCTCGTGCTCCACCTCCCAACGGTCCCGCGTCCCGTCAGCCCTGGGCCGAGAAACAGTAACTAGACAGTTCGACGAGAGGAGTGGGTACAGTGGCTGAAAGCGAGACTCCCCCGAGGTCTTCGACCCAGGGACTACTGTAGATGCCTACGAGTACTGCAACCGTGCCTTCTTTCTTCTTTCCCGGCCTGTTGCTCCAGCCCGGGTGGTCCTGTGATGGCTCGGGGCTCATGGTGTCCTGTGCACAGGCACAGCTTATGCATGCGCACAAACATGCGTGCAAATGGCAACCGTTCATACCGGCAGTTTATGCTCGTGTTGAGGACTGCAGCACTAACAAGGAAGCGCCAATGGGAGAAGAACAGCAGACTAGATTAGGATGCCCATCCCAGTCTGCGCCCGGTTCGCCCGCTTCCTTTTTTTGTTTCTTGGGAACGGGCTGTAGGGATGTTGACTTGCGTTGTTCATGTTGGTATTGCGAACCGAACACTTGCCATAGACGGTGAGATGGGGGGGGGGGGGGGGGTTATTTTTTTTTTACCCTGCTGCCATAGCGGGTTGACCTGGGCTGATAGAAGAGAGCCCAGTCCCCCCGGTTCTTTTGATTCCTTCTTCCTTCTCCTATCTTTGATCAATTATCATTCATCAATCACGACAGTAAATTGAACCTCTGCGTTTGAGTTCCAAGCTCAAGCAAAGCTGCCCACCATTGTATTCAGCCAAAGAATGGTTTGGCTTGGATACTGTTGGTAGTTATTAGCGTGGATCACAAGCAGGAAAAAAAAAAAACACTCTCTGTACTCAACGGCTTTACTCCTTGCGGGCAAGTGATCGTCGTCTTTCTCGAAACACAGCAACCACAAATCCGAACTAGCAGCTACGCAACGACCAGTAAGAGAAGTATGTCGGCTACACAGGGTGTGACTTATGTTCCTATGAACGGCCGTGGCGTTTACATTGATGCCTCGCTTTGGGTTCTGGAGGGACTGGCAGCAATATTCTTGTCACTTCGCCTCTACTGCAAGATATTTCGAAGAAACGGACTGTGGTGGGATGACGGGTTTTTAATAGCATCATGGGTATGTGATCTTCCGCGAGCGATACACGTCTTTTGACCGTTTCTGACCAACAGACGTTTCTTCTTGCAAGTGTAGCGGCAACCACGGTCAATGCTCGTCTGGGGTTCGGCCAGCACTTCGCGCAAGTGCCTCTTCAGAACCTCGAGCTACTCTCCATATTGAGCATTATCTCTGGCTTCTTCTCCATCCTGTCAGCGGTGACGAGCAAGACATCCTTTGCCCTCACTCTCCTGCGGCTCTCGGATGGGTGGTTGAAAAGGGTCGTTCAGGGCATCATCATCACGACCAACTTGCTGTTGCCTGTGAGCGCTGTCTTTTTGTTCGCAGCGTGCAACCCTCCCGCCAAGGCCTGGAAGCCGTATCTGCCGGGATCCTGCTGGCCGGGGAAGGTCACTGTCATCTATGGACTTGTTGTTGGTTGTAAGTTTTGTGTTCTTTTGGTGTTCTTTTTTTTTCCCGGCGTGTATGGATTTCCAAGACAGGTTTCCCTAACCAAACCACCAGCTTACTCGGCGATTTGCGATATGACACTGGCACTGCTACCATGGGGTATCTTGATGCGCTTCAAGATGTATCGCAGAGAAAAAGTCGGCGTTGCCATTGCTATGAGCATGGGTTTCTTGTAAGTATTGTCCCATTCTACGGGCCAACTACTAGCAAGTTGTTTACCATACTAATAGAATGGGTGGGGATCAGTGCCGGTGCCATTGCCATTGTCAAGTGTACAATGCTTCCTCTCCTCGCCAACGCTGACTTTACGTGTAAGTTTCTGCAGCATCTCTGGTACGTTAGACATGACTCTTTTTTCTGATTTTGAATCTCCTACGCAAACAGATGTTGGTGCCCCCTTTGTTATCTGGGGTGCCGCTGAGTCAGCCGTATCCATCATGGCAGCATCCATTCCGGCCCTGCGAGCCCTCGTCAAGGAAGTTCGTGCTCCGAGGGCAAGACAACGACAGATCAGCTCCCTGGTTATCTCACCCCCCAAGCCCATTACTGATACCAATGGAACCACCCTTACTACTTTCATAGACATCAATGTGAATGGTAGTGGCAGTGGAGGAAAAGATGCGGCTGTTGTTCTGCATTCATATTCGGGAGAAGGCCGCGATCTGGAACGCAACATGCCGGCTCCACTTCCCATACCGCAACTTCCTACTTCAGACAGCGGTGAGTCCAACCGGAGGGACGACAGCAGCGACAAGGGCATACTAGCACGGGCGGGTCCTGGGTAAGACTTGAAGTGTTTGCTCTTACATCCCGGACTCGACAAAAGGAGCACTTCAACAACAGAACCAAAAAAACCGTTGAGACAGGAACGGGCGGATCGGAAAAATAACAGTAAGGCAATTGATGGGCTTGTTAGTCTCAAGCATGCCATTTACTTGGGCATGATTTTGGCGTTCTTGGGGGTATTTGGTTTGGGAAATATGGAATCAGGGTTTGAAATTAAAAGTAAAAGCAACACGTGCTTAAGTTGTAGTTACAATGCCAATGTTTTTGTTAAACAAACAAATGCGAGATGTGGTAGCACACACAGACACATATTACACCTGATGGACTGTCGTCTCCGCAGTCGTGCAGCTATCCAGTGATTGCTGCCTGTCTGGTGGCAGTGCATTGCTTACGGTGGGTTCTACACATCTCGATGTAGATATATAAGCAAAGAAATATTTCTCATCTTCTCCAACGTGCTTTCTCAGTCTTCTTCTCGAGAAGCGGCTCTAATCTTTTCAAAATGCCACATTCCCGGTTGGTGTCGTCTGCTAGCAGTGAAGATAAAACACAGAAGAGAAGATGCAACATATATCGGCCCATCTATTACGCGAGTGATGACGAGGAAGAGGAGAACCCAATCGACGAGCTGGAACAGCTCGAGGCAGAAGCAGCAGGTGCAACTCCAGAGCAGATGACGACCGCCCTGGCTCGCATTGCAGCTGTCTTCGACGCAAACGACATCATTTATGCTACTATTGGCGGTTTCAATTTTTGGAACAGAGGAAGCGACCGTCGAACAGAAGACATCGACATAGCCGTCCACCGGACGCCGAGTGTGGCGACAATTCTTGACTACTTTAATGATGATCCATTGTGAGTTGCCGTGTCCGTGTCTTGGTTGGAATGTTGGAAATCGTGGCAAACGGGAGCGCTCTTTTACGAAGCGGAGATCTAGCTGACTTCAAAATTGTTGTTTATCGAAAAGAATGACCCGACCCGAGAGAGCCATGCAATGGGTCAGTGGCACGGCCAGAATTTTCGTGAATATCAACAACCAACAGGTCCAGATAGACCTCCTCCGCCAGGCAGGTGACAGCTACGGGGCAGCGATTGATCTCCGGTCAGCGGTTGAGCGTCTGCCGCTCCGGGGCATGCCAGACGTATCGGTGAACTTCATCACAGTGCGGTATCTCATGCACACCAAATTAAGGGCTTTCATGGGCCGGTCTGCTGAGAAGGACTTCGAGGACTTGACGTTTGCTTGTACCGACAAAACCATGGCACCAAAGGTCCGCCAAGTCGCAGACAGCTTTGATCTATCTTGGAGGAGATCTTTCTTGTCGGCTTATTTGGAAGAGAACGATGCTTCGGCAACTGCAGATAGTATTCGATGGGCTTTCAGGTTGGAACACGAGAGCGTTGAGACACTACCGGCTCAGGATTCTGATTGATCATGGAGGAGTACGATGAGCGTGCTAAATCGGTCAGCGGCAAATGAAAGCCCTGGGAGAACAAAGGCCACTCTCCTGATTTGGTTTCTGCCTGGAAGCTGGTAGATACCTTGCTTTTTAGTGTCAATCTATTACATCTAGACATAATGCCTATCCAGATTACGGCCCTTTGGATCATAGCATCGGGGGTCTAAAGGTCGGACTTTCGATCGCCACTGCGTAATGTATCTCCCCTGCTTCAAGGGTTCGATCCTCATTTCCTTCGTATTGACCACGCGTGTCCAAAGAGCTTTGAAATCGCGGCTAACGCTCAGCCTCTGCGGAAATTCAGAATGGGCATCTAGCGACTTGTTCTTGTGAATGGCATACTCTGCCCCCAATGCTTGAAGCTTGGCAAAGTCGATATTGCTCTCGCCCCATTCAAGGGTAGAGTTGTGGGCGTCGACAAAGTCTGTCAGGTCAGAGTTGATCTGCCTGACGAGCATACTGCGGGCAAAGTAGACATCCCGTGGGTATGGTATGCCTGTATGGCTGCGCTCGCAAAACTCAGGCCGTGGATCGCAATAGCTATTCGACGAAGGAGCCAGCAGAAAATAGAAGATGACGCCTTTCATCTTGAAAGTCGGAAATGTGCAGCGCAGTGACCGAGGCATTGATCTTGGGGACGCAACACATTCGAACCTTGTGTTCAGAGGCGCACTTTCGAAGAGGAAGCAGGCTGCTTCCAAGTCCTCGTCTGGAACACACACATCCCACTCCTTGCGTCATGTTAGTACCAGCAATCATAAGACCACGGGAAGAAGCAGGGAGACAAACATCGGCTACACGCCCTGCCCCGAAGTACCGCAGTGCCCTCACTCCCACGATGCAGCAAGGGATGCCGACTGTCTCGAGCAACTGCGTGACCTCTAAAATTTCCTGGATACCGTGGCCATTATTGCTGGCTGGGCGGTCCTTTAGATTATCACGACGACTGCACGCCGATATCATCACTTGTAGGTCATGGGAAAGTCCAGATGCGGGTGAACGTTGTAGCAAGTCAAACTGAGGAGCGATCAGTTTAGGCGTGAAAGTAGTTTGCGGCACGTGACAACATCCAATTCACATTGCCGGTATTTCTATCTCCGCTCTTTCAGCGTCGTCAGTGTGACAATGCAGACTCCCGGCCGCAAGCCATGCAAGAAGATTCGCAGAAGATCTGGTCAAATGAAAACAGGGCATGGATTGACTGGGTCATACATAGTTCGGTAGCAAGCCCTTTGGAATCATGTGGGTGGTTTCGTATTTGTTGGCGATTTTGCTATCTATCCAAAGTCGCATTGGCATGCATCGCGGCTTACTGTCGGTCTGTGTTATAATGGTACATATCATATGTATTGCAAAGGGGTGAGAACTGATGTATCTCTCTAGCTGGGCAGGCAGCCACGGCTGGATCCTGCAGGCTGCAGCTCCAAGACTACCAGTGGTCAGATGTGGCAGCCGTGGGGGCACCTGCCAGAACCGATGTCTTACTCTTTCCTGTCGCAAGTTTAAATAAATCGTGCCTTCCTCTACTGCGATTTGGAGATTGTGTGCGACGTCATTGTCTGAGCGCTGTTCGCCGTGCCTTCCGTGACAGGTACACGAAACGACACAACACAGGCGCAGAAGGGCGCAAAAGGTGCAACCACGAACGGATCAGAGCTGTCACCAGAGAACAGCAGGCGCGTGCGCTCGGCCACACCCCACCTCCCCAACTGGACCCTCTTTCCTTCCAGCACGATGGCCCCACAGGCAATTGCGGCCGGAAAGGCAGGAGCGCGTCCGCTCTTGCCAAAATCGCTGCTCGTTGCTCGCGACGACGGCGACGGCGGCCTCACACAGGCGCAAATTGGCGGCATTCTTGGCGGTGTCGTTGGCTTTGTGGTGTTGCTCCTGCTCTTTTGGTTTTGCACCACGCATAGCAGGGACTACCGATACAAACACGAGCGCGCACGACGCCGACGTCGGCGCCGTTACTACGAGACGGAAGCCAATGCGACGAGGCAGGTCAGCGACAGCGAATCCGTTATGTCGGGCACTGAGACGACGGTTACGGAGTCTACCTACACCAACGGGCACCACCATGGCCACAATAGTCGATCTAGACAAGCCCGTGAGGCTGAGGCCATTGCTGCCATGATGGCCGCCGAGCAGGCTGCCCGTCAACAGGCCGCCTTTATGGCTGCAAACAGGAAACCAACACGCAGTGGCTATGTTCTCAACAACCCCCCCATACGTGTGCCACCGACAGCCAGAAATGTCCCCTACCGCCATCCGCCCTACCCACGTCCAGAGGCCCAACAAGCACCATGATACGGGCCTCGACGTCGGACCAGGGAGAACGGAGCATGTTGCCATGGTTCGCAGGACGGACGACATTGCCATCTAAACAGCCAGGCACAGTACAGAGATACCTAGGATTGGAGGCAGTTGACACGCTCGGGGGCTACAGGAATGGGGCGCTCGTCTTCAAATACAGCACAGAGAACACTAGTCCAGGCGCTCACGCATTGTATATTACCTTTCTATCCATACATAAAGCAAACAGCAGATGACTTTGGATCTTTTCAACCGCAGGTAATACCAGGCTCGGGGCCGCACTTTCCATCGTGGGCAGCCATGGCTTGTCTCATGTGCGCTTTCCTTTCTGGACGGGCTGGAAGTTGGGCACATCGCGGCAAGGAGGAAAGAGCAGACCGGGAAGCATGAACGAAATGGAAAGAGCATCCCTTTTGTTGACATCTGTTCCAAGCGGACAGAAAACCTTTCTTGGACAAATGTCGCCCCTAATTTAACTCCTTTTCTTAACCCATCATCTCTCTTCTTCCTGGCTTCTGTCCTTTTCTCCTTTCTTCATTGTTTCGTCTTTCAGCCGTTCCCTAATTTTGATCTCTGGCAGCCAAATCCTCGACGTCTGCCAGAGACCTCTTATCATCTTATTCTTCGTATCCATAGTCTTTCGTTGCCCACATATGGGCTTTGATTTCATGCATCAGATCTTCTCCTCGGCCTTGCAGTCTCTCCTTCGTCTCCTCTGCATCCAATGCTGCCTGTCAAGTCTGCGAAAATGAGCACGGTATGTGAACACGTCCACGAGCGTAAGAAATCTTGTCTGACTCTTGTGGCTACCAGACACGCAGCCTCATTCTCGCCGTTTTGGCCTTGTCGGCTGGGTCCATCGGCCGTGTTGGTGCGGTTCCCATGCCTGGTCCTCTGGTATTGTCCCTAGCCGCGAACGACACACACTCGAATGTCCGCCGCCAGGCACAAGGCGACAACAAAGCCCTATGGTGCTTCTCGAGGTCCAGGGAGCACGGCCCAGAGCCCGTTAGAATCTATGATTCAGAACTAACAGATGTATGTGCACGGCTCGGCGCTTATTGTGATACTGAGGGCTACGTGGTCAACACACGAAGAGATTATGTCCTCTGCAGGACACATTGCTCTTGCAAGCACTACTTTCGCAAGAGAACCCCTCATTTGGAGGAACCCCATGCTGATTTGGGATCACAGGCTGGAGCACAGCCTCTGATGGCCCGCGACTCTGCTGATTACGGGGCAAAGTTAGCTTCGGGCGACTCCTGCGGGCAATGTGGGCAACAATCCACCCACTGCGGCGGTGACCCGAACGGCGACGTCACAGACGGCATGTCTGAAGGCACTTGCACCAGCGAACAATCTGATTGCAGCTCCCCAACGGTGTCGTGCTCGGTCAGCTGTGCCGACCCTAGCTCTGACCAGACGGGCGTCGGATCTGGAGACTCTTCTGGCGAGTCTTCTTGTCAGTGCTCGCACAAGCACAAACACCAGAAGCACCACAAACACAAACACCACAAGCACAAGCACCATAAGCACAGGCACCACAAGCACAAGCACCACAAACACCATGGTGACGACGAGGTCGACGAGAACCACAGCCACCACAGCCACCATGGCAGCCACAAGCATCACGGCCACAAGCATCATGGTCACAAGCACAGCCATAAAAAGCACCATGGTCACCACAAGCATCACGGCCATAGCAATGAGGGCACAGATGAGCCCCCTGTCCATCTTCCGGTCGTCACCTGCAAAGACCCGATGGTGTGCGGTGGGGAACAACCACCTGTTGCCTGTTCTTGCAGCACTTGCCACTGTCACACTGCATCAGGCGGTTGCTCGGACAATTCGTCCTGCTCCGAGCCTTCTGCAGACGAAAGCTCCCCGTGCTCAGGTGATACAGAGCCATGCAAAGTCGATGATCAATGGAAGCCAAAAAACTCGTGTTGCACGAAGTCTGCAAAGCCTTATGCTGGTGAAAGCTCACAGTGCTCTGGCGGTACAGAGCCATGCACAGTCAACAATTATCAAGGGAAGCCAAAATGTTCATGTTGCAAGAAACCTGCAACACAGAAGCCGTCAACATCAGCATCATCAACTTCGTGCACAGGTTCTGGTTGTGCAGCGACAAGGTCGACGACATCGTCAAAGTCGTGTGCAGGCTCTGGTTGTTCAGCCACAAAGTCGACGACATCGTCAAAGTCGTGTGCAGGCTCTGGTTGTTCAGCCACAAAGTCGACGACATCGTCAAAGTCGTGTGCTGGCTCTGGCTGTTCAGCCACAAAGCCGACGCCATCATCCAAGTCGTGTGCNGGTTGTTCAGCCACAAAGTCGACGACATCGTCAAAGTCGTGTGCTGGCTCTGGCTGTTCAGCCACAAAGCCGACGCCATCATCCAAGTCGTGTGCCGGCTCTGGTTGTTCAGCCACAAAGCCGACGCCATCATCCAAGTCGTGTGCCGGCTCTGGTTGTTCAGCCACAAAGTCGACGCCAACGTCAACGTCGTGTGCAGGCTCTGGTTGTGCAGCGACAAAGTCGACGCCATCGTCAACATCGTGTGCAGGCTCCGATTGTTCAGCCACAAAGGCGACACCATCGCCAACTTCGTGCACGAGCTCAGGCTGTACAAAGACGGTTGAGCCTACCCCAACCAGCACATCAGATTGCTCCGGCTGCAGCAAATGTGTCCAGACTGGTCCCGAACCCACAAGTTGCCCATACTGTAACAAGGAATGCCCGATGAACTTTGGTGACTGGGAGCCATTCCCAGAACCGCCTTCAGAAGAATCTGGGTGCACGGGTTCTGGGTGCAACAAAGATCCCGTTGCTAGCGGAGACCAGGGAAGCACTGGCTGCTCGGGATCCGGCGGCTGTCCCAACGTGTCTAAACCCGAATCCGAGCCTGCACCTGAGCCTGCACCTGAGCCTGCACCTGAGCCAGAACCTGAGCCCGAACCCGAACCCGAACCTGAACCTGAACCGGAGCCAGAACCGGAGCCGGAGCCGGAGCCAGAGCCGGAGCCGGAGCCCGTCCCTGAGCCCTCGGGATGTTCTGGCGGCCCAGGATGCTCCGAAGGCGCAGAACCACCCAGCACTGGCTGCAGCGGGGGATCTTGCAGCGAGTCAGCGCAGTAGTACAATCTCCGCGAACGAACTGGAGGCAATAAAAATGGGGACCATGCTATAACAAAGCGACTGCTTTCAGACCCCTTTGAGCTCCACTGTCATTCAAACTATAGATACTACTGTCCTGCATTCGGGTTACGCTGCAATGACGATGGCGGATTGGTAGGCTTCGAAGATGCATTTTGCAATGAGTGGTGCTGGTGCAGAAAGCAATATTGACATATAGAGATGACTTTGAAGACTGCAGCAGCCTCTGGCAAGATCCTTGCCCGACCTCCTGTAACCAATCCTTTTTCTACTATTAGCATTCATTGTGTCAGCATTATTTATTTAGCCACATCCACTCTGTTATCGTGGGAACACAGCCTGGGATACTGGAACGAGAATCAATTTGAAGTATTCATAATACTAGAGATCATGATACAGTGGATGATGATGATGATGATCCTGAGCTTGCGCCTTCGAACCAGCGGACGCAGATGACGGCCGCAATTGCGGCAATACCACCCAAGATAACCATCTGCACACCCTCATATGTGCTGTTCCAAACACGATTCCACGGGATACGTTGCTTGTGCCAGGAAAGCAGACGAGCCGACGTCTTCTGCTCCTTGGAGTCGTCGGAGAGAACAAAGTCGCGCAAGAAACCAAAGCAGAACAGTGCAAGCACGCAGACAGCGAAGCTCCAGCGCAGGCCGTCGCCAACGTTAGCCACGAAGAAGTAGGGGCCCAGAGGAAGCAGGCCACCAATCAGATAGCCGAGAGCGACGGACAAGCCGGCAGCCACAGGCCAGACCCGCTCTTCGTTATCCTCGTCGTCCTCATCACTGTCGATGTCCTCATCGTCTTCTGTAGACGACAACGCATTCCAATCCTTTCCGCCACAGTAGCTGCTATCCGCCGCTGCAGTGGCATCGACAACAGCGTCTGCCACAAGTGGGTGGGTGTTGATATGAGCGAGTACCAGTCTCTGCAGGTCGGCTGGCAAGCTGAGGGGAGCTAGGTAGCAATCAATGGGGTTCGTAGTCGCCGAGGCATGTTTTTGTAGCTGTTGTTTTTGGCCTCTCTTCTCAACAATGAACGAGGGTGATGATAAGGACGAGGACGATGACGTCTGTGCCAATCCCGTGTGATCCAGTGCAGCCTCCTCGTCGCTGCTGTTGCTGGTATCGTCCATATACCCGTTCTCCTTCTCCTCCTCATCGCCGTCATCGTCATTGTCATCTTGGGCACTTGCTGCTGTTCCTGTCGGCTTCGCCGACAGATACCCACCAATGCCCATGCTAATACACCCGGCACTGATCTCGGCCAGACCTGCATACAGTACCGTATCTGTCTCGCCAAGCGACGAAAGCCCCGCCGTCAGGGCAAATGGCACTGTCAGGCCGTCCGAGAAGCCTAACGTGAAATCAGCCCAGAACCGGCGGCTGCTGGGAAGAAAGTGCGACCGGCATGGTGGCGGTGCCATCGCTGCGGCTTTCGCAACGGTGTTGCGCCGCTGCTGTTCTCTTCGCCGTTGTTCTCTCCGTTCTCTGCGGATGCCCAGTGGCGATGTTAAAGGAATGCTGTCTTGGCTTTCGTTATCGTCGGTCATGAAATCGCCCATGGAAGTAGTAGTGTCGATGGGAGCACGGCTGCCACGGCTGCCATTGCTGCTGCTGCTGCTGCTGCTCCCACAACCAGATTTGCCATCTTGAGCCAGAGGAGCATAATAGAGTGGAAGGGTCGGACGGGAGGAACGTTTTTGGCGCATGGGTTTTCGGGAAGGTGAACTACTGCTGTTGTCATAGCCGGACCGGCTGCTGCCGAGGCCGATGCTCTGGAAAACGTTGAACATGGAGAAGGTGTGCGGTTCCGGCTGTAGGGGAAAATAAGGAAGCTGATGTTAGGAGAGCTTCAGAAGCCCAAAGGCTGGAATGGAGGTGCTTTCTGTCTGGAGAGCTTTCAATCTGGGTAAATGGGCAAAAAACTGAAAAGCTAGCACGTTGGTATGAACTGGGCCACCAGTCCCAATTGCCAAATCCAAGAAGCAAACAACCTCAAGTTCAAACAAGCAAACAGAGCAAGGGAAAGAACCAAAAAAAGAGGAGTTTCTTTCAAAGAAGAGAGAAAAAGTGCAGCCAGCTTGTTGTAAAAAAGATCAACGGTGACTACGGGGGAAAGGTCCGCAGCGGTCCCGTCCACAGGTACTCGTACAGGCAAAAGCAGGCAGAACTAGTAAAGAAGGCCTTGGCATTCTATGAGGGCACGAAATAGCTAGTTTAGAAAAGATACATGCGACGGGCCCAGCTGCCGTGTGAGCCACGGGACAAGAAAGAGGGTCTGTGTTTCTGACCCGCCCGTCGGTGACCTACCGCAAAGAGCATTAAATGCCAAAGAAGGCGAGAAAGGAGGAGTGTGTGGTCGGAGAGGCCGTCGTGATTGGGTGGGGAGGAGGGGTGCACGCGATGATACTACGAGCAGCTGGTACATATCCTACCTGTGCATACGAGTGACAAACTTGCATTGCACATCTCAGATCAAGCCGGGCGGTCCCAGGACAGGGAAGATAGCAGACTTGGAACGGAGGGGGCTCAATTGGCATAGATCAATCGTAGGCAGGTGGCAAGAAGACGAGGTACATAAGCAGTTGTTTGCCAACTTCGTGCCTACAGAGACAGAGAGCTTTTTTTTTTGGCGTTCTTTTCTGTTTTTCTTTCTGTCTTTCTTTTTTTCTGTCTTTTTTTGTTTGTCGGCTATCAACGTTCATGCCTTTTTCTGCCCGATCTGCGGGGATTTTGAATTGGGAAGGTGGACAAGAGATAGACAAAAAAGCCTGCTGAAGAGACAACCCAAAAGCCAAACAAGCTAGAAATGTTCCATTACACGGCAGGACTGAACATCGTCCACCGACTACCCTGAAAGCCCCCGGTCCAAGCTAGCCCCGAAATAGCTGGTGGTTAACTGATTGCAGGCGGGCGGGGCTCTGTGGAGAGCCAGTGAGCAATAGACCATGTCTGATTGGCGAGATGGCGGATAAGCTAGCTTTTGCGGATGAGAGGCGGGCGGGGCGGGGAGCGAAGACCCCCAAACGCCAAAACCACCACAGCCCAATGCCCGGGGGCCAAGATGCCCACGTGCCGACTGGGCACAGAACACCCATGACAAACACAACGGCAAGCTTCGTTCTATCTGCCTGCAAAGAGTGTTCGTCTGCAACGTTCCTTGGTCACTCGGCTCGGTCGAGCAAAGACGGCAAGGCGGGGAAAGAGGAGTTCAGTTCGAACGTGTGTCGAATGGGAGTCGAATGAGAGACGTCCCAATCGTGCCGGAGGCCAACCCAAGTAGGTGAAAAAAAAAAAAAAACGTGGTCGAGAGAGCACGTGCGGGTTTTCCATCGTCTGGTTCTTTCCTTTTCTGGCTCTCTTCTTTCCCCTTCGTGCCTTCCTCCGTTGGGAGAAGTCGGTACCCATAGTGTGCAGAATGTTATGTATGTCCACAAGACTGGGTCAATCGATGCCTACCCAACATGTGTTCGCCGACGAAGCCGTTTGGCGACCACTCGGTGAAAACTGGCTGCATATTCATAGTTGAATGGATGCAGACTAAAGACATCGCGTTGGGGCGATTCGGCAGTTTGGTTCGGAACGCGTGCCACGACGCACACTTCCATCCAGGTCACGATGTTGTGCAAAGAGCTTCGAGCAATGCACAAGCTTCCGTGGACACTCCTTCGAGCGACGGATGGGAGATTTCTCGGGGCGGCAGAGAAAGGTGCTTTGGCAAGTCGGGCATTGCATTATGAAATATGTCTGTTCTGGCTGCGCTCCTGATATGCTTCTGCGATAAACCTGAAAAAGAGGAAAGGAGTGTCGAAGACAAAGAAAAAGACCAAGAACAAAAGAGCGAGATCCGAAAGGGAGAGCGAATGAATGACAGACTGGAGAGATAGGAAAGAAAGTGAAAAGAGACCAACGAACCCCGGGGAGAAAGAGAAAAAAAAAAGGAAAAAAAAAAGAAACGAAAAAGAAACGAAAAAGAAATGAAGAACGCCTGTATGCCTCATCATCATCGTCACTTCACGGCAGCCCCCTACCACCGCCTCACGCAATATTGGCAAACCCTCCGCACGCTTCCATCACGGTCTGCTGCCGCCGACGCCGCTGCCGCCGGTCGCGCTCCCACACGGCCAGCCCCGAGACCACGGCCATCAAGGCCCACCGCTCGCCCAGCTGGCCCGACTTGCCGCTGCCCAAGAAGGAGAACCGCGCCACCGAGTTGGTCGTCGTGGTCGTCGTGGTCGTGGTCGCCATGTAGGCGCTCGACTCCCGCCCAGTCCGGTACGGGTGGTTCTTCCGCCGGCTCGCCTTCCACGTCGACGACACGTTTGCCCACGTCGCCACAATCTCGTGCCCGTCGGACGTCCGCTGCCGCTCCGAGGCCAGCGCCGCCTCGTCGATGATCAGCTGGTCCAGGTAGGTCGTCGTGGCCATGGACGTCGGCCGCGAGGAGGACTCCAAGGGGATGTCGTCGTGCAAACGCACCAGCTGCCAGCCGCCGCTCCAGCGGCAGCTGCCCTTCTTGCGGCCGCCCGGCAGCCGGATGTTGTCCTCCTGCCGCCGGAAGCTGAAGCCACGCTTGAGGCTGACATGCCGGGCCAGGCCCGCCGTCGCCGGTGCCAGCGCCTTGGCCGCGGCGCCCATGCTGGTCGCCGGGGCCATGCGTCTGGACGAGGCGTTGTTGTCGGTGCCGCTCTTTGTGTTGTTCTTCTTGTTCTTCTTCTTGCTGGCGGCGGCCTCCCCCCCCCTCGGGGTGGTTGGCCACCGCTTCCCGCTCAGCGCCTCCAGGCTTTCTCCGGAACAGTACCGCCACTCAAAGGCTTCCCGCCGCATCTTGACGTTGTTGTTGTTGTTGTTGTTGTTGCTGTTGTTGTTGCTGTAGGCCGCACCCGCACTCCGCGGCCCGACCTCGACCTCGAACCGGAACCGCGTGTGCCAGCCATAGTGCACGCTCACCTTTTCGTCCACGCGCGCGTCGTAGTCATCACCGGCATCTCCATACTTTTCTTCCTCGAGGCTCTCGTCAGACCAGGCCGGAAACCCCCCGGGCGCCACCGGCGGCAGGCCCACCGTCATGCCACGGCCCAGCATGCCAAACTTGACGTCCGCCCAGGCCCCGTCGGCGTCGGCGTCGGGCCCGCCGTACAGCACCAGCGGGGGCAGGCCGCTGCGCCGGGGCAGCTGGTGCAGACGGCAGGCATAGAGGGGCGGGTGCTCGTACGGCCACGCGGAAAGATTGTTGCTGACGTCCATGGTGTCCCTCCGTCGGTACCGGCTCAGGTGCCGGGTGAGACGGCGTCCGCCGCCGCCGAGGTAGTAGCACTGGCCGTCGCCGTAGTCGAAGATGTCAAACACCTGCGGGAACGCCGGCTGCCACAGGGAGTAGGACCGAGGCGAGGGGGCGGCGTAGTCCGGGAGGTAGCGCGGCGGCGGCGTGGGCGAGCCGCCCGCCAGGCCGCGGGTCTGAATCTGGATGCCGCCGACGACGGCCGCGCCCGGCTGGGACCGGCGCATGGAGCTGATCGGCGCCGACATGGACCGGCGGAGGTTGCTGTTGGACGTGACAGACGGGCAGTGGTTGGTGGTGGTGGTGGTGTTGTTGTTTTTGGAGTATCTGGCGTTGGTCTCCCGACGACGACTGCTGTTGTTGTTGCTGTTGTTGTTTTCTGGGTCTGTGGTATCCTCGAGATGCGTCGCCAATGTCGACGGGCCGCCACCCTGGTCGTCCCAGTTGCACAGCGTCTCCTGCGAGGAGATGCGTCGATCCCTCTTCCCTGCTTTTATTGTTGGCACGGGTGCTGCTGCTGCTGCTGCTGCTGCTACTGCGGCAGAGCGTCGTCCTTCTGCAGCACGTCCGCTCCTGTGGAGGAGAACCACCCCCGATGCGGCCGCCGCTGCTGTAATAAGTCGAGCCGTTTCGTTGCTGCTGAGACTGCCGCCGCCGCCATCTGCAGCTACTTCCTTTCTGGTGGCACTGGTACGACTACTGCTACGGGTGGTGGCGCCGCCCGCATGCCTCCCCCTGCTCCTGCCTTCCAAGGCGTCCAGGGCCTCCTGCACGGCATGGTTGGCCGAAGGTGACGACGGCGGCGGCGGCGGCGACGACGACGACGACGACGACATCATCGTCATCATCTTTTCGAGTGCGTCGACGTCCTCGTGTGCGTCTTCGTAGTACTCGTCTTCGCAGTCGTCTTCGTGTGTGTCTGCGTCTGCGTCTGCGTGGTGGGTGTGGGTGTGGTCAAAATGTTGTGTGCAAGGTGTGGAATGGGTGTGTGCATCCACGAATGCGTCTTCTTTCTCGTCGTCGTGGCCGTCTAGGTTCTCCCCCAGCTCAGAGTCATCATCCGTGCTGCTGTCTGCATCATCGTCCGCACCATCTGCGTCGGCCTCGTAGCCGCAGTCCCCAGCGAGTCGGGACCGAGCGTGGGCAGAGGTCCAGGACAGCCGTCGATCTCCTGCACCTTGATCCTCCTCCTCCTTTCCCTCAACCAGTGGTTGGTCAGGAACACCACCGGCAGCAGCAACAATGCTATTCTCGCTGTCTGGGACCTGCTCGTGTTTGTCGTTTTCTGGTGCGCCGCTGTGCGTCCTCAGTGGCTGCTCTGCTTCTGCTTCTTCCTTCCCGTCTTTTTCTTCTTCTTCTCCTTCCCCAGTCTGGTCGTCTTCTTCCTCCATCTGTGCCCCCTCCTTTCCCCCATCCACGCAGGTGGTGACGTGGTGCAGGCCCCCCCGACCCCCATGCCGTACCACACCCCCCTGGTCCCCTGGGGTCGATCCTGGGGCAGTTTCTGTGGCGGTTGTGCTGCCTCTGACACGGACTCCCCCAGCCGCTTCGGTGGTCCGGCTGTCAGCTTGGCAGAGGATCGAAGGCAGCTGCTGCAGGGTGCCGCGCGAGCCTGCGCCTGCAGGCGACAGCGTCGACGTTTCATTGGCCGACACTGTCTCGGTCCCGACGTTTGTGGTCACCGTCATGGTCGCCATTGCGTATGTCTGTGTGCGTTGTGGAAACTCTTTTTTTTTTGCTGTCGGTTGGCGAACAGACCAAACAGAAATCGACAGATTGTGATGAGGCCAGGTTGACGCGCAAGACGATTGTGAATGCGAATGAAAATGAAAATGGACACGAAAATAGAGTGATAAAAAAAGGAATGCCGAGAAATATGAGAACCGTAAAAAAACAGAGGCCAGAACAGAAAAGAACCAGAAAAGAACCAGAGAAAAACAAAGATAAGGAGAACCCCAAAAGACAAAATGTTAAAATATTGAAAAGGATAAAAAGCTTAAAAGAAGTGGACAGCAAACAAGTGCAGCCTTATTTTTTTTTGTGGCTCCTGGAATTGATTAATAGCAGACCGACGAGAGAGTATCGTTATAGACTGGTAGCAGCTTGGTAGTTATGTTGGCATTGGGCCCTCCGTACAACACCCTTCAAAGGTTCTCTGGTGAGAAAGACGAATTTTGCCCATATATATGTTTTGCTCTCCCTGGCGACCTGGTCGAGCTTCCCCAGGGTCTGCCCGTTTTTTGGTCATGCTTTCATGCTTTGCGAGTGTTTTCTTCCTTTTTGCGACACAAAAAAGAGGACAAAACAGGCTACAATGTTCTACAGCGCCACCCATCTTGTGGACATTCCCATATTTAGCAACGTCTCGCAGGAATAAGATCAGTACGATCAATCCTCACCTCAGCCTCCGCCCACGGGGGTGGGTGAGCTTTGAGAAAGCCCGGCAATGCTTGAGCTTGTGTGCGGGAGGACCAATCATACTCCCAGGGGAGGCTATTCAATATAAAATAAGCTGCAATAGATTGCCCGTGCCACTCACTTGGTTCCGTACCTTTCTTTGCCCTGCCAGAGGGCTGCCACTTCCCTGCCGGTCGAGGTGTGCTTTTCATCTATCTGGTTTTGCGTGTAGTTTTGCACTACCTTTCCCCCTCTATTGTTACTTCTTTTGATCCGTTTTCTACTTTCTGCTTTCTGCTTTCTGTTTTCTGTTTTCTGCTCTCTGCTTTCTGTTTTCTGTTTTCTACGTTTCTCCTTCATGTTTCTGCCGCAGCCAATCCTGCGGGATGGGGCACCGCCCCCCTGGGGCCTGGACAGGGACGTGGTTTATGTGCCGTGTTTCGAGGGATTTCCCGTTTTCGATTGGTCGATTCCTTGTCTGGATCTTACTCTTAAATACAGCATATGCAGTTCTTAGCAGACCCCGTCTTATATATAGACACAAAGTTCCGTCCGCGCCTGACGGACCTGCCCACGGACTTCGGTCGTTGGGGTAATTTCATGCGGCTGAGTTCACCCACAGAAGCATCGTTCCTTTATTTCAATACGCCATAACTGGTTGGTACTCGGTAAAACAGTGTGAACAAACTGGACAAACGGAGTGAAGAAACGGAAAATAAATGTAAACAATAACTACATAAATAAAGAGAAAAAGAAAGTACGCCACAAAAAATCGCTTTGTCATCTGGATATTTACTAGCCCTAGCCACCAACGTCCCAACAAGTATCATTTACCTGCAGCCAAGGCACGTAACCTGATAAGCTTGTCTTGCAATGACCCTACAATTGTCGGAAATGCTTATAAGATGATTGACTTAGCGTGCTACTCGGCAAGGCTCTAGCCCCGGTCGTACGTCATAGCATCTTCGTTTACATTCTGCTGCTATTCCACGGCTTTTATAGCAAGTTGTTATCCACAAAAATAGTTCAAGTTGTCCGGTTTGCTAACTGTGTTGTTACGTGCGTGAACCGCATGTAGTTCTCGAGTAGGGCTACCTCAGTTTTTTTTTTTTTTGTCTGATATGTTATTTCATGTTCGGGCATCTCGTGCGAAGACCAAAAACCGTACTATGTTGTGAAGAAGAACTATACACTAGAGGAGAAAACAGTACAAACATATCGTAACATAATGAAAGTGACCAGCTCCAAAGACAAGAATTTATATTGTTTACTATTTTTTTTCACGAACAAACAATGGGGGACTGCATGGATCGGCTTCCTAAGCCCCCCTCGGGCAAAACACACAATGTCATCGGAATATCTGATCACGACCTGCCGGCAGAGCTCGATCGTCCGGCGGTTGGCACGGAATTCGAGCCCGACACCACACCGAAAGAGTCCCAGCACATTCAGAAGCACGGACCTCTACGGCGGTTTTCCTTGTTCAGTTGGCTGCCTTTCGAGTTGCGGCTCATCATCTGGGAGCTCTGTCTTCCGCCAAGAGCACCCGGCGCACACTTCTTTATGATGGCAAACCAGAAGAACAAGAAGACTCTGTCCCGCCACTTTCTCCTCGCCGCCATCGCTCGACGGGGAAACTCGGGGGGCTTTTTCACCGCCATCGACACGTCCAGGAACAACAAGTCGATGTACATGATGGGCTGGGGTCTATGGGAGGCCTGTCGGGAGTCCCGTCGGGTGATCGACAAGCACCTCCTGCGAGGCGACGACAGGATCCTCTGGACGGGCGAGACCCTCTGGTTCCAAAACACGTTCTCGACGTATATACTTCCCTACTTCCGCTGGGGGGACGTCCAGTGCTACGCAGCCCCGGACATCCTGGATCCGTTCTTCTCCCCGCTGCTCGAACACTGCCCCGTCGCCTTTGAGTACGACGACAGCTGGCGCGACTTCTTCCCCGGCCCGACACCACAACGACCGCAATTTGCACTGGACTCGCACAGCAGCGGCAAGATCTTTGCCGCCGTCTTCACCATGTACCACCCCGTGTACTTCATCGACCGCACCATCCGGCCTCGGTCCAAGGAGGACTGCCGCAAGAAAAAGCAGCCCGCGTTCCAGTTCGAGCCGAGCCCGGCCGAGAGGGCGAGCCTGTCCGAGAAGGAGATGGCGGCGAAGCGCGAGCATCTTCGGCAGAGATACGAGAGACGGGCCAACGTCGCGTTCCACGCCTTGGGCTACGACCTGGTCGTGGTGGACGAGGAGAACGAAGCCAAGTGGGACTTTGGCCCATCGGGCGTCGGGACCTTTGTCAAGCAGCTCAACGCTGCCGTGGCTGCCTATGTCGGCCTGCCGCTGGACATGTTTGGGGAGAGAATCGAGAACCAGTCGCACATTCGATCATGGCCCGGCGGTGCCGGCTTGCTGGCATGCGTCCCGCACGGAAGCTACTGAGACCCGGACCAGCGCGTGGATCCCTATCCACTGCATAGTTCGGAGCAGGAGAAGCACAGCATGCATGTGTATCACGTTTTCCTTCCAGTTCAGGCGGTGGCGTGGAGGCTGCTGGGAAGGTATTGCGTTTGCATGATTTTGATATACCCATGGCATCCTTGCTTTTTGCTTTTCGGTTGGAAAAGCAGCTAGCATGCTTGTTTTCACAAAAACCTTGGTTCAAGCCAATACAATCGTTTTCATCTTTTTATCTTGATTTTTCTGTCTGGTTCACGCTGGTCACACGCGCTACTCCGGGATCGGGTGGTCCTGGGCCGGCACGCCCGCCTTCCACTGGTACGTGGAGGCGACGTGCTCGTCCAGGGGCACCTTTTGGCCCGGGATGCCGTAAAAGTTCTCGCGGTAGGTGCCGCCCGGCACGGCGTAGTCGTCCCAGAAGAGGCCGCGGCGGCGCAGCTCGGGCAGCAGCAGGTCGATGATGTCGCGGAAGGACTGGGGGAACAGCGCATAGGCAAAGTTGAAGCCGTCAATGTCGGCCTCCTCGACCCAGGCCTCCAGCCCGTCGGCCACCTGGCGCGCCGTGCCCACCAGGATGGGCCCGTTGCCGCCGATGCTCACGTGCTCGGCCACCGTGTGCTTCGTCCACTTGCTGTTGGCCGGCGAGAAGCGCGCGTACGCGTCCACGGTCGAGCGCACCGCGTTGCTCTCCACCGACCGCAGCTCCTCGTCGTCGCCGTACTGGCTCAGGTCCATGCCCGTCCAGCCGCCAAACAGCGCCAGCGCGCCCTCGCTCGACGCGTACGTCCGGTACTCGGCCAGCTTGCGCTGCGCCTCCTCCTCCGTGCGGCCCAGGATCGGCGTCACCAGCGCCAGCACCTTGATGTGCGACGGGTCGCGGCCGAACTGGTCGCGCGCCAGCTGCCGGATCTCGGCAATGTTCTTGGTGCACACGGCGGCTGCGTGCGCGGACATGAAGATGGCCTCGGCGTGCTGGGCGGCAAACAGCTTGCCGGCGCGCGACGTGCCGGCCTGCAGCAGCAGCGGCGTGCGCTGGGGGCTGGGCTGCACAATGTGGGGGCCCGGGACGCTGAACCACTGGCCCTTGTGGTCGATGGGGCGGACGCGGGCCGGGTCGGTGTAGACGCCGGTCTGGCGGTCGAGGAGGACGGCGTCGTCGCGCCACGAGGACTGGAAGAGCTTGTACATGACCTTGACGTACTCCTCGGCCTGGGAGTAGCGGTCGTCGTGCTGTCGGGGAGGGCTGTGTTAGCGAGGGATGCACTTTGTGGCAGTGAACAGTCATCACTTACGGCTGGCTGCTCAGTCCGTCCCATGTTGCGGGCAGCCGAGTCGAGATAGCTGGTGACGATCTTGTACAGAGTCAGTTTCAGTTTCTTTTGGGTTTCCAGTTTCTTCCATTCTTTTGCAGCCTCTTTCAGCCTCTTTTAGTCCTTTAGCCCTTTCAGATCTTTCAGATCTTTCAGCGCTTCTTACATTCCATCCTAACCTGTACTCAAAGTCAGCTTGCATATTCGTCCAGCACACCATACGTTCCCAGACACGTACCGTCCCTTGGTCAGGTGATCCACAGTCGACAGCCGTCTCGCCAGGTGGTACGGCTCCTCGTAGGTGGTGGACACGGTGCAGCCAAAGCCGATGCTCTTGGTGGCGGCCGCCATGGCGGGCACAACCGCCAGGGGCTCGTTCACCGGCCATTGGGCACCGGAGACGATGGCCGGCTCCAGCGACTTCTTGTACACGTCGTAGCCGCCCAGCACGTCGGCAATGAAGATGCCGTGGAACTTGGCCTCCTCCAGCAGCTTGGCCAGCTCGACCCAGTGATCAACGTCGTTGAAGCGGTACGACTGGTCGTCAGGGTGCCTCCAGAGTCCTGGGCTCTGGTGTCCGCTGCCTGTGTCACATGATCTGGTTAATACGAGGAGACAGGATGTGCAGGGCCAGAAGCAGGGTCGGGCAGTTTGTCCGAACTCACACATTTCCACAAAGGCATTGACAATCAACTTCTTCTTTGGGCGGGTCTCGCCATTGGAGGTCGCCATAGCTGCAGCAAGGCTCGGAAGCGATCACGGAAAGGGAAAAGAGACCAGGGGATTCCGGCCGGCAACGGGCTATTCTCAACAAAGACTCGCCAACTGCAATGACCAACTATTAGCACGACACGGAGACGGTACACTGATCCCACGCGGGAGTTGTCAGACGGGGGGGGGGGGGGGTCGGCAGCGGGTGTGGAGGGATGCCTAGGGATGTCTTACACACAGCCGAGAGAGAGCAAGGGACGAGCGGCTATCCTTATCGGAGGCGTCCTCGGGGCAAGCTGGCCGGTATGCTGCGTATCACGTGGACCACTGGGGCTGCACAGATTTCTGATGACGTTCTCAGAGGCCGGTCTTGCGTGTTTTCTCTTTGGGCAGTGAATCATTATATCCACGGCGTTGATGCCACGGGCCGATGACGGAGAGCGGCTACACATGCCGGAACGGTTGAGACGAGGGGAAATAACGCCATCGTCGCGTAGATGGCGTGTGGGTGTAGGGGGCCAGGGCAATTTGAAGCTGCGTGAGAGGTTCGTGGACGATCTGCTGTGTACGAGGCGTGGGGAATGTATGGGTGGAGCACACACACAATAAGCAGAAACCAAGATAGGCGCAGAGGCGACGGACGGGCTCTTGAACAAGACGACGACCCGTTATGTGCAAAGGCGCCACGGGAATTGGCCAGGAGCTGGCCAGAAATTGGCCAGGAGCTGGCCAGGGCCGGCGCCAGCAGGAAACTTGGCAAAAAGGACGGGGACCGCCGCAAGACAAGAACTAAGGCGGGAGTGGGGGATTGAGCCATAAGGCTGGGCGATGGCGCAATCTCCAGTTGCCATCGCCAGCGAATTGCCGGACTTGGCGACTTACACTTATCAGCCGGCGCAGCCAAAGCGGAGACCGGCCCCGACCAGACGATGGCGAAGATCTGGCACGCATGCGCCCTTTCTGCAGAGAAATCGAGTTTTTTTTTCTTTTGGTTTGCCTTCTGATGGGCCCTGACCCTTTTTTGCTTTCTTTTGCGGCACGCTATTCTGGGTCCTCCCATGTTCTTCTGCTCGTCATCGCTGGCTTGCCCCGATTCATTATCGATATTGGCAGAGTTTAGAAGGGGAAACAAGCCCCTTGATATGTCGCCGTGCGCAGGCCGCCCGAACCACTCTTTCTCTTCTTTGTTCAACCACGCTTACCCTTGTGCCGTTTGGGGTCTGCAACAACAAGAAAATCTCGTTTGATTTGGCCTGGAACGACGACCAAGCTGGGCCTGTCTGCTGAAACTGCTTGCTGGTTGGCATCGTTCTGCAACATCCTATCTGCAACCACCTCCCGCTGCCATTCGACTGCTGTCAACATCTCCCCTGCATCGTCTCTGCATTCTGGCACCACCAGACCGCCATTGTCTGACCACTTGCGGCTGCTGAGCCCATGCTCCTCCCCCCTCCGCTTTCCCAATCAACAGCCCCCCCCCCCTATTTTGCTCTCCTGCCAAGGCAGATAAACAAGAGTTTACAAAGATGGCCTCCCCAGACACACTACCAGCCATACCAGCCGTACCAGCCGTACCAGCAGCGCCAGCGGCTGCAGAAACTGCAGCAACTCCAGAAACTCTAGCAGCCCCAGTGGCTGCAACAGCTCCAACAGCTGCAACAGCTGCAACAGCCCCAACAGCCCCAACAGCTCCAGCAGCTCCAGCAGCTCCAGCAGCTCCAGAAGCCCCAGCAGCACCACGGGTTCCCCCCACCCAGAGGGTGCTCCTCCTCCATGCTCCCAAGCAACCCTATCAGGTGACAGCCGGCTATGCCATCCCCGAGTTCATCCACGACCGCGAGCTGCTGGTGCAGACCAGGGCCATTGGCCTGAACCCAATAGACTGGAAGTCCGCGTATGTTTCCCGGCCTCACCCCACCTCGTGTCTCTCTCTCTCTCTCTCCCCTGCTCACACACACACACAGCGACTTCAACTTTGCCATCCCCGAGCTGCCCTACATCTCCGGCCGCGAGCTGGCCGGCAAGGTCGTCCGCCTCAACAAGGGCGCCTCGCGGCTGCAGCCCGGCGACCGCGTGCTCGCCATCTCGACCGACTACCGCGACCTGCGCAAGGGCGCGTACCAGGAATACGTCGTCGCCTGGGACTTCAACACTGTGCGGCTGCCGACGCACCTGTCCTACGAGGAGGGCGCCACGCTGGGCGTCGCGTTTGTCGCCGCCGTGCTCGCGCTCGGCGTCAGCATGGGCGTCGACTTTGCCGGCGTCGAGGACGGGCCGGACCTGCTGCGCCTCGTGCGCCAGGTCGACCCCCCCGCGCGGCTGCCCGCCGACGTGCGCGACGAGTGCCTGGCCGGCCTCGCCACGGAGGCCGAGCGCGCCCAGCCGGGCGACTGGCTCGCCATCTGGGGCGGCTCGGCCACGTCGGCCAACCTGGCCATCCAGCTGGCCCGCCTCGCCGGCCTGCGCGTCGTCGCCGTCGTCGACAAGGCCAAGCACGGCCTCCGCCTCGCCAACCACCACACCATCCGGCCCGACCTGCTCGTCGACAGCCACGACCCCCAGCGCGCCGTCGACATCATCCGCGCCAACCTCGGCGGCGGCAAGCTGCGCTTCGGCCTCGACACCCGCGGCAAAGACACCGCCGCCTGGCTGCTCGAAGCCCTGTCGCCGGCGCCGACGCCGGCGTCCAAAGGAGGCGGATCCGCATCATCCTCGTCGGCGCCCGTGTCGGCGCGGCCCCCCTCCCCCCCGGCCACCCCCGACTCCGGCCGGCTGTCCACCCACCTGGTCGGCCTGGCCGGCCTGCCGAAGCAGACGCCGCCGAGCGGATCCGTCTTCCACACGGTGCCGATCAAGCTGTTCCACGAGCTGCCCGAGATTGGCGAGGCGCTGTCGGCGTGGCTGGAGCGGCTGCTGGAGAAGAAGCTCGTGGTGCCGCCGGAAATTGCCGCGGTGGAGACGGGGCTGCACAATGTCAACACGGGTCTGGACCGGCTGCGGAACTGGGAGATCAGCGGGGGCAAGCTGGTGGTGCGGCTAGAGGATTAGGGGAGAGAGAGAAAAAAAAAAAGAAAGATTATGATCGATCCAAAGAAACAGACATGTCCAAGGACGGCAAAACAGGGACGGCTCCCTTGTTTCGTGCATTTCCAATGTTTCCTTTACATGATAGATTCAAAGATATACAAACACATATGTACATTGTACGGGACACCTTTTTGGCATAGTGCAAACGTTCTGGTTGACGACCAAGATCGGAGAATCGCGACAACTTGGAGCTTACACACAGGGACACACGAAGCGGGGCACTTGCACATAAAAAGAAATGGGCCCTCGACACTCTCTTAAGTGCAACTCGGGAATCTGCAAGCAATTCTCAATTTTATGTCTATCTGGTTGTCGCCGCTCTTTTCTACCGAGGGGTATTCGGTTTGTTGCTGCCCAGGAATTGGTTTCTCAATGCCTTGTCTTCTTCGTCTTCTTCGGCTGAACAAGACAAGTCGGCTGCGTATTTCCTCGATTCTTTTTTCGCTTGTTACGCAGCCTTCACCTGGGCCACCTCCTCGACCTCGGACGAGTTCTCCGTCGCCGGGTGGCCCAGGCTCTGCGGCCCGGCCGGCTGCTCCCCGTCCCGGCTCGCCTCGCTGGGCTGCGTGCCAAAGTGGCGGACCACCAGCCAGGCCGGGGCCAGCGAGACGGCCCACAGCACAAAGTTGAAGTAGACGCCGCCGACCTCGGCAAACAGCGTCAGCGACGTCAGGCCGTAGCTGACGGCCTGCCACGCGGACTCGGTGCCGCGCAGCAGCGCCGCATAGCGGATGATCTCGGGCTGGTCGCGCGCCATGTTGTGGATGAGGAAGTACAGGAACATGTAGTTGAGCTGGAAGCCGATGGTCAAGAAGATGTACACGCCAAAGGCGGCGCCGAAGCCGCCGTCGACCCAGTCGAACGTCGGCTGCGTGTGGCGGAACCGCGACACGTTGACCGTGATCCACGTCCACCAGCCGCCCTGCAGCGCGACGACGCCGAAAAACGAGACCCGCGCCCGCGTCCGCACCGGCACCGACGCCAGGTCGATCCACTGGCCCAGCAGGTTGCCCGACACCACGGCCACGATGCCCGACAGGAACGAGCCCAGCGCGCGCGCCCGCACCGAGAACCACATGTCCAGGTACGTAAAGTACACCGCCTCGGCAAAGACGGCCTGGCCGATGAACAGCACGATCAGCAGGAACCGGCGCGTGAAAAACAGCCGCGTCGTGGCCCGGATCTCGGACCACGGGTGGGCCGTGATCGCGAGGTCCACCGTCTGGCCGTCCCGGCGCTCGACCTGGTGCGGGCGGTTGAGCAGGAAGGCCACAAAGGGCCCGCAGGCCTGCAGGGCGATGAAGACAATGTACACCGTGTAGGACACGCTGCCGGCCTGGTTCCGGTCCGCGTTGAGCCCGAGGTTGATGGCGCCGCCGAGAATCTGGCCGCCCAGGCGGTACGTCAGCCAGTAGCCCAGGGCCTTGCCGCGGTTCCACGGCTCCGGGTAGGCAATGGCAATGGCGGCCTCGGCCATCCAGAAGACGCCGGCCGAGATGCCGCACAGCGCCGCGCCCAGCAGCACCAGCCACTCCGTGCCGTAGCGGTTGTTCGTGTAGAGGCCCGCCGCAAAGGGTGCATAGCCGATACTAAAAGAAGAGAGAAAAAAAAAAAAAAAAACCGACTGAACAAAACTTCATAGCTCTTAGACCTGCGGCAATAGCATGTATCCAAAAGTCTGGAGTGAAAAAAAAAAAAAAAAAAAGTGTTAACAACTCGGTTTTTTTTTGTGTGGTGGTGGTGGCGCCGGCTACGCCAGAGGCGGACGGAAGCACCCGCGTTGTGTGTGTGTGATCATGGTCCCATACGTTCCAAAAATGAGAGCACCCTTGATGCCAATGTAGTGCACAAGCGCACTGGAGAAGTAGCACGACACGACCATGAGACAGAACGTCAGCGCGTTGGCCGCGTTGACCAGGTGCGGGCTCTCTGCACCGCCCGCGCCCAGGGAGTTCATGGCGCCCCAGATGCCCGGCGCCGAAAAGTTGCAGAGGCCCAGAATCGTCATGTTGTAAAAGGTCGACCGGTACCACCGGACCTTGTGCTGCTCCGCCTTGGGAGGCGGCCGCAGGTCCTGGCTGTGGTGGTCGACCGTCATGGTGGTCCTGGCGTGAAGTTGCGCTTGCGTGTAAGCGAGAATGGGCTCTCAGCGAGAGTGGCCTCGAAGCGAGATCGGGGGGGGGGGGTTTCCCGCCGAGAAATCAGAGAAACAAGAAACGCCTTGCAGAAGTGACTGGTCAACAAACGAGCTCGACGGTGGTGTCAACCGGCTGTCTGTGCAGGAAGTCTGGCAAGAGAAGATGCGAGAGAAGATATCAAGACGTCCAGGCGTACCCTTTTTAAGAAGAAGAGCTCTGGGCTGGTAGGCGGTTTGGTGCTCCAGCAACACACCAGTAGTCTACTTATACAGTCTACTTATACAGTCTACTTATACGCAAGGCACAGGACATTGATCTCTTGGGACGGGTCACTTCAGGTGCTTCTTACACTGGGCACTGGCCTGCTCCCCAGACCGTTCCTGGCCAGGTTCTGCGCAATTTCTTACGATTTTCACTCAAAATCTCCATGGATTGATGATTTCACCCTGTCATACTACAGGGCCCGTTATTTTACTTTCTCTTGGTTTTTTTTTTTAAATTTTTCATGCCCACGTTGCATGCGTTCTGTGGCGCTCTTTCTTGTTGGCTCTCGGCACTTTGACAAGCCAAGCAATAGCGTGGCCGAGCTCTTGCGCGACCGACCCTGGCGAGCACATCACCGCCTAGACGGCCTGACCATCCACGCCAGTACCCCAGTCTCGCACTCTCGGACAGACCAACCCCCCACACGCTGGCCAAGCCACTCGTGTTCTCTGGCCTTTCTCCAGCACGGATTTCGGCTGGCCTACATTTTTATTTGTACACACACACATCCTCGGCTTTGTCTGGCACACTGTTCCTCGAAAGACGTCATCTCTATCCCTTTCGACGTCTTGTTCCTGGTAGTATTTCTATTTCATTCTGCTATTCGGAAAACGGCTGTGCAAGTTGAAAAAGATGGGTCGTCGTCCCCCC
>PCDI01000001.1:808234-855846 GCA_002778195.1 Raffaelea ambrosiae | reverse complement strand
GGGGGGGGGGGGGGGGTTTGGGGTGGTTGGGGGGTTTCCTGCCTTATGTCTCATGCATGTCTCTATGCTGCGTGGTCTTGCATTCTTTCTCTTTTTTTCCTTTTTTTCTAAATTTATTTTCTTTTGACTATCTCGGACTCTCATGGAAAGCTGTACCATTTCTCGTGCACATCGCGTAGATCGACATGCTCGGCCGGCTCCGCCAGGTACGGCACAATGTCCGAGTCGGGGTCCGCCTCCTTCCTTGTGTACCCGTTGCCCAGGTACCACGCAAAGCGGTTCTTGTTCGTCGGCGTGTCGCTCAGGCGCGTGTACTCAAAGTCTTCCCACCGCGGGTTCTGCCGGAGGATCGTCAGGTGCCCGGCACTGCCCGGCCAGAGGCTGTGGATGAACCCGCCCGGCTTCCCGCCGTTGTACCACGAGCTGCAGTTGTCCGTCAGCACCGTCGTCTGGAAGAACGCCCGGGCGTACTCGACAAAGTCGTCCGCGGCGGCCGGCGACGCGTCGATTGTCCGGATGCCCTCGCTGGCCACCTTGCGCAGGATCCGCGCCAGGTACGTCACCTGCGTCTCCACGCTGTGCGGCACCGTGCCCGACGGCCCGGAGCTGTTGGGGCCGTGAATGTAAAAGAAGTTGGGGAACCCGGGCGTTGACACGCCCAGGTACGTCCACGGCAGGCCGTGGCCCACCTTGGAGCCGCCCGCCTCGGCCTCCGTCGGCCCCCACACCTCGGCCAGCGTGTGGCCGTGCGCGCGGACGACAAAGGGCGGCACCAGGTTGCTCTGGGCGCCCGTGGCGCAGATCACGGCGTCGACGTCGCGCTGCGTCCCGTCGGCCGTCTCGATGCCCGTCGCCGTGAACCGCCGGATGGGCGTGCGGATGTAGTCGACGTTGTCCGCGGCGAGGGCCTCGAGGTAGCCCGGCCCGGGCGTGAGCCGGCGGCAGTTGGGCGAGAAGTCCGGGATGAGGTCCTGGAGCAGCGCCGGCTTCTTGGCCACGCGCTGCGTCATGATCTCGACGAACCGCTGGCGGATGTCCTCGTTCTCCCGCGAGTTCTTGAGGAACGACGTGAAGCGCCGCCAGTACTTGGCCTCGAGCTCCTTGCGGAAGGCCAGGTACGCCTGCGGGTCCGCCTTGAATGTCGCGATCTGCGCCTCGCTGTACGGCTGCGCCGCCAGCGTGCGCTCGTCGCCCGCCCAGGACGACGCGATCCACGTCCGGTTGCGCACGTAGTGGTCCAGCCGCGCGACCTGGCTCTGCAGGTTGGCCACCAGCTGGATGCCGCTGGCGCCGTTGCCGATGACGGCGACGCGCTGGCCCGCCGGCTCAAAGGCCGGGTCGTAGTTCTGCACGTGCCGCAGGTGGCCCTGGTAGTCCTCGATGCCCGGGTAGTCGGGCAGCTTCCAGTTGTTGAACCGGCCCAGCGCCGTCACCACCACGTCCGCGGTGTCCGTGGTCGTCGCGCCCGTGTTCACGTCGCGCACGGTCACCGTCCACTCCGCCTTGTCGGCGTCCCACTCGGCCGCCTCGACCCTGCTGTTGAACCGGACGTACTTGTACACGTCGTACTTGCGCGCCACGCCCTGCCAGTAGTCGCGGATCTCGGGCCCAAAGGAGAACTGGTCGCTCCACGCCAGGTTCGGCGAGAAGGTCGACTGGTAGACGTGCGAGGGGATGTCGCACCGCACGCCGGGGTAGACATTCTCCAGCCATGTGCCGGCCTGGCTCGTGTGAGTCCGGGAGACACTCTGTGGATGAGGGAGGAGGAGGCTCTTGGGAGACGTACCAGATCTTTGTTCTTCTCGTAGATGGTCAGGCGGATGTTGGGCACCTTGGCCGGAAACAGAATGCCAGCATTGATCCCGGACAGGCCACCACCCACGACGATGACGCGCAGCGCACGGGGCTCGTCAATAAACCGGTTGACAAGCTTGAGCCCCGATGTCGAGACCTCCTGTTCGAGGGAGCCCATGGTCGGCTATGGATATGGAGAAACTGCGTATGCTTGTGTGTGTGTGCGCGTGTATGTATGTTCTTTTGTCAATGTTGCTTATTCGTATCTTCTGTCTCGATGGGTGCAGGGGTGGTTGTGTGGCGTCTTGGGTATGGCAAAACTTCGCAAAGTATTCGTATGTGATGTCTTTGCAGTGTGGCCAAGCCCCGACGGGTAGTTGTCTCAGCGCGCAAGCATACAGACGGCTTTTACATAGCAACTGAAAGGGGGGTGGCAGACGCTCTTCAGCACTAAGTCTCTTCAGGAAAGCTACCAAGCCGTGCTTCTCTTACACCATATAGGATCGAAATCACTCTAATAGCTTGCTGTGGCTTCATGGACAGCAGAATCGTCTCATGCAGGTCAGTCCCGGCTTTTCATCGTGTCGATTTCGCGGTCCATCGCTGATAAAGCGCGGACTCGGCCCGTAGCATCACTCCTCCAACCGGATTGCCGTAGTTGGCAGACGCCACAAGCTCGGTTCGATAGCAAAGCACGTCAACTCTCCCACGGCTGACGACAGACGCAGACCGAACGCGCCCGGTGCCGGTACGCTGGAATGGGGGGGGCGGATGGAGGGGGAAAACTGGCGCAGGCGAGGAACCTGGATACGGAAATCAAATATGGAGCCTTTTTGACTCGCAGAAAGTTCATACCCCCTTGCTAATGAATTGCACCGTTGTTTTGCAAAGCCTGTATTGGTCGACTGGATGGTATTGCACTACATTGTGGATTAATGACGCGATAATTGGCACGTTTTGGGGTTGAGGTCATAATGCAAGCCGAGGCATCTGATTGGCCAGCGTATCAGCAGTCGCAGATATAGCGATGACAACATTGTATCTAGTGTCTGACAGGGAGATCGGCGGAGCATCTACAAGCATTGTGTAAGTGCATAGTATCTTAAACAGAGGCAAAGGTTTCCATGCAGAGAAGTACGGCCATTGTGTGATTACATAATGGACCGTTGCATCAAACCACACATAGGAACACCTCCAAAGCCAGACGTACGCATAGTCCGGTCTTGATGGTTGACAATCTCAGCTTCTGTAGAGGTGTGATAACTAGGTGATAAGGTCTAATGTGTATTTCCATCTGAAGAAGGCAACCGTTGTGGAAGTCCTTGCCTGCCAGCTCCTTCTCGGGATTTCCACAGCGAATATGGTCAACCCAAGTTCATCCCACCACGCGCTCGGTGCCATGGCACATTATCTAGCAAGCAATTAACGCATTGACTTGAGCTTGAAACCAGGATAATCCAAACCGGGATCGTATATTACACTGGAGTGTTCTGTGTGTAGTAATGCTTAGTCAAACCATCACGGCTCTGGTTTTCCTGAGTCTCATGTCGATACTCGAGCTCGTGATCTCGTAAAGACTGTGAAGAGGTCGTCTGGACAGCACTTCTGGGACAGCGTGTGATTGTGAAACAGGTCTCTGAGAAGGTTGACGGCGGGGGACTCGCAGAGAGGAGCTACGCATGTAGCCACGTATTGTTAGTGTAACCACACCCAGCCCTGCAGACACCCCAGTCGCAGTGTGCATATCCCTGTCACTACCTTCCCCGTGTAACTATTGTCCGGCATTGCATCCTCCGAGCTTTACGCATGATGCGGTGGCTGCCTCCTTTGGCTCTCAAGGTGCCAGTACGTGACCACAACATATGCGGTGCTGGGAAACAATCTAACACCCATCCTTACACCTTCGTGCAGCTATTTCCTCTCAGCTCCAGGACGAATTGTCAATACCAACTACAGTGGCTGGTTTCCTCCTTGATACGTCGTCTACTTTGATCGCCACTAGGCTGTGACTGGAGTCGCTTGTTGTGGCTAGGGAACGCATTGCCTCTCCTTTCGCAATTGACGTTTCTGTCGTCAACAAACGGCAGACGCGGCTATAAATATGTACAAGTCCGAGCTGTCTTGAGAAGGAGTTTCGCGCCTTTGATTCCGGGGTTATCAACTTCTTTTGTTGTGCGGTTCTGGAAAGATTGAATACACGACATCGGAGCACCCGCTTTCCATTGGCCATTCCCGTCTCTCGTGGCGGTCTGACCGTAGAGGTTGGTGCGCCTTGGCCGTATGTCAACCTCCCTTGCCAAGCTCTCCTTTCTGTGGACGAATAACCCATTCTGGCAACCTCGTCCTCGTGGCCGTGACGATACAAGACAAAAAAGAAGAGCACGGACACTGTCACTTTCTGGGCAGTTAATATACCAGACGTAAGGATGCGTCTCGCCTAGTAGTCTCGTAGCACGAGCTATGGTAGAATACCAATATTCAGAAGCAAGGAGACAATGAGAGAAGCGAGACACCTGCTACTCAGAGGGCCTCCCTTTGCTCTTTTGTTTCTCACCTTGCTCTGGTAGGCCTTCCTGTTGGTGATGTTCATGTTTCAAGTTTCAAGGTTGGCCTGCCCAGGAACTGAAGTGATTGTGAAACGAAGCAACGACCAGACAAGCTCAGACGACGCATCTTTGACCGGAATAGGAAATGTCCGTCTTCTCCCCCGTCAAAGAAGAGCTGTTCTGACTCGGCACCCGCATCTGGGAAGGGATAGCAAGCTATGCATCTAGATACGGGGGGTGACAGCACTTGCCCAGAGCTCTGAAATATTCTGCATTGCATGCGTCATCTTTTCTCTTCGGCAGGGGTGCAACGAAAACAGATATATAATTAAGAGAAACCGCAAACCGCATGCCGTTGACAGACAAGAAGGAAGTCCCACGCCCCCCCACAACAAGGCCCAACACAGCTCACCAAGGCTCAAGATCGAACCCAGAAGCAAGCCGAAGCATCTGTTCTCTTCCCCTCTATCAAAGCATGCACAAAAGCAGCAACATGTCTTCCCTGCTACATCTTGTGTTTCTGGCTGCCTTTGTTTCACTGGCGGCAGCTTTGCCTGTCGATGACGACAATCTGGCACACAAGAACGCCATCCGGACTGCCAGGAACATCCCTCCGATTTTACGCAATGTCACCGACCTGTTCCCCGACGGAATTGTTCCCGGCAAGCGCGATGCGTCTTTGGACAAGCGCAAGGACGGCACGGTGTGCATGAGCATCCCGGCCCCCGTCGCGGAGAACTATGACGACTGCAACGTCGTGTGCACCACATTGTTGCAGGACGCGGGGCACGTGGTCTCTCTCATGCCCTACTACATATTCTCGGAGACGTATGGGAATTGCATGTTCACGGCTCAAAACACAAACCCGTGCGACCCAACAAGCTTCAAATACGGCACCTTGGTCGCCCTCTGCCAAGTCATGATGACGTGTCTGTCGGAGCAGAACTTGCAGGCGTACCACGTGGGAGACTCGATCGGCGTGAATTTCGCAATGGCGAACCCGCAAGCCAAAATACCATATCCGCAAGAAATCCCGTGCCAAGACGGGCCTCCGCCGAGCAACTAAGATGCGACAGTGGTAGGAGCAGAATGAACCAGCCAGGGGTCAACGGTCGAGAGCAACGGGGAGGAGGATACGATTCCTGCCAACATGGCAGGCGAGGAAGAGGACAGAACATGGAGACAGAACGCGGAACTCGTACATGTAGTAGGAAGGACACAGTTGTCTGAACAAATTGAATGCTTGTTGCATGTTGTTTTCGCTTCCTTGTCATGGCAACCACAAGTAGAAAGAAATCCTTGTACCCATCGCTGAGAATCTCGCTCTCGCTGCTGCTCAGCACGGGGAAGGTGAAAAAGTGCAATACTCTCCCTGCGTCTGCGGTGGGCAGACCCTTGAGGACATCGCGCGGGGAGGGTGCAGCAATGTGGCTGATACTGACGCAGAGAGTGCAGTGGAGATATCCAGGTCACCTGGCAGACGGAAGACGCCCAGGTCGGTGTAGGCTTGGCTGTAGGGGAGCGAGTCTGCGGAAAGCTCGAGCATGCCTATGGGATGTTGGTGGCTGCCAGTGGCCATGGACAGCTGCCCCCCCTACTCGGCCTTGACGAGCTTGACGAGGATCAGATGCTTGTGTGGGCTCGCGTAGAATTCAGCCAGCTGGATGGAATCCTTTGTGTCTGGTATCTGTCACAACAAGTGCTGTCAACGGTTGGTCCCCTATGGTTGCAGCCCCATTCTTGGGGGAGAGAAACGCCTACAGCCTGTTCATCCATGGTGATAGAGGTGTGGATGTATGGGAAGTTTGCACAATCCAAACGGCGCGGGGACATTCGTGACACACACGCACCGGAAATTGGCCACCAATAAGCTTCCATCGGGTGAGAGCCATCTTGCAGTGGAAGGAGTCGAGATGAAGCTGGTCTTGGCGCCAACAGCATTCTGACTCTCGAGCATTGTGACTTTGCGACAAGAAGACAAGAAGACAAGCCTGACGTCCGGCGGCCTTCACCGACTTCCAAGTGGTGCCCGAAGTGTCACAAGAGCCTCCCTTGGCAAGTAGTATGCAAGGGAGCCCCGGCCCTGACTTGCTTACCCGTAGTACAGCCCTGCAAGGAGTCTTGGTAGAACCACGTGTTGCTTATGGCGTTGTCTGTCTGCTTTTTCTTCCTGCTTTGGAATCTTGGCTCGGTTGCAGTTGAAAAGACAGAAATTGTGCATCAACTACAATACGCTGACACAAATCACCAACTTTGGGGGTTGGCAAAAGAAGAAACAGTGAAAAAAAATAAACGTGCTAGTACATACAAACAGGCAATGGGATATCACTTTTGGGGACACCTTTCCCCCTGCATGCACATCTCACCATGTACGTGCATCTTGTTCCTTACTAGAACCCCTGCCACGTGCCAACGTTGTTGCCCCCTCCCCCCTCTCCGCCGTCTCCCCCCCCCCCCCTCCTGCATCCGTGTTGATGGCAATGGCAATGGCCGGCATCTGCGCGGGCCCAAAGATACCGTATTGTGCGGTCGTTGTCGCCGTCGCCCCATTTGTCAGGGCCAAGGGAGCATGGGCCTCCGGGAGAGCGAGAGCGGGCTCCTGTGGCGGCTGCTGCAGCGCCCCCGTGGCCTGTGCCATGACCGCCGCCAGCTCGGTGTCCCTGACCAGCACCGCGTCCAGATTCTCGTTCTGCAGGTTCCGCCAGTCCCGGCGCGTCGGCCGCGCCGCCACGTTCTCGTCCTCGGCGCCGCCGGCGCCCGAGCCGGGCACGACCGACGGATCCAGCGCCGTGGCCGCGCGGTCCTCGCCGCTGCCGCTGCGGATCACCTTCATGGCCGTGAGGGCCGTCCTGACCAGATCCTTGGTGCGCGTCAGGTTGGCCTCGGCGCACACCGTCAGCCGGAAGGGCCGCATGTCGTAGGGCCGGCGCCGCAGCAGGACGGCCGTGCGGACGTTGTACTGGACGCCGCTCTTGAGCGCGGCGTTCTCCTCGAGCTGCCACTGGACGGCGTTGTTGGGGACGACACGGCCCCCATCTCCACCCAGCGGGTACTTTTTGACGCGTGGGCCGTACACCAGGGGCACGCCCCGGATGCACCGGGCGTCGATCCGTTCGAGCGTCTGCGCCGTGTCGTAGTGCAGCTTGGCGCCGACGGAGGCCAGAGGCGTGTAGCCGGCCTGGGTGTTGAGCTCCTGGCCGCCGCTGGCGGTGACGGTGGTGGTGGAGAAGAGGCTCATGATGGGCATGTCGGGGGACCACTTGATGGGAACGGCTTCAAATTCGTTGTCGTCGTCGTTGTTGTCGTTGTCAGCGTCGCCAGCGTCGCCAGCGTCGCCAACGTCCTCTTCTGGAGGCGTCTCCCCGCCGTCGCCGTCCTTTTCAAACGCCACCAGGATGCGCACGCGCTTGATGCGGTCGCCGTACAGACCCGGGATCAGGCGCCACTCGAAGACGACGAGCGTCCGCGGCTGGGCCGGGTCGTCGTGGGCATAACCGTGGACAACTTCCACGAGCCGGCCCTTGACGCCAGGACGGCGTCGGTCGGCCTCCCAGCTCATCAGCTCCTCGCGGTGTTTGACAGACGAATGCCGACTCGGGATGGAGGGTGTGGTCTCGGAGCTGGTCTTGTGCGTCAGCTGTGTGTCGGACATGGAATTGCGGTTGCGGTTGAGGTTGAGGCTGTGGTTGTGGTTGCGGTGCTTCAGCGTCAGCCTCGACTCGGAGCTGCTGGGCTTGGGTTCGTTCTTGTCGCGACCCGACTCAGACTGGGTGTCGGCCTCGACCGTCAAGGTTGGCACTTGCGCGAGAGTGGTGTCGTCTGGCGTGTCGCGCCCCTTCCACGTAAAGAGCGAGGCCAGCGAGCGCATGTGTTTGCCAAAGCCAGACTGTTTTGCCTGGGCTTGGAACGTTGTGTCTTCTTTGTCCAGCGCCGTGGTGAGCACCTCGGCTCGGCATTGAGCAGCAGCGATGTTTGATGACCTTGTGCTGCCTGTTTGGTCAAGCTCCTGTTGTATCCGAGCAGCCCTCTCGGCATGGGAGTGTGGCTGCGAGTTGCCGGAGTCGTCAGGCTGGTCCGTTTCCTTCTCGGCCTTCCCTGTCTCGTCTGTCTCGCCAACGTCGTCATTCGACTCCTCGCTCTCCCGCTTCTTGCTCTTCTTCTTCTTCTTTTTCTCCTCCTTCTTTCTGGAACTCTTCTTTCTCTTGGACTCCTTGCGGAGCATCTCGGCCAGGCTCGTTTTGGGGACTTCCTCCACAAAAGGTTCCGACACGAACCAGCCGCCCGCGCTCATGCGCTGTTCACGCTTCTTTGTGGACGTGTTGCGCTTCATCTTTGGCGGTTGGAGTTGAAAGCTGGGAGGAAAAGCCAACGAGGGGCCAAAATGAAGACGAAGCAAGAAACAAACCGGCTAGAAGTAAGAATTAAAAAGGCATTGGAGCGGGAGCGGGCAAGCAGTCTGAACGAGGCGCAATTGACTGTGAGCTGCGCTGTAGAGACACACGATAATGGTTGGCCGCTGCTCAGCCGCATACCCACCAAGGGATTACAGGGGCTCAACTTCCCAATGCGTCCAAAGCACCGAAGACTTACAGCAAGGCAGAAAACTTCGCCTCACCCGCACCGCCCGTCGCAACGCTCCGTGTCCTTTCCTTGCGTTAGCTTCCGTAAGCTTGGCTGGCCTGCGGCTAACTACCCGCTGTCTAGGACGTGCAAGGGTTTTCGACGCTGGCGCCTACTCTCGCAGGTGCTTCCTACAGGGCAGACTGAAGCCAGTCGAAAAAGCCCCGAGGATCCACAGTTGCATGGGAGACGCGATTCCACACAGGCAGAAATAATGTATTGTCTTGAGCTCCCCAGTCTAGAAAAGGCTGCCCGAAACGACACGTGCACCTCCCGCATTCACACCAACATGCGCACCTTGAGCTTGTTTCCCCGGACAATGTCGGCCTCTCGCGCGAGCAGCTCCTCCATGTCCCAGGGCGCCGCAATGTACCGGCCCGCCAGCCACTCGCGACGCTTCGCCGCCAGGAACACCACCGTGTCGGCGCTCAGCCGCGGCGTGTCCTGCAGAGCCGCCAGCCAGCTGGCCGGCAGCCGCTTGCCCATGTCGGTGAGGACGCCGCCCGGGTGCAGGGACAGCGCCAGCACGCCGTCCGGCGTCGCGACGCCGTGGTCTGCGTCCAGCGACTCGGTGAAGCGCAGAACGGCCAGCTTGGCGGTCTGGTAGGCCGAGGCGCCCGCGACGATCTGGTTGGCGCCGATGCTGGAGACGTTGACGACCACCCGGAGGGCGCTCCTGGCTGTCCCGGGCCTCGTGCCCAGCATCAGCGGCAGAAACCCCCGCGTCACCAGGTAGACGCCCTTCAGATTGATGTTCCACGAGTTCCACCACTCGTCCGGGTCGCTGTCGGCAATCTTGGCGCGCGCCTCGTAGTAGCCGGCATTGTTGACGAGCACGTCGACGCGGGGAAACGCCTGCGCCACGGTCTCGGCGGCGGCTGCCACGCTGGCCGGGTCGGCGACGTCCAGCGGGACCGCCACCACCCGAGGGACGCGTTTCCCCGCTTCCTCGGCCGCCGCAGCTAGGGGTACAGCCAGAGCATCCACGCCAGACCGAGCCGCCACGGCGATGCCGGCCACATTGGCCCGGGCAAAGGAGAGTGCCATTTCGCGGCCAATGCCCCTGGAGGCACCCGTGATGAAGACATACTTGCCGCTCAGGTCGCACTTGGCCGAGTCGATGAACGGGTAGGTGTCTTGATGGAGTGTCTTGGTAAAGAAGATACCTGGGAAGGGGGGGGGGCTGTCAGATGCTGCCATGCAAGCGTAGAGATGCTTTCCTTTTCCCAAAAGATCAACGTACCTGCGTGCGGATCTTTGACAAATTTGGCGATATCAGGGTCCATTTCGGCCATCTTTGGGGTGTGCGGCCTGTATTTGCGTTCAAGCTGAAGTGTGCCAAGGGAGAAAGCAAAGCAAGCAGCTTTGAACCAGATCCCAGACAGCTTCATGCTGGCTGCCAGCAAGACATGTTCCCCTGTTCTTTTGTATCAACTGCCGTTCTATGCCTCCGCGGCCTCGCCCATATCTCCGGGTGCCAGGCTGCGGTATGGGCGGACAGGCCACCGGTTCTGATGCCAAAGTCCGGCATATCAGGCAAAAGCCAAGAAATTTGCTCTGCACATTGTCTCTGAAACTGGGCAGGTGTTGGCAAATCATCAGAGCAAAGCTTGTAGACATCGTCATTGCTTTGTGTCTCCTGGAGCTGCTCTTCGCGGTCACGTGTCCATGCGCGTGCTTTTGATCGTCAGAGTGACAGGCGTTGGAAGTGGGCCCCTACAAGGCTGAGGAGTCCGCAATCGGCGAATCACGACAGCCAGAGCCCAGGCGCTAAAGTGCGCTGACGCCTTGCATTATCTGAGCTGCCTTGCCCAGAACTACAGTTCTGACTCTTTTTTGCCCATCACCACCACCATCACCCAGGCTTTCGTCCATCAAGCCGCCCGCATCGAACAACTCGTCACGGCCCTGACGCAAGTGGCTTTTATTGACGGCCAAAGTCATCAAACATGCAGCGGTAGAGCCTGCGGGCTTGTGAGCTCGCCTCTCTGTTTTCTCGTCTTATTTGATCAACCTTCGTCCTCGTCCTCCTCTGCGATTACCGCACGCACCCCCCCCCCCCCCCTCCAACAGAATAATTATCTGCCGAACAAAAGACCTTCCACAAGCTTTCTCTTCCTCAGAGGATATCCGAATTTTATATACCGTCGAATTTTCTTTCCGATACTTTCCTTCCTACCGCAATAATGCCGGCCTCCAGCTCGGCCGCCTCGTCACATTCCCGGTCCCGGTCCCGGCCCAGCTCGCTGCTGCAGGACACGGGCTCGGGCCACGCCGGCAATTCTTTGGATGATGCAGACGATGACGGAGGCGGTGTCCCCGTGGAGACTCTCGTCGAGCACCTCCTCGCCGCCCGCAAAGCCCTTGGCACCATGAGCCAGGTCCTGCGCGCCAACGAGCTCGCCACCGAAGCCCGCGAACTGCACGCCGAGACCGTCGTCGCCAGCGCCCAGACTGCCTTTCTGCGCGACGGCATGCGCGCACAAACCGCCATTCTGCTGCGTTTGCGTCGCGGTATGACCCGCGCCTACGACACCGGCCGGCGCGACTTCCGTGCCCTCATCCACGCCCTCGACGCCGCCAACGGCCAGCTCCAGCACACCATGGACATTCTGCGGGCGACGACGGTGGCGGCCGTGTTTCGGCCTGCGGGCGAGGAGCCGCGGACATTGCTGGACTTTGTGGACGAGAGCGGCGTGGAGGCGCTGCGGGATGCCATCAAGGGGAGCATTGCTGAGTTGCAGGTGAGTCTAACTCTGGAGGACAAGAGTTTCCAAGCCATCCCTACATCCTACTCTGTTCTTTCTCTTTGGACTCTTTTCTTGGTGCCCTCTGCTGTCTGTCACGTTTCTCACAACCCTCCCAGGCTGCCCAGCAGTCGTTCGACGGCGACCTCCTCCGCTTCGACACGGACCTCCGGACCCTGAACAAAGCCATGACCGAGGCTCCCTCGACCCCGGCGCCTCTGCCTACCGACCTCGACATCCCCCCTGAAGACGGCCAACTCCCGGCTGTTCCCGGCGTTCCCCACATCCTTTCCTCCCTGACGAAGCGCTCACACATCATGGCCGAGAACCTCGCTTCGCTCACACGCCACTTTGATCTGTGCGTGACTGCCGTCCGCACAACCGACGGCGGCCCTGCTCTGGCCAAGTGGAAGGCCGCTCAGTCCCGGGAAGCAGGAGGAAGCCGCCGGAGCAGCACGGTCGACCCGGACAGTGGCGTCCCCGTGTCTATTTCGGGCGTCATTGCCGAGCAGGAAGCTGCTGCCGACGGTGGTGGTGGTAGTGGCGGCGGCGTGGCGGACCACCACCTGGAGCCGCTGTCGGCGCAAGACCGTGCCGAGATGCTGCAGGTTGTCTTGCAGGACGCTGCCGAGGTCGACGACGTGGTGGCCGACATGGCTGCCGAGTTAGACGAGGCCGAGGCCGAGTTTGCCATTGTGCACGCCCAGGCCGAGCTCGCCCGGGAAGCCTACAGCGGCACGGCGGCGGCCTTCCGGATCCTGGACGACATTGGCGGCCGCCTGCGCAGCTACGCGGCCGCCGAGACCGAGTTCATTGAGCGCTGGGAGAACGAGCGGGCCATTGTGGCCGACCGGCTGGCCGACATGGACGATCTCCGTGCCTTTTACGAGGGCTACCTCAACGCCTACGAGACGCTCATCCTCGAGGCCGAGCGTCGCCGCACCGTCGAGGCCAAGATCCAGACCGTCTGGCGCAAAGCCCGCGACGCTGTCGACCGCCTCGTCGAGGGCGACCGCGCCGAGCGCGAGAGCTTCCGCCAGGAGGTCGGCGAGTTCCTCCCGACAGATCTGTGGGTGGACATGGCGCGGCCGCCCCGGGGGCACGACCTCTTCGCTGCAGGTTCTTTGGCCCCAGCCGAAGGACAGGCGGGCGCTGTCACGGCAGCCGCCTCCGCCGCAGCGGCGGCGGCAGGGACGGCGACTGCCGTATCGGGCGGGAAGAAGGCGGAGACCTCCGTCGGAGCCTGTGGCAGCAGCACGATGGAGGACGCAGGCAGTTCCGGGCCTGGTGGTAGCAGCACCAGGACGGTGCTCGGCCGACGATGAGCGATCCGAGCTCTCTTGTACTACCTTTTGGGAGGGGGTTGATGTTGTATTCTACTCACGGTGATTTACAGTTTCTGGCGTTCTTTTTTTTTTTCTAACTTCTACAAGGAACATGGAAAGGAGCGTGTGTGTCAAGGGAAAGAAAGGGGTTTCACGGCGCAAGGATGAAGCATCTCAATTTCTCTCATTTACACATTTTTTTGGTCTTGGGCGGAAAGGATATCACCCGTCGTTTAGAAGATTTATTTTCAATTTATTTTATTTTCTCTGGTTATACCAAACAACGCGAGCCTCGGAGTTGGGCAACTGCTGTCAAATTGGCAATGATTTACGTCGTCGATGGTGATGCTATTATTTGTCCCCCCCCCCTTCCCCTGACTGCTTCTCACTTCACCTATCTCTTGCGAATCATCAACCCTCACTTCCCACTTGGACCGGGCTGTGCCACCGCTTTCGCATATAGCACGTGGACTTTCACAGGGCTAGCCATGCAGGTGCATCAGCTGCCTGCCTTCTCACGACAGCTACGTGGCAGATCAGCGGGCTTGGTGAGCTCCTGAAATTCCCGGGCATCCTGAATCGACCGTCGGTTCTTACCACTGCTGTCTGTCGGTGCCCCGGGCGTCCAGCAGTGTCCATTCAGGCCCACGTGTAGTGCCCGGCTGGCAACGTCCACGCAGCCAGTCTAACGTGAACAGGCAAGTGAAACAGACCTTCGCAACCAAGGCAGAGCCCCGAGAAATCCGGTAGCTACTACCACGCAAAGCCGCGAAAAGGCACGGCGGAAAACAGCAAAAGTCCAGGAATCGAACTGCTTACCCATCCTTTCTCTCTAACTATTGGAGAGTGGGGGGGGGGGTTTCCTCCTCTACGGATGGCAACAACAGGCAAACATGATAAAGCCAAAACATCCCTCCGGGACCAATCTGCCCAGGCAGCCCCGGGTGATGTTTTCCTCTTCCGATCTTTTCCAAGGCTGTACCAGTACTCGTAGGTGATATGCAGGATGCATCAAATAATGCACGACGCGCAGCAAAAGAAGGGGGGTGGGAAAGTTCAAAACACAACCCAAGAAAAGGAGGCCCATGTCCAAGGATTTCACAAGGCGCTTGGCCTATTTTTTTTCGAGGACGGAAACGCATTGTCACAGGGCCCCTCTTGGCAAGGTTCGTAGGGTCTCTGCCAGAGCGGAGAATGGAGTCTAGTATGTATCCCTCAGCCTCTCTGCTGGCTTCTTAGCATCATGAACTTTCTTTTTGGGCAGTCAAAATCAGTTTGCCCGGCCCATGCCTGAGAGGGCCGCTTGGCCTCTGCCTGCAGGATCTGACCCAAAGAAAATAAAGCACTGATACAATAGATACTCGAAACTAGGTAATAACTCTTTGCCAGCCGAGATTATCGCTGCCCCAAAAAAAAAAAACCAGAAAACCGGGCAAGGGACAAGAAATACACATCCATCATCGATCCGTATCTTCCTCCTTTTCACAAAGAGCCTAGAGTCCCCTCGTTTCCTCCCATCAGCCCATTTTGTCCCGCAGTGGAGATCATGAACAAAGTCCCGAGGGACATCCAAGAAAGGCACCCTTTCAACGCTTTGTTCCGAGCAGAGTTCCGTTCGCAAATCGGTATCTCGGCTGTGCCATGTAGGCGACAAACGGCTGCAACTACAAAACTACGCCTTGTCATATTTTTTTTTTTTTCTTTTCATTTTTCACTACAACAATCACCAGGGTAACAATGCACACATGCCCATGCAAACATTGCGAGACACTTAGTGGTATTAGTGAGATAGCAGGGGACAATCAGCTGTGCGTATCGCCCGTTTGTTCGTTTCATTTGCCCTTTTCGGAGCTTTGCATACAGAATCCAGAATAGACACGGTTCGACAGCCAATGGACAAGTCCTGCTTGCACCAAAAATGGCACTGCAACTGACAAAGTAACAGTTTCTGCATCCTCCTGTTTTATTTATTCATTCATTTTTTGTTTTCTGGTCAAACGCAATAGCATGTTCGGGCGGGAAAATGTTCGTCTACCTCTTGGCACCGGATCTGAGGGATCATGAACTTTTTTTTTTGGATTCTTCTGTGGCTCCATCTGACTTTCCGCTGTCAACCCAAGCACTTTTGCCAGCCCCATTTCTGGGCCTGAGGTCCAGTTGATGCCATGCACACCATAAACAGAGCTCGAACTAATCACTTACGTACATTGTGCGTCTCTTCCCCGAACGGGTAAAAAAGACCCCTTCCAATGGTCCTTGGCAGCAAAAAGAGCAAGTACCGCATCATATCATATGGATGGTCTGCTTTTTTCGTTGCTATCTCACTTTCTCGGGAGAGTGTGTGTCGTAAGACGGGCCGTTGCACGATCAACGCTCCACGTCCCGAGTCGGAGGTCCTCGGTCCCCCCCCCCCTCGCCCCGGTCTCCCTCCCCTTATTCTTTTGTGTTTCTAAATCCGTTTCCAGACATTCTCTACGCCCGGTGATATCATGGGCTGCCAGAAAAATGATATCCGGGGGAACTAGCAGCAGCTATCATTCTTGGGAGCCAAGGCGCCGTTTGCCCTGTAGCCGAAGGAAGCCTTCAGCCCCAACCATGTATGCACATGCCACAGCACTAGTTGTCATCACCGGATGGGAAAATAAAATACAAAAAAACGTGCTTCAATATTTTTGTTCTCTCTATCTCTTGCCGTGTCTGTTTTTACTCTCTTCTGTAGCAATTCTCCTCAGTCTTGAAGTTCACGATGCCCCATGGCCATGGAGGCATAGGTCAATATAAATGACGAAATAAATGGATACGATGTCAACAAAGAACATTGACAGTGGGGTCAAGAAATGCAAGACATCTCCTCTCCTAGCCGGTGTCATGCAAGTCTCCCGCATTTGGCATTCTTTCCCTCCTGCCTCTTGGGTAAATGTCTACGCGAATCTATCGGTCTCGGCTCCGCTCTCGGCAGCTCTACGGATAACCGTACGGGGGTGTCTCTCTTGTCTCCGCCGCGGGTATCTCGCGAACCATCTTGATTTACCAAATAGCACAGAACTGTCTATGATGTTAGTGAAATGTCCTCCGTTGTCGTCGCCATTAAGACTTGAAAAGATCATGATGTTCGGCGGGTCGGAGATGAAAGTATGATCCTTCCTTATAGAGACGGGTAGATGGCTAGGTCCGAAACGGTGATCCGTTCGGGTAAGGGTCATCTCGAATGTTCGTAGTACTTGGGAGTTTGGTGATGCGGCATTTGCCGTTTCTAGTTTTCCTTGTTTCCATTTGTTCATGCTCCTATGTGTTGCGCTGTCGCCTTAACTGCTCTGATGGTGTATAAACGCGTGGAAAGTGTGGCAAGTTGCTGAATCTGCTAACGTCTCGAAACGTAGAAACAAACGTACCTGAGATGGTGTACGAGTACACATAAGTAAGTCGCCACTCCGGTTGTGGAAACAGGTTTGGCTACAGCTCTACGGGAGATCATCATGTTAGCAAGTAAAGTGTCTGTCATATATTGGAACAGTCACGGTGCAATGCTCCCATTTCTCCTGTGGCTTTTGTGATAGCTTTGAGCTTCGGCTGAAATCACAGCACTCTTCTACGATATTCAGTGTGCTTGGTTGCGGATCATGCCCGACTGATAAACGGGAGACGTCCGGCTTGCCCGGAAACCAGCGCTTCATCCATTTCAATTGATGGTACCGGAGCTGCAATTATATGATTTTATAATATATCACCGGCTGCATCGACAGTGGCAGGTATTGTCCTGTCACTAACTGTTTTTTTTTCAAAGTCATCTTGCAATCTGCCCCGTTGCGGCAGCACGCACAAACAGCAATATAGTAGATGAGCCGCACTGCACTCAGTAAACCTATATAGTCTACGCCCAGACGTCATTGTGGTATGTTAACGGTCTCTCTATCCTTGGCAGAGGCAAATGGCTATGTTGTGTCATCTCCACAGTCTTGGAAATTCTTGGGGAACTCTTGGGAGGCCTTGGAAGAAGGTTCTTGCGTGATTGTCGGTGAGCAGAGAGGCGAGAGAGGCGAGAGAGGCGAGTCAAGCCAATGAGCCGTATGCACACACACACACACGCACACACACACAGAGAGAAAAATACGCTGACAAATCTGCAGCAGCACCGAAATAGCAAAAGAAAAGGACCAAACTAGAACACCCTCCTAGGCAGCTTTCCATAGTGTTACAATATAGAAATCAGATGGCGAGAGAGATGCCCAAAAAATGGTGGGTTGAAAACGGGATGCCAACTTCCTTGGAAGCAGAGTGGACACTAGTCACGACTCGTGCATGTGCAGAGGCAAGCTTTGCAGAGGCGAGCTTTAGGACTGAATAGTCATAGAGAGCTTGCATATACGTAAGAGACAGCGAGGGGCTTACAGGCATGTTGTGGATGGTGGACAGCCATTGATTCGGTTTTAGCAGGGCAAAGGCAGGAGGATGGTGTGGATGGGTGGGCCAGGAGAACCAGCAGAAACGAGTTTTGCGTGAGGGCCGGATGGGACGCCGGTCAATGGCCCAGCCAGGAGTACCGTGTAAAGGAGGGAGTGTGTGTGAAAAACCAGCGACCTAGATGCATGGTCGACATGCATACTGGTAAGATAAAGAGCGAAAATGCGAAAATGCGAGGCGGACAGAGGCAGTCAATCACAAGGAAAGAGGGGTCGGTTTCGTCGTGGGGATTGACGGTGTGGAAAGGAATGTGTGCTTTGGTTCCACGGCAGGCAATTCGGCTGGGTGGGTTTTTTATTTTTATTTTTATTCTTCTTAGCTTTCCATTCCAGAAACCCAGAACAACTCTCCCGATGGAAGGCACGAAGGTGCACACCCACCCTTCTTTCTGGTTCTGGGGAAGGAAGGGATGCGACCGCTTGAGGCAGGAGCTCTCCTTTGTCTCTCCTGTATCGGAGGAGGGGCGCACCTCTCTATCTCAAAGTATCGCTACACGTCCCTGCCGCCCAAAATGAAGCGAGCATTTCGTCGCACAAATTATGCAGCAATTAATTGAATCCTGTCCATGTAATATGACAAACGGAAAATCAGTCCACGGTCTCCTATGTTCACATTATTCTCACACTGTTTGTTTGTTTTTTCACATGCATTAACCGTCCCATCATCTAAATTTTTTTTCCGCGCTCGTATCTTTTATCGTTCGCAGAGACGGACACCTGTTTTTAGCTGCAGCCATAATGCCCAATAGTACGGGGCTCTTGGTTTATTGACAACCCAATTTCTTGCCTAGTATTTTCATAATACCTGCTCCCTTGGCCAGTCGCACCATTCGCCTCGACAACGGCGGGTCTAGGCCAGGAAAATTCCAGCGAACATATCGAAAATTCATGAAGGCTATGCGAGCGGGGTTCATTTTTGGCCAACAACCAACCACCAGTTGCGGTGTAGTTATCTTGCAATTCCACTACTACCATCCCTACTCTCTGCCTTGCCCGTTGGGATATGAAAATACCACCCCCCATGCGGCAGCACATAGTACGAGTATTGGCGAGGAAAAAAAAGTAAGGGAGTCTGGACAAAGGAAAGCTCATGCATACGAGGTAGAGAGAAAACAGGCTGGGGAAAAGGGAAAAAAAAGAGGGTCAGAGCTCAGCACTTCTTGCTAACCAACCATTCCATTAACTACACCCTCCCCCGGTGGGGTCTCCATACAGCCTGCAGGTTTGAGCATGCAAGGATGTTAAACGGATGGCTTGCTTTCATGTCTTCCGCAAAGCCTGGCCCATACACAGCATCGACTCAGAGCCAACAATCAGGGAGACATGGGAGGCACATCTCTTGGACTGCTACAAAGTAGCACAAAGTAGATCTACAGGGTGAAGAGGCAAAGAGAGATACAGACGTAGAACAACGGTTGGTGGCTGTAAAAACCCACCGGGTGCTAACCACCGGAGATGCAACACTTCAGTTGGCGACCCCTCTCCTGTTTCTTGTCCAGTTTCGATATTGATATGCCTGGCCCGACGCGTCTTTGCCAGCAAGAAAACGGCCAAGCTCTTCCTCCCGTCGATTGGCAGATCAGAACCGAATATACGCCAATGGCGAAGCAGAAAAGGGAAACCAACTTCCAAGAAACAAACCGGCTGCCACATTATCAAGACCTCCTTTTTTATCGTCTGGTCGAGGGGCAAGGCGAAAGCCATATGGGGCCGAGAAACGAGACGGTCGTTTTGAGAGGGCCTCTAGTCAAGTTCATCCAGCAGTTTAACACTTCCAATAGACCAACGTTCTCCAGGTCCCATTTGGCCGGAAACTAACGAGGAAGACGTGAAAAAAAGGGTTTAAAAAAAGGGTATCCGCTTCGTCGAACCGGCTTCTGCGGCGACAGTCTTTACCCCTGATTGATCGTCCTAGGCTTACTTAACGTCAAAACGGGGAGGAAAAGGGATAAGATTAACAAATAGTCTCGAAAGCGTGTCAGAGACACACAAAAAAAAAGAAAAAGAAAAAGAAAGAAAACTAGTTCTCGTGAAAAGCGTGTCATAATAGTGGAGGCAGGCGGCTGGAACGGAGACCCGGCTGATGTGACGACGATACTTGATCTGCCAGAACCTAGAGCAACAGAAAGGAGAGGGTGGATACTGAGCGACAGACGAGAAAACGGGTCCCATCTGAGCTGAACAAGAGAGGATCTACATAGTAAGCGTACGAGTGGACATTCGTTTCCATTAAAACCACCGTGGGCGTAAAGACACAGAACGGCACAACTCTGAACAAAATGCACAGTCTAAATCCAGGACGGGCGGCAAACCACACAAAACGGGAGGAACATGACAAAACCGTTCTGGCCTACCCGTACACTTTCTTTCGTGGCGACCCAGACGGGAACAGTTTGTTGCCCGGCGGACAGATGTCCCAACTTCGACCACGTTGGACTCAGGACGTTTAAACCCATTTTGTTGTTGGAAACGGGCAGTGGTTCCTCTTCCGTGGTGTTCTTGAATCATCTACTTTGGTCCAACCGACGCAAATGTCTATCTCAAACGCTTATATGGAACGTTGCAACTGAGGCTCTTTTCCGCACAGCGGGAAGGAATATTCTTCGCGGGAATGTTGAAAAAGTCGCCACAACCACCCGGCAGCTCCCATTCGGAACTCAAGCTTGATGAACAATCGACATGCAGGTAGCTGTGAGCGACACTGGCAAATACACGGCAATTGTCTGAAGCCCCTCCTTCTTTTGCATTCCAGCCTACCCCATTCTCGAGAAGCTCGGCGGTTGAGACGTAAAGGGATAGTAAAACACCGTATCCGACGCGTCCTAGATTGTGAACCCCAGCTCGGGGCTGGCCTGTTTGTGTCGGAAGTCGGCAGCTTCCAGGCACACACACATGCGCGCGCGTGGTCAATAGTGACAGGCGAAAACTTGTTGTTAGTCAGTTACTGCCTTACTCCGCGGCCCCAGACAGACAACCTTCGGGTGGGGGAAACAGGCGAGGAGAAAAATTTTCTACCCGCAGTAGTCTGGGCTATCACCAGGGGAAGGGGGGTGTTCTGGGAAAAGATGAAAAAAGGTCGTATCTCGCTGCTGTCCAATGGGCGACCTCGCCTGGTCTCTCTATGACGAGTGCACTTCGTGATACGTGCTCTTCCAGCACGCACACTCGTACTTGTGAGAGGAGGAAGGAAGAGAGTAGCTCGTCCGTCTTCCCCCCCGACCCCCCTCAAAAGCTCTTCGCTTTCTTGTCGCATGGTCCTTGGCCGCCCCAGATTCCCCACACCAGAAAAAAGCCCACCGGCCGTCCTGGTCACTAAACCTATGCAATACCTAGGCATCTGCTCTCCGAAGTTGTGAGAAGTAGACACCAACGTGGACGTTCATCTGCATGGGCCTGCCATGTTGAGTTTCAAGTCACAATGGAGGATTCGCTGTGTCCGGCAAGCCGTATGGGGCCAGGCCTAGAATAACCGAACAACGTGGTGTCGACGCGTTGCAAGCCGGTGGGCGCCGGCGGAGAAGGATCCGGGGTGTCCGTCACGCCAATGTTTTGGCAGGTCGTGAGAGGCGGGGAAAGAATCACTCTCTTTCTCTGCTCATTTCATTCTGCCTCCTTTTCTTCGACGAGACTCGACAAGATCAGAATGCCGACAAAATCGGGTAGTCACTTGACCAAATGTCCAAGCGGGCTCGCCCAGAAGCACGAACCCAAGGAACGCCTCTACCCCAGAAGAACGGTGAGCGGTGAGGGGAAAAGAGCGACGAGCATTAGTAGTAAGGGGTAACAGGGGGGTTGCCAGTGATCTAAAAGGCGGGCTGGATGGTCATGTAGGGTGGTTGGCTAGAGTTGGCGCTGTCACCCCAGCTCAACGTCCTGTTGGAGGATGTGTTGGGTGCCTGTGCGTTTTGCTTGGACCAACTGTGCGTGACCGCACGACACTTCTATCCAATGAAGGAGTTGGGGCTGGCGCGATGCAACTACCAACAGGCGACTTGTCAGCCGTAGGAAGCAGGCTGAAAAGGAGAGAACTTGACAGAAAGCACAGAAGAGACCAGAAGGAGACTCGGGGCGAATGAAAGGAGACCATCGTCTGCTCTTAAGACGACCATCGTCTGCTTGTGATATATATTCACGAGACAAATAACACAACCCAAAGCCTCGCGCGTTTGACTAGTCCTAGGTAGTGTTCGTAACCTGTACACCGTAGACTGGTCTACTTGTGACATAGAGTCTCATAGCCTGCATGAAGAGCGAGCACTCAGTAGTCGCTCGGCAGGCTCTTATGGGTTTCATTAAACTTACCCGAATTGGACATTGAAGCACACAGAAACCCGCACTTGGCATGATGGGCGGTTGAAAACAGTCCGCCTAGCCGCTAGCAAATAGCATCTGCGAACAAGACCTCCGGCGGCCAACACCGATCACAGGCGGGCAACTGGAGCAACTGATAAGGCCCCCACGCCACAGCAATCCTACTGGCCGGCGGCTGCGTTCCAGGCGTCGATTAACCTTCTATCTTGGTCAATCTGGGGAGTGCGGCGGCCACAAACTGCAGGAGGACATCGATTGGCTCGCTGGAAGGAAATAAAAATACACACACCGCCAGTTTGGAGACGAATGTGCGTCGAATCGTGTCTAGGCAATGCGTACAAGCCCGTCGTTAGATGCTGTGCAGTCTGAGCGAGCCGAGTTTGAAAGACCCAGAATTTTCGTTCCATGACGTTTTGGAAAGCCAAAAGCAGGAAAGCCGAGTTGCAATTACAAAAAGGCACAGGAGGGCAGGAGCGACTCGGCCATTGGGTGGACCAATTGCGCCTGCCCAGGATGAAACGCGCTTCTGCTCACCCCATTCGCCGTTCGACTAGGGATTCCAGTGCTGTTGTGGCCTGTTCCCGCCCACAAGGCCTGTTTTCTAGGTAATCTGGGGCAATCCCGAATGTGCAAGAAGCCCCAAAGGACAAGCCGGGCGCCCCGTGTCTCCAGGGGGGGGAGATTGGCTCAGCCGACCTGCTGAAAAGACAGGACAGAGACAAAAATCACCCCAGATTGCATCAGACCAGAAAATGCGCAGTGTACAGCCACACCCTATCTGTGGATCACCTGGACAGACAAAATTCCCAAATTCCCGTTCTACGGTACTATCGTAGTTAGGGGCGCCGAATCTCACAGAAGGCTCCTTCCCTGCGCCAGCCGCTCGTTCATTCCCCCAAGTTCCTAATCCGGTCCAGCTGGGATTATGACAGGAGCTGGTCCCAGTCGCTCCTGCCTTGAGAGCGAAATTTCACGAGGTGCAGATGACACGGGTTGGGAAAATCGCGCTTACGAACGCCCAGTCAGAGCATCGAGTCACACCCCCCCCCCCCCAACTATTACAAACACCGGCCGCAAACCAACCAGGCGGCCTTGAAGGCTGAAAACGGTGGCTGGAACAGGAAAGGGCCCGTTCTAGCATCGAAGGAAGCTACGTTTCTCTAGCGCCGGCTTGCTCAGCAACGAGGATCGTAAAGGAACTTTTGTCGTCTCATCTTGTCTTGTCTCTGGCAGGGAGGGAACCTCGCCGTGGGTTCTGAGGTGCTGTCCGGCGGTGCCGCGTATGTTTTGTCGCTTTGTCGTCATTATTTGGGGGTTGGAGCCGCTAAAAAGTCGCAAGAAAGGGCGGGTTGGGTTATCTGCCGTGGCTTCCGCGACGGCGCGCATCAACAGTCCACAATGAAAGAAACGGCAGCTCAGGCGCCACCAGTGACGTCGTGATGAGAAAGCAACCGCAGCGAGACAAAGGATGAGAATAGACACAACTAGCAGATGAGGAGATGACAGAAAATACGATACGCAAAAAAAGAAGCCAAACGGCGTGCGGGGGGGGGAAGGGAGTTGTCGCCTCCTTGAAACGAAAGCAGCGATTGGATTTATATATTTATTTATTTTTCGCAGCTAATTGCCACTTTCGGCGTCTAGTCAGTGGATGCTTTCGGTGAAGCTCTTGCCGTGCCGTAAAGTCAGCATGCCAATTGCCCTGTTGCTGTCTACATTGCCATCAAGGCTTATCGTGCGGAGTAGCTCCAGGGTAAGATCCGATTATTACACGTATATTTTTTTCTATCGTTCGGCCCGCTCGAGAGTGAATGAGCAATCGCCACCCGTTTTCCTCACGACGGTCGACGATCCATTCTTTGTTCAGCATCAACTCCCGGATGGACAGGCACTTTTCCAGGCCGTCTCACAGGGCAGAGTATGTGTGCCTGATGCCACCACAACAACCCCTGCTTAGCTGCGAAAAGAAGAGGAAAGCGTGGGGGGGCCTGCAAAGCCAAGACCTGCCACAGGCACGGAAAACAACAGACATAGAGACGGCGAGCGACATCTGCCTGGTCCCGCATTCGCGAGGTATTAGTGTCCATTTTAGCGCCTGGACAGCTCTGAGAACGACAGTATACTGCCATGGCACAATCCTTTTCTCTGACACTGGGCTGGTCAACGGTCCTAACACATTGGCACAAGAACTGCTCCTTCATCAATCGGTTGAAGAAATGAAAAAAAAAAACCCCATGCGAGAATTCAGTGGAATCAGGCCCAGCTGTCTAATATGGCATTGGTGTTTGGACAAGGGTATCTGTCGGCATTCCATCCCTTGTCTCGTGTTTGCTGCAAGATTTCTCCCTCTTTCGACAAGCGTGTTGCGGACACTGAAGACAGACAGAACGGATGAGGGCGAAACAGCATCGTTCCGGCAGGAATTCCTCGTTTTGTCACCTACGTCTGTCTCGCACAAATGGCAAACGACATGCTGCCCGTGCCGCAACACGACTCAACTCTTCGATGACGAGCACGGCAGGGAGAGCCCGTTACCATCATGAGACCTGAATATGTTGTCTTGGACCGTATGGGGTAAGAGCACTTTGGGGCCCCATGTTTTGTTCATCGGTCTAGGAACTCAGGCAAGGGAGAGATGTGGGTTGCGGTATCTCTTGACCGAGAGCGAGACTGTAACCTGACCATGCACGCAGTCTTCTCACCACGATTCTGGCCAATTACCCAGGCAGACAAAGTACGAGTAGACAAACACTACAGTGTAAGCTGCTCGCAACCAATTCGAGGTTTTCTATTTGTCTTGCCCCCCCTCCCTCCTCATGACCTAACTGTCCAATCTCGCTTGTGATGCTGTCGTGAAACCCGAGGTGTCAGCGACCGGCCTGGCGTCGCCGCAAAGTGAGAAAAGGGAGAATATCGCAAAGGGAAACCAATGCTGAGACTGTGTAGTTATTTTGCATTGATTGCATATGATTGTCTGCATATGGTGCATATGGCGGACATCCCCTCTTCTGATCGACGCCTAATCTTGCCCGTTTGGACGGCCACTTCCCCGCAAACTGGGCTGACACACCTCCTCGGGGCAGAATATTAAGGAAGCTGTCAAAGAAAGAGTGTGTATGTGAGACGACAAGTGGTATTCGAATCCCGTCAGAGACTCCTGATGGTGGCACATTCCTGCAACGTCGGTCGACTTTGACGGAGTGACATCAAGCAACCTTCTCTATCGATTTCTCTAGTGTTTCAATTGCAACTTTTTGCAATGGAGCGCAGTATCTACATTCGGTTAACACTGAACCAGTGGAAATCAATTTTCAATAAGAAGAAGAACATGGGAAAACAAAGTGTCATTCTGATGTTTTGGAAGCAAACAACGTGAATGCACTACGACGATATATTGGACGTCGCAACAATGCGACGATGTTCTGTTCTGTCCACACAGCCCACCGGGTTGCGTACATGATGCTAACGTCGCCCCGTGCCCCACTGTTGCCGATTTTATTTTAGCGACAAGTGTGGGCTCCCCTTCTCTGGAAGACCGGCACAGAGCATAAAAGTGGAGACATCGGAACAAAGCTCTGGGACCACCCTTTTCCTGTATGAGAACGTGCATGGCATAGCCCACTTTTCCGCCACACACTCTCTCCAACTCTGTTGCCAGCCTTGCGGCGCCACAGCCCACCAGCCACAGACTACAAGGCTGCCAGCTGGAGCATGGTGTGCTATTGGCCAATTCGTGATGGAGGGGCTAGGCATCCACCAGTTCAAGAGGGAAAAAAAGTGGTCTGAAAAAGCGGCAGGCAAACTTGATTTATTTTTTGGTTGCTTGCGTGCTTTGGTTACGCTTGGTTACTTCCTTTCCCCCCCCCCCTCTCGCGTCTGCTTATCTATCGGGGAATCACTACAAAACGGAGAGCCCACAATGTCACAATCCCCCGACGCACCCATTTTTATACATAGTACATCACAACCTTATCTTTTTCATCTTCTTTTTTGCCTATTACCCGTTTCTAACATTCTGACAGCAACGCGCAAATATACTGTGGATTGTAAATGCTATCAAATAGCGTCATTTTAGTTATTTCCAGTCCAGTGTTTCTTGGTAAGGGCTGAAAACCATCAAGTAGAAAAATAGCCAACCGATGGACAGGAACGTAAAAAGAAAAGAAGAAAAAAAGTAAAAGATGTCCCCTGCGAATTTTCTTGCTAGTATGGCAATCTCCCCTGGAACGTGCAGTGCATCCAGAAATGTGGCAGGCTTTGGCTGCGGAGTCACGGCACAGTGAGCGTCAAATCAAATAAGAATCGTGATAAACCCTGTTCTGCCTGGCTGTTTGCTTTTTTGTTCACCCATCCTTCCACAAGGTACCATCCATGTCAGCACCAGGTTCGCCAGAGGAGGTTGGCCCGTGTGCGTATTCTGCATCCTGCATAGTACATGGTGCACTCCACCCCCCCCCCCTCTGTTGTATTGTGGTACTCGCATGCGTGCGTCTTTGCTGCAATACTACCTGCAAGAGAGCTGCAGCGCGTAAAAAAAAAAGCATCTCCTTGGCACCTACTCCAGCTGCTCGTCTTTTATTCGACGTGTGCATCCAATGGTCGCTCTGCGTTGTCGCTCTTTTTTTCTCTTTTTTTCCTTTTTCCCTTTTTTTTGGTGGTTGTCCAATACGGTGTTGTCCTTGGGTGGAGGCGAAAACGAACGGTGCTCGACCATGTGCGTCAAAACGGAAATAACTGTCGAGACTCCGTTTTCCATAGCAGATGCCAGTTTGGACAACTAAGCTAATACCAAAGACATGGTCGTGCACACAAAAAAATAAGGCGAAAAGTAGCTGTCAGATATGAGCGCGATTTTCTTTTGTAACTGAACTAATTCACTATGAATAAGTACCATGGCATTACAAAGAAATGAAAGCGACCAAAGAGGGAGGGAATACGAAGGTGCGGCGTTTCGACAGAGCATACAAGGAGAATTGTTCTGCAAGAGAGAAACAGAGAGGGGAAGCCAGTCTGAGTCTGCTGCCAACAACATACGTACTGTCTTTCCTGCAATACAAAGACACTCGCTGTCCTCATCCGGAAGCGGCACGTTGGTGAAAGGGGAACAGAAGAGTAACGAGACATGAAGGGATGGCGGTGATGGCCAACGTAGCAAACGTGAGACAATGGGTTCGACTCCTCGTGGAGAGAGCCTGACTGTCTAGAGACCCAGAGAGAGTCAGACAGACAAAAAGGCCCAAGATTGTGTTAGATCTGTCTCTCCGCCTCCATCTTCCTCTTCCCCTCCTCCCCCTTCTCCCTTCGTGGGTGTCTCACACCCCCAAGGATGTGGCATTTTTGCGGGGTTGATGGCTGTCATACACTTTGAATGTGAAGAGAGGGAGAAAGGAGGGTGCCATTGTTCGATTCACGATAGCTGATTGGCATTGAGATGGGCGGAGGCTTTTTTTTTCTCTGGCCAACAGACCAACTGGCCTGGTACTGGCCTCCGCCCACCCACCCTCTTTCCTCTGCGCAGTTGAGCAGGAAAGGCTGAAACGTCAAGGCGTATCTCCCTCTCCCATGTGCGGTGTATCTTGCTAGCGCTAGTTTGGTATGGTATCCAACTGACGGTAGTACGCGTACTCGTACATCTACCAGTAACTAGAGAAGGTGGATGGCACACCCACACTGCAAACAACTCATACATACACCGTCAGGGATGATCGACGTCCTTGCCGGTTTTCGGATGGTGGGCAGGCCCTTATCAGTATCGTATGTATTCTCTACTCTTGTCTGTTCTCCCCAATTGATGAACACACCACCTGGCTGGTCCGGAAGCCTTCCGATGTCGTTCGTTGGCCCCTGGCCGCCTTTTCGCGCATGCATAGTGCTTGTAAATTGTCAAAGAAATGAAGCTCTTGGATGAAAGAAAGCGACGAGACAATAGGTGCGCAAACAACAATCGGGCGAGAATTTACGAGCAGATAATTGCATTAGTAAAATGGAACACAGAAAGAACTAAGTCTCGCTCTCCTTCTCCTCCTTCCTTGTTGTTGGTCCGAGTAAGATCAATGCGTCTGACAGTTTTATTTTTGGTTTTTATTTAAAAAAAAGGCCACACCCTGCCCGGCTCGCCCGGCTCGGCGGAAGTCAGTCAAAAAAGAAAAAGAAAAGACACAAATGCGACACAAGGGCCAGGGCCGGCCGTTGCGCGGACTTCTCTGTCGGATTACGATATGCGATCGAGCGCCGTGAGGCTATCGGACGGAGCAGAATGACTACATGTGGCATGTGGTCGGGTCCGGCAGCTATGGAAACCACTCTGTACGAGCACCGACCTTACCAGGAAGAGTCTCGTAGGCAGTGAGATTCACTAGAAGACGGCACAGAATGGATACGGAAGGGCCCCTCGGACCACAATAAAATCGTAAGTGAAGCAAGATGGCCTCATTTTTGGGGAGTTGCGGCATTGGGCAAGGACGAAAAAATGATACAAAATATGAGAGGAAACCAGGCCAAAAAAAAAGTTCATGATGCCAAAAAAAGCTCCACCCAGGCCAAAACGACCGTAACCCAATAAAGAAGCGAGTAAGGGGGCGCTTGGGCCATGTGCTCCTGTCGTGCTGATAACGGAACAAGCACACCAAAAAGCAACGGAAAGGCACACAGGAGCCGCATACCAAATGTACAAGTACCGTTTTTTCTCGTATGTGCCCACAATAATCCACGTCCGTTTTTCTCTCTCGTTTTCCCGCTTTCTCGCTGCAACCCCCTTGTCCCCAAACTCCGTCTCTCAAGGTGCACCATGTATCTTATCTTGGCTTACACGCGTACAAGTACGAACACAAAATACTTGTATTCTTGCCATGCAGGTGCAAATTGCCTCCTTCCTTCGCTGAATTAAGTTCTTAGATGTAACCTCGTGAAAAAAAAAAGGAAAGAAAGAATGGGACACGAAATCACTCCAAAACGGCTCGAAGATCAGGACCAGAACTACTTTGAAGGACCTCGTGCTTTCTCGAACAACACATTTTCCTGTAGGTTTCCAATTGCAACCGCCTTCTGCCTATATGATACACGCCATATTCATTTCGACGTGCATCCAGCCAGCAGTTGAGCGATTCATCCCCTCCCCGCCTTTTTGTGTGTCGTCAACCACCTTGTGCTTGTGTCATGGCAGCGAATAGACAGCAAATGCTTACGGTGAGACGAGGGGCATGGGCGCAGGAGGGAGGGTAGGGAGTCCGGCTGCCTGCTACCCTACATAGTACTTTGCATCCATCGTCCGTTGCACAGAGAAAGGGGGGGGAGCAGACAAAAGTCAAAAGGCGGGCTGCATTTTTATTTTATCTTCCTTTGTGCAAGGGAAAGGACGAGGTTTGTTCAAGTACGAAGAGTAAAATCGCGTTCCAAGACGTTCCAAGAAGTGATGTGGTTTACAGATCCTTCGTACCCCTAACTCGCTTTCTTTTTACCCTGCCCGCCTGTGCCACTTTGCCGCTTCCTTGGTTCTGTCAGAACATGACAAAAATAACAAAGACGATACACTGCAGAAAAAGAAGGAAGGAACCAGCAAGGCTTTCGGTCGCCGCCCCTCTATTCCTAAGGATCTGAACATGGGACTACGTGCTAGGACGGCATAGCCAGTGCCGACTAAAAGCAGCTAAGGCCCCGTAGAGCAACACATCTGGAGCCTTGCTTCTTGCCGTTTGCCACTGATAGCAGACCTGGCGGTGGGCTCGTAGTCTCTTCTCTTTGTGGGTTCGACTTGTGTGTTGTGGAGGGGACCAGTATTAGCGACTAGCCGTGCCGTGCTATACGAGACAGCACGGCTGCAAGACGTGCAGGCTTTTTGTCCTATGGTTCAATCGGAGTCTTGCATCGCTGCGACACTCGCCCCCCGGCCAGTGCCAAAAGGGGTATGGAGAAAGCGGCGTTGTTCGCATCCTTTTTTTCGTCCTGTTTTTCTTTGGGGTCGTGTTTCGTCTGGCGACAGGACGACAGCAAGGGGAGAGAGAACAAAGGATGGGGAGGTATTGACGAACAGGGCAGCCTTTCACAAGACCATGTCGTGATTTGTCGTCTCGGTGCTCGTGGAGAAATGGTGCAATGAAACGGATGTAAGGGTACAGATAATCCTCGGGGAGAGATACTTTGAGATTCGTTGCTTGTGCCCATACACATATCAAAATACTACTATGTATGTAACTAATACAGAGGCATAAAAAATTGCAACGACAGGGGACGAACGATCTCGATGACTGGTAAGACGTAACGGATGTGGCCCCACTCATTTTTGGTGGCCGTGGAGCTGCCCACGCAAAAAAGCCATGGTCTGAAAACGGAGAGAACTTGGCGTTGGCTTTCTGGATCGCACGGCACGCCTTGGCGCCGAGTGCGTGGGGTGATGGATGACAAAGAACAGAAGAACCCGGAAGACGGAATTGACATAGCGCTATGGTCTGGATCCTCTCACCATTCCTCGAACCGTTTCTGTAGTGGCCTTCTTCGTCCTATCAGCGTAGCCCATCACCCCACGCTAGCCTTTACAGAAGGCATGGGACAGGCGCCGATTGTTCTAGGGGGCTCTATTCGCAAGGCCAGCAAGACCGAGGCATGTTATTCATGGAATATCGCAAGAGTGTTGCTTTTTCTTCAGCTCCCCATCCTCCTGCCAAGTGTTCTGAAAACAAAAGAAAAGAAGAATACTTATTCTCTCCATGTGCGAGAAATTCCCGACCAAGGAATAACGGATGTGCCGTGTTTGCGACCACGAATGATTTCCCTGCCTTTGGTACAAATGGGGCTCTGGGTCTGTTTTTTTGCCTCTATGTGTGCGTTGAAACAGACCTTGCATCTGGCGCATCTTTTGAGCACTAAAATGTGAGATCTGATGGGGCTCGCGGGGAGCGTCGCCTGTGCTCCGGTGGGCATCTGTTTGGGGCTTCCGACCGATATACGAAAGGCACAGCTCGCCTTCGTTTACAAAGTACGTAGTTTTACCATATTGCAAAAGGGGGCGAGAAAGGCCTTTTTTTCTCGACTGTCTTTTCTTTTACCAAATCGTTTACCAGTTTCGAGGTTAGGGGGGGCCCTTGCATTATGCGCGGCTGAGACGTCCCGCCGAAAAATGGTGCAAATGGTGCCTGTCTACGGAGGCTTGGCTCGTCTATCGATATCGTGCCTCGAGAAAAAAAGAAGCCAGGCTCAGAAAGGAAAGAAACAAGGAGAGGGGCCAAAAAATGCAAAAAAAAAGACGACCCACTACTCGGACTCAACGGAGGATCCGTTTTCAAACGAACGTTGTCACCGTTGACATACAAATAAAAAAGGATCGGGAAATGTTGTAGTCAAAAGTCTCGACAACTGCATACGGACGACGGACGCCAATACGGGATAGTTGGATCTGTCATTTTTCACCTTTTCGCCTTTCTGTCGGTTTGCGTCAGGCTGTTTCGGTCCTGTCTGTCTTCGATGGTGGGCTGTCCAAATCCGAGAAACAGCTCTGTGGCATGTCGCCATCAGGGTTGCCGTGGTGTTACTATAACTACATAGTATGCGCTGATCAAAGTACGTAATCCACGCTGGGCAGGCGACCATTTTCCTTGTGTTGGGGTGTTTCCCCAGCGCTTTTCTTCATGGCAGCCTTCTCACCCTTCATCAAAATTGGATGCAACGATACAGCCGTACTTTTTTTCCTTCGCAGCATTAACGCACGCGAATTAGCCGTTGATTCATATGCCGGGGACGCATTGTGGCGACTTTGATATGCGTCGTTCCAAGATGTACGCATCTGATCTTCAGTAAAAAAACTTTTCCACCCTGCTTCTGTGCTAGCCAGATGCATAATTTCTGCGAGTGTTGGTGCTTGGGAGGGGGAAACAGCGACGAGGAAAAAAAGGCCCCATCGGTCAACCCCGAGCAGTCTGTTCACTCCATCTGGTTGGGCGCCTGGTTTTGCCTGGGTGAAAAATTTTATGGGTCGTATCAGAGGCCGACAAGGTTGGGCGGTCTTATCTTTTGCGGTCTGCGAAAACGGTGGCCCAACAGGGTATTGCATACCTGCTGTATGTAACTTGTATCTTGGCCGACTCGCGGTCTCCAACGTTTTCTGTGTGCGTACTTTTCAGTCCTGGGCTGTGGGGTTGCAGTCAGTGGCCACAGACCACAGAACAAAAAAAAAATAACATCAGACTAGTTGAAGCCAGGGATATTGCTTTGTTTTCCCCGCCTGTGGCATGCCACTGAATACGCCGTGTGTGCAGGACACAGCACGCAGTACGCAGAGCAACCCAGCACGTACCAGCACGTACCACCCCTGCCAGACACACAAGGGCCACCAAAAGGATCCCCAAAGGAACCGCACAAGAACCAGCTGCGCTCCCTGCACCCCTCCTGCAATCATCTGCAATCATGCTATTGCTCCGTTTTATGTTGTGGGGAGGGGGGAAACCTGCATTTCCTCCAGTCGGACAAGCGAGCGACAGGTAACACTTACGTGCAGCAATGCGCGACTCTTTGTACTATGTATCAATGAAGTGTTGAGGAATTGGACCAACAGAATCGCAGATACCACAGCAACCACAGAAACACGGGCACTGCCCGGCCGTTTTCTCTGCTAAGCCTTCTTACTACTCTGTGCCATTCTGTGCCATTTGGTGGTAGGCCGACTCCCCGATGTTTCGATCTGTTGCCTGACACACATACTGTGTTCACTGCTTGCGGTTTGTTGCGGTTCAGTGTCGTCCAATGCCATCCATTGGCTTTTGCTTGGCCTTGCTTGGTCTTTGGTTGCTCATGCATACTACGGTAAATAATACGTGAGATTGGGGAAGGAGGCCAAAAAAAAGACACAGACACCCATAATGCCGACCGCCTCTCCTTTGACACATTGGCCACATCGACCACATCTGGGACGCGTTTCGTCGCGAGAAACAACGAAAAATAGACCGGGCTGGCCTGACGGGGCATATCAGATCTGCGGTCGTTCTTGGGAATGCTCCCTTTCTTCCCGAGCGCACCGTTTCATTCAGACCCTCTTTCGGGCTCTTTCGGTGCTTCTTATTGACCTATGTCTTTGTGCAGGACGGGAAGGCGCGACGGGGGTGATTTTCGCCTTCTTGCTACGGCGGACTTTGGCAAACTCGCCAAATTCTGCGATTGGCCGTTCGCAATCTGGGGTTCAAGACCCATCGAGATGATTCGCAAAAGGCATGCGGTTGTCTGCCTGTTGTTTGGCCTGTCCTGCCTTTGGGTGTCCTTTTCTGGTGTGTGCCAGCCTTCTGCCTGCATATTGGTGGCGCACAAACCAACGAACATTTCGCCGACCAACGTTCTTTCCTTCTTTCTTCCTCGACCTCACAGCCTGCACCGCCAGCCAGTTTGAAAAAAAAAATAAAGAAACCTGAAGTGCCCACTTCATTTCCGCATCTGCAGCTTCAAGTTCAACCGCCACCCTGCACGTGCCGAATTGTCGGCGCGTAATCTGTAGCATGCAAAGCCATGCGCCACGAACAAGCGCCCTCTTTTTATTGTTTGGTCGTTCTTCCCGTACGCATCCATTTGAAGAAGTGGTAGCAGATAGAGATGGCAGCGCCAGACAATAAGTCCAGCATCCTTTCTACGAGTAGAACGTGCGAGTAGGCACATGCATCTAGGAGCAGGGCGCTTTTTTCTCTCGCCCCCATTGCTCCTTCCGCGCTTCCACGTTCTACGGTGGCCTATTGTCTTCCAAGGGACGGAATCTGGAGAGGAATGCGCAACCCAGACACAGCCAACCCACCGCCAAGCGCAGACACCATCGACACAGAAGGAAGGAGCTGGGGTCCTCTGCTATTAAACACTCGCAGAATCTTACGAGGAAGGCGATTTCCTGGCGCTAGACCGCCTCTAGACGGGACCACTCAAGACCTGAAGCACTCTCCATGGCGAAGACCACTCCAGCCACCCTCTAGTTAACCACCACTTAAAGTTTTATCCAGCTCTGGCGACGGGAGAGCGCTAATACACTTGCTGGAACCCTGGTAGTGCGATGCGTTAGTAAGATATGGTAGACCCAACAGCGTCTCCCTCGCGCTACCTTGCCGTGGCTTCCACCTTCCGGGCGGGCATGGTGTGTTCAGGGACCGGGGGTCGCTTTATTGGCTTTCCGTTTTGGCGGAGCCCAGTAAAGTCCGTCCACCGGCCGCCCCTTCCCAGTTGTCCACCCATCGTGCAATGGGACAGGAAACGTCTGCATCGTGGCCGTAGATGTCATGGACAATGTGGTCACCGATGGGCTCGCCTCATACGATGGCGGCAATGACGGTTTATGGGCGAGCCAGGGTACCCCGTGTGGACCTGATGCAGGCACAAAGTGCCGGAGTCTCTCAGGAGTTAGCCACCATGCCAATGCACAAACGCACCCAGCCGAGACAAGGGCGATTCTCGTTTTTATTAATCTGGGCGAGGGCGTCAAAGACCGGTCTCCGGGGTCGTCACTGCTCATGCCAGTCGAAGTTGCCGTCTGGGGCTGCACGCGGCTGTGTCTCACAGCAGGAAGAATGCAGGCGAACATGCAAGTCCGTCACATTGCAAAACGGAGATGAAAACGGAGGGGTTCGAGAAATTCAACAGAACTTACAAGGTACACCCCCCCTTGTCAGCGCTATCGGCGTACACTGGAACGGTCGCTGCTAAAGGCAGATCAAAAAAAAAAATTTGAGCGACAAGAAGACAAAAAAATAGCGACAAAAAAAGCCCAAGCTGCGCTAACGAACCATTCCCGGTCGCGCTAAATCCACGCCTCCCACCCACCACCACCCACTGCCCACACCACCCATGTTCGACACCACCACCACCACCTCTGCCACGCCGTCGCCTCCGAAGAGCAAAAAGCCCACTGCCCACTTCGTTTGCTCGACATAAACCTTCACTCCCCCCCCTCGAGCCCACACCTCACCGTCGTCCTCCTCTCCTTCCCTCCCCTTCTTTATCTCTCCCTCTTCACAGCAAGTTTTTGTTGTTGAATGAATCGTCAAGTCCCTCAAGGTCCCTTTTATCTTGCGGTTGACGAACCGGACCGGCCAAACAAAACAGGGCATCAGGTTGTTTTTCTTTGCATCGTCTGTTTGTTCTGTTTCTTTTGATACCTCGTCATTTTTCTCTTCGTTTTCGGGAGACAAAGATAAGCAGCAAGAGAGAGATATATCGTACGCCGTATATCTCCAGACACAACATTGTCGACTTGTCCCTCCAACCGCCCGGGTCGACAGAGCTTCTTTTTTTTCCCCTTCGCAATATCGTCTTCTTTTCCCTCAATTCCTCTTCGCCGTTGTATTCTTACTTTTTCCTCTCACACCTTCCCTCGACCTCCTTCCTGTCGCTGGCGACAAATACCCGGTCTTGTCACAGACAATTGCACTGGGATTTGCCTCAACTCGCCTCGTCTGTCGCGCATATCGTCTCTTGATCTGCCTCGTGTGCTTGTTGTGAGCCTGCATAGAGTTATTGGTTCAGCTGCTGGAATATTGCCTGAACGTTCTTCGTTGCAGCTCGCCCTCGCCTTTCCGGTCATAGTAAGTACAAGCAGCAAACCAATTCACACATCTCGGTGTATGAGCGAGCCTCTTTTCCAACAGCCCCCCAACCTGGACCTTCCTCGTGAACAACGCCAAAAAATTGCATTACACCAAGAAGAAGCAACAACCCAAGCACTCGCCACAATTCTTTTATATAAGAGACCAGCATCCGCACCCGCCTGCCAGTTTCCCACACCTATGCTTTCGTCCTCCATCTCTCCTTCCAGCCTCGCCGGTCATGTCTGCCGTACTCACCTTTTGCTAACAACGCTGCTTCCTCCAGTCTCGCCAATCTTAGAGAGTGGCCACGATCCTTATGGTCTTGATATCACCACCATCCTATCCGACCTCCTAACTCTCCTCCTCGAAGCCGCCCTTTGTGTGGCCCTCTACGCAGTATTCCTTATATACCGACTCTTCTTCCCCAACACCCCAGAACACGCACCAACAACAGCTTGGGCAAGCCCAGCTGGCGGGGATGCCTTATACTCCTCCTCTCCACCGCTCTCCTTCCTCGTCCGTTGCCTCGTCCCCTCCTGAACTCAGCCGCCGGTCCTCTCTGTATTCCGTCAAGTCCACCACTTCGACCAGCACCCATGCCACGCTTCCTCGCTCCTCTTCGTATTTAACCAGACACCGGCGGACTCCGTCGGCTGTCGCCTCTGATCCGGCTTTCCAGCCCACGCCGCCAGCAACCTCTGAGAACCTGGTCGGCATGGTGGCCGTCAACCACATCCACGATGAGAACAGCAGCCTCCGGCAGTCGCCGCCACCTGTGACGGGCGGCCGACGGATACCCAATGGCGCGGTTATCTCGCCTCCCGAGTCGCCCGCAAACGGCAGTGACGATGACGAGCCTGCTCCGGAGAAGCGTGGACGGCAAATTGAGGACCCGGACGAGCTCAAACAGCTGCACGAAGCTATCAGCCAGCTGCCCCGTCGCCGAGAAACGTCGCCGAGCGAGACCTCCGACACTGGCGTGCCCATGGTGCGACCACTGCCCGCGGCCGACCTGATCCACCACAGCTTTAGCACCAGCTCGCTAGATCAGCTCTCGCGGAGAAGTGCTCTGATCGCCCGCAGCACCAGCACACACAGCAACGGTCGCCGCGTCTCTCACTTCCGCTCTGCGACCGAGCCGAACGTGTCTGCGTCGCCATGCAGCAGTTCTTTGACGGGGTCGGACGAGGAAGACATCGACCCCAACTTCAAGCCACAGATGGTCCGCAAGAAGTCGGGCGAGCTGGTTCGCCCAGCTCTCCGCCTCGGCTCGCGGCGCCGTCCTTCCAGCATGCCCGGCACGCCGACCTTCTCCAAGGCTGTGCACTTTGACTCCCACCTCGAGCATGTGCGCCATTTCTTGCAGGTCGACCGTCCGCTAGCTGTCAGCGCTGGCTCTTCGCCCGTCGAGACCTACGACAGCGAGACTGAATACCCCTTTGGCGGTGACAGTGCCAGCGCGAAACCTGTGCGGCGTACTCCACCGTTTGAATGGGAGCTCACTCTCACCAAGTTCCCTATCGACTCGCCTGCTCGCAAGGCTCTCCCAGTCCGGTTGGAGCGCGTTTGGCTCTCTCCCGACCAGAAGTCTCTTCTGGGTTCTGTGGCCGTTCAGAACTTGGCCTTTTCCAAGTGGGTGGTGTGCCGCTTTACCATGGACTACTGGAAGACGACGTCCGAAGTAGCCGCCGAGTACTCTGCGGAGATTCTTCCTCGCGTGACCCCCGAGGGCCACGACCGCTTCAACTTTGCCATCAAGCTGTCCGACACCGCCAACTTGGAGAACAAAACGCTCTATTTTTGCATTCGGTACAATGTTGACGGCAAGGAGTTTTGGGACAGCAACGGCGGCAGCAACTTCCAGGTCGACTTCAAGAAGAAGATGCTGCCCATCAACGGCAAGGCTGGCATGCGAGATGGCCACAGCCTGCCTCGCAGCAACCGACGGATGAACCAGTCTTCCGCCCAACGCCCGGTGTCTATGCCGGCCACGCTGGACGAGTTTGGCAATGGCAGCAACCTCATGTTCGACCAGTCGCTGCAAGACTACCTCGGCGAGCCGGCACCCCGTCTCAAGTCGTCGCAGTCGACGTCTAGCATCCCGAGCGACAACCTGTCCAACCGCCTGCCGACGCCTAGCGGCCAAGCCTTTGCTAACCGCTACGACTTTGGCGCTTCCCTCAGTGCCGCTATGCTGGCGGCCAAGGACTCGCTCGCCAATGGCAAGGATGCCTTGTACATGAAGCCCAACAAGCGCGCCGGCATTGTCAGCCCGCCCCCTTCCACCAAGGCGGCCACAAACTCCGCTGCCAACACGTCGTCCTCTTCGGCTGCCAGCACTGGCAAGCCGCCGCTCGCCGTCAACACGTCCCAGCAGAAGCCCAACACAATATCGCTACCCGTCGCCGCCCTGGACCGCGACTCCCGTGCAATCCTGGCAGGGTCTGGCGCTCTATATGGCCCGGGTGGCATCGCGTCCAAGTCGTATGACGAAATCGTCAGCAAATACTGCTTTGTACGTACCTCTCCCGGGTCATTCGACCACCATCCTCAGCCTCCCGTCGCATCCAATCCGAAAAACATGAACTAACGTGTCGCTTTTCCTTTGTCCTTAGTATGTCCCCAACCAATCCAGCCAACCGAGGGACACCGCCATGCACATTGGGCAGATCGATGGCGCGAACGGCGAACTGGTAACACAAAGTCAGACCGGCAGTCCGACATCCTCCAGCTCGGAGGGCAGCCCCCTTCAGATGGGCGGGTATTACCCGCATCCACCCACAGCTGTCCGCCATAGCATGACGGCAGGATACCACAATAACTTTGGGCACTCGGCGGTCCCTACGATGTCTGCTAAGAATGAGAGGGACCAACGGCCTCGGAGCATGGAAGCAGTCACGATGATTGCTGCTACTGCTCCTTCAGCGACGAATTCGACGACAAGCAGCAGCCGCTCTGCATCGCCCGCTTCCCCGGCATCAATGGTCGGTGCGTTTCCACCATTCGCAGCAACACCGACACCGCCTGCGGACTTTGCGTTTCAGCACATGAAAGAGCGTTTCCCTTTCGTCGGCGCTGATGCGCACGCAGCGCCTGCTATTCGTGGTTAGGGGCTCGAGCGACAGCGGCTTGTGTCAAAACCGGGAAATCAAGATCATAACATGCCTGTTATGGACCGGACTGGCGATTCTAAAGGCGAAATATACTTTTTCTTCCCGCCTTTGCCGGACTCACCTCTACCTATCTACAAATATCCACCGCGAACCTAGGCATCCTGCAACTGCATTTTGCATCTGCAAGATGCCCTTCGTCTACGATTACTCTTTTTCTCTTCGACATTATTTCCTTTGTTCTTTTACTTTCTGCTACGTTCGTTCACGGTTCATGCATGCGCGGGAAAAGGATTAGGCGTTTAGCAAGATAAGCTACTTGTTTTGAAATTGCTTTTATTCAGCACGGTATGGGAATCCCCACGATAGTTTGCGATCAAGGGGAAACAATTGGTTGGTTTGATATTTGTTTCGGGCAACAGGATTCGGGAAACTGGAGTTTGGTTCTGCTTTTTTCTTCATTTTTCTTTCTTTTCATATGGCGTCTTGGATCCCTCAGAACCTTCACTCTTTGGAAGCGAAGCGGCAGATTGCAGCAAAATGGAGCTCTGGTTTTCTAATGCTTAATTTCTTTTTCATGTCTTTATCCCTCAGTTTTATCATGGCGTGTGTGTCCTTTTTTCAAAACGACCTAGATGGTATTTTATTTTTTTTGCCTTTCCATGGTTATATTTTTCTCTGTGGTTTTGTGTGTGCCTATTTTCTCTCGGTCGTGTTTCCTCTCTCAAGGACACTGCGGAAGGCCAGGGTACGAAAGGGGACCAAAAATGGGCGACGGCGTCATACGTTCTGTGGCAGGATTGAGATTGGACCGAGTCAGCCAAACAAGAAAACGATGACCCGACGAGAATGACTTTAAAATATGAACAAGAAAAAAAATGGTACGAAGCTAGATCAAATGGGATTTTGGTATGGCTGCACGTTTATGACTCCAGTTCCAGATTGCGATTGATAGACAAAACATGGTATGTTTCCCAACAGAAAAACTGCAATGTTTTGGCCGTTGGGTGAATGCTACTAAGGTGAGATTGTGAAATTACTTTCTGAGGGATCATTAAGATCAGTTGGATGACCTGCCGGGTGTATGCGCCCTTGGTTGTGTGGATGCCAAGAATGATGGCCATACGTCGGGCATAAAGAGGGAACAAGAATAAAGGACCCTACGCTGGGCTGCATATCGGGTTGTTTTTAATCTGATTATGTGTATGGCTTGACGTGATGTACGATGATGTCTTATTTTTGGGGGGTCGGCTCTGTTGTATCTCTGTCGGCCATACAAAGCAAGCCAACCAAGCTCTCCAGCCACGGCCCCCACCCTGTCCAGGGATCCTAGGACCAACAATAACGGTGCGAAACGCCATACTAGGCCAGCTAGCCAATCAAATTACACCATTCCAGCAAGGGAGTAAACTTGTGGGGGAACCGAGACTTCTGACATCGGAGAAATGTGGTGATCGGCCATAATTGCCCGGCCATGCAAGACCCTACGAATCTTGGTGAACAATTTGCTTCTGTAGTTTGTGTATTCAGCCGATGCGCATAAAAGGAATCTACCGAAAATTTACAGTTCTTCGAGTGCATTTGTTTTGTTTTGTTTTATTTTTCAATCGATAGATAGTTTTGATTCACACTTTTTGTTCAAGTTCAATTTAACATTTTGTTTAAATGCAAGGTGTCGAGCTCAGCAAAGTCTTTACCGCTACACAATTTCCAAATGCAGAAGCCACAGAGGCGATATGCTTTGCACTACCAACCAACAATGGTCACAACGGATACAGACCACTACTGGAGTATACTCGTGGCTCAGTATCGCTTCCTATGACAACAGCCAGACAACGTAACGGAAACACAAGGCATATGGGAAAGTCGAGCATGGGTTCAGAATGCAAGTGGCATAAGGGTTTTGTTTTGTTTTGTTTTGTTCAAGCTTATTATTCTATTCTTCTTCATTTCTTTTTCTTCTTGTTTTATTTTCTTTGCATCAACAGGGGTTTCTTCTTTTCCCCGACTTCAGTGGCTGTGCTAACATGAATTTCGTCAAATTGACCACCATATTGATGCTTTTTATTTTCCCACTTGACAATCATTTTTTGTTTATCTATCTCCCAAGACTCCCAGAAGAAAATGTCTCTGGACTCTCCGTATATGTCCAGTCCCTTGGTATTTCGCAATTGTACACTCCGGATATGCCTTTCAGAACCAAAAGCAAAAAAACAAAAACACAAAAAGAACCCATCGTAAATAACTACTTCCCACACATATCACCATATCCACGTGTTTATACATTTCCCCAATCCCACTGTCCATACGCAAATCCTCCAAATGTATCCTGTCTGGGAGACCTTGATGAGCCCCCCCCCCCCAAAGCTAAAGCCAGTCCCTCTTTCCCAAAGACATGTTGTTCTCTCCAACGCGCACCGCATCCAGCATCCCGTCCGCCCAGTCCTCCAGCGGCAGTACGGCATCGGTCAGTACCTGCGACCGCATGGCACCCAGGCCGTGCACGGAGGAGACCAACACCTCGGTATCGTGCAGGCCCTCGCGGCGGTGCAGGGAAGCCAACAGACGCGTCGCCCGCGAACACACCTCGTCGTCGAGGGCCTTGACGACCAGGACAAAGAGGGCAGCCACGACGCCCGTCTCAGAGGAGAAGCTGCGCCCAGGAGATCTTGGGAGGCACGAGGTTGATGTTGCCTGCGCGTTGTTGCCGTTGTTGCCGTTGTTGTTGTTGTTGTTGTTGTTATGGAAAATACTGTTTCCAGTACTGTTTCCAGCCGCGGCGGTCGTCCCCGTCCCCGTCGCCTGGCCATGCAGGATCCCATCGTAGGTGTCCAGCAGGGCCCGCAGCTCGTAGTTTGGGGTGCTGCGGAAGGGCTCAAAGTTGTTGGGAAAGTTGCTCCGGAGCAGCAGATACATGATGTGCATCTGGCAGCTGAGCACCTTGGTGGCGACAAAGTTGAACGCCGGAGGGTCGTCTGGGCTGCTGCTGTTGTTGCGGTTGTTCCGGGCATCCGGGCTGTGGACGGACGTGCCTCTGGGTTGTTTTTGTTTTCCGCGGGCCTGTCGTTGTTGCCGTGCCCTTTGCCTTCGTTGCTGTTGTTGTTGTTGTTGTCGATCCTCGCCAGGCCTGTCGCCGGCCTCCGTGTCTTCTGTCGTACCCATCATAGTGGTGCCGGCCTTGGCCCGGGCCTCGGCGGCTTCCACCATCGCCAGCCGGTGTCGCTCCACCAGCAGGTCCGTCTTCACCTGCCACGCGCGGATCTGCTGCTCCAGCAGCGCCTTTTCGGCCCGCACGGCCGGCGGCAGCTGCTCCCGCGGCCACTCCCACATGTGTTTCCCGCCCACCATGAACCGCACGATCCAGTTCTGCAGGCGCACGGCTGCCCACTGCGCCGTCTTGGGGTCCGGAAAGGCCCCCGCCTCGTTCAGCGTGGGCAGTCCCGTCGTGCGCCGCTGCAGCGGCGTGACCAGCTGCAGGAACGGGATGCGGCGGTCGTCGAACATGGCCGCCTGCACGTCCAGCCGCACAAACACCTCCACCAGGTCTTCGAGGCCGGCGAGGTGTGACCGGTCAATCTGCCCGCCCGGCGACGCCAGGATGCGCAGCCCGTTCTCCACGTGCCGCAGCGCGCCCTCGGCGTTGCCCAGGGCGCTCTCAAAGGCGCACAGCAGCGCGCAGCAGACAAGGGTGACGCCGCGCGGGGGTGCACCCCCTCCACCACCACCACCACCACCACCACCACCACCACCATTGCTGCTACTGGCACCGCCGTTCTCCGTACTGGTGTTGTTGTCGTCGACGGGTGGACTGGGGCGGTCGATGCGTTTCTGGAGGGCGCGCAGGGCACGGCCGTAGTTGCGGAGGGCTTCCTGTTCGAGGGCGGCGGGGACCTTGGGACGGGCGTTGGTGAGAGTGCTGTTGTTGTTGCTGGTGCTGCCGCCGCCAAGATTCTGGCTGTGGAGCAAGTCGTCGCCGGTGGGCGGTGAGGCGGACCACCGCTCGGAAGACGAGCCGTGTTGGGAAGAGGCAACAGATGCGGTCGAGGTCTCGCCGCTGCCGCCGCCGCCGGCGACGCCGGCCAGCAGAGACTGGCCCGTGTCGGCGGCCACGTACTGCAGATGCAGCGAGCTCAGGGCCACGACGGCATGGCGCACGGCCGGCTCGTCGTGGCTGGCCTGCAGGACGGTGCGGGTCCAAAAGTCGGGGGCCAGGTAGCCGCCGATGTCGCGGCCGCCCTGGACGCAGAAGTAGTGCAGCAGCTGGCGGTCGCGCTGGCTGCCGGGCACGCGGAAGGGCAGCGAGTAGTTGCCGGCGGTCATGAGGATAGGGAGAGGAGCCGCAGGCATGACGGCCCGGCGCGACGAGGAAGCGGCTCCTCCTGCTGCTCCTCTTGCTCCTGCTCCTCCTCCATGACCCCCTTCCCCATCTCCACCGTCGTCTACAGTCCCAGGGTGGCTGCCAGCACGCCCACCACTACTGGATGGCCCTGGTGGTGTCGTGTAGCCGTCACATTTGCGGCCGGTGGCCAGACAGCGCCGACAGAAAGGCTTGCCTTCATCGCACTTGACGCGCCGTGTCCTGTCCAAGTAGAGAAAAAAACCCACCCGAAAAAAACGTCAGTGCTTGCGCGTTTCTCTCGCTGGCCCAGTCGGCTCGCACAGCTTCTTCTATGGGCTCGCCGGGGATTTGTCTTCGGCCCAGCCCGTCCACAAACAAACTTACCGGCAGGTAATGCAACCCGTCTTCACTCTGGGCGTGCTAATCCGTGCCATATCTTCTACGCATGGTCGGGCGATCCACGGGGTCGGGTAGGCGTATGGGGGGGTAGGGGTCGTTTGGGAGGGAGTAGACGAGAGAAGGGGAGAGGCAAGTCCGAAGAAAGCTGGCTGCTGCAGCCGTCGTCTATTTCTCAACGGCTGCCCTGGACTTTTTGGGGGAGTGGGTGTGTGCGTGCGTGCGTGCGTGCGTGCGTGCGTATGTGTGTAGGTGTTGCGGTCATGGAAAAGGAGCCACACGAAAAAAACGGCCCGTCCTTGTCTCTTTATTTTATTTCGCGCTCGCCCCGTAGCGTGCGATCAATGCGAGGTTGAGCCAAGACAAATACAGCATGGGAGGCATGGATCATGGCCGGGCTCGCCGTCGACTACGACCAGCCGTGTCTGGTGTTGGCATTCATGTTCTGTAGACAGGATACGGGTTGGCCTGTGAGATAGTTCCCAAGCAACTATGCTCAGCCGCGTGGGTTGCGTTGCGCGAGTTGCCTGGGGTGTGGACAAGAGCGGCCTGGCAATGGGATGTCGTGCTAGATCCGTGCCGGCATAGGGAACTACTCCGGCGGCCCAATTCCAAACATTCTCCAAGTCACCCAGTGCCCAGACAAGCCAGAGGAAGCACCAGCGAACGACCCGATAATTTTTCAAGGTGGTGCGCAGGAGGCAATATGGGGGGGGGGCTGTACAATGTAACGGCCATGTAAGCTTTGCCTGCTAGGGTCATGGTGCAGCTGTTGCCCGACAGGGCTGGGTGTGGCATCCCTACAACGTTGTATGACAATAGTTGGTGATCGCGGGCAGAAGCTACGGGTTGCCGCACAAGTACGCCAGCACCCTGCATCTCGGTCTTGGCTGCCCGAGAGCGGTTGGCCATGCCAGGCCGTCGGTGTTGGCCCCTGGGAGGACGTGCCGGGCTTGGGGCACTGCGATCATCCGATGCAGGACCGGCCAAATGCCCTTACCAGGAAGATGCTAGCAAATTAGGCAGCCATGAACAAGCTACAAAAGCACTAGCTCGTGTGGCGCGGGATGCTCCTCCTGTCTTTGGCAAGACGTCTTGCATCCATCTGAAGCTGGGGAAGCCGCCATGGCCTGTCGTTGGCCGGGCTTGCGGCTGCCTACTCGCAGGGAAGACGACCAAGGCTGCCAACAAGACAGGGGGCCACACAAGGCGCAGAACGAGCCACACAAGAAACTAGACAAGGAGTAGACGAACCTGTCTCCGTACACCGTAGTTACTCGGCCCAGAGCTAATTGTTCGCATTCGTCTAAGTGGCCCTGAACGGGACCGTATGGGCGGCCAATGCATGGGCCGCAGTTTCATGGGCCCTTCCATGGCCTGATCCTCCCATTCTCTGAAGCAACCCTACCGTCAACGTCGCCACCCAAACGGTGGCCAGACAATGGGAATCTGTCCAAGTGTCTGTTGGCGAACGACAGGACTGCCCGGGGGGGTATTGCCGTACACAGTCATGGATGCTGGAAACCGTTGTCATCAGATGGGTGTTGTTTTGGTTGTATGTACAGAAGCCGGAGCTGAAAACGAAAATACAAATAGAAAAGAGGAGACAGGAGACAAGAAAGACTAACAAAGAACTGCTGCCAGACAACCAATACACAAAAAAACTGTCGACCAAAAAAAAAACAAAAACAAAAACACAAATAGAGAGATGCAACCAAGAGACAGGAACCAAAGAAACCCACCAGAGAGAGAGCCCACCAGAGAAAGACCACTTCCCTCATCCCCGTTCTGCCTGCTTGTCGGGTCGTCTACGCAATTCCTAATTCCTCCACGGCTCAGCCGTGCGAAAACAAGACAAAAAAAAACGATAAAAGAATACACACAAATCCTTTGTTCCAAATGAGTCTAGCTTTTTTTTTTCTCTCTTTCTGGTTCTGTCGGTTTCTTTCCTGTCTAATTTCCTCTTTTCGCTCTTTCCCCAAACGGCCGCTCGTATTGTCACCAATTGCAAAGCCTCCTGCTCTCAACAACGTAACCGTACTTGGAAAGGAATCATCGCATGGCTTTTTGGGTTGCCCGATCCCTCCCCATGTTGAGAGAAATGCAAGATTTGCAAAACACGTTCGGTGGTCAATGCAAGAAACCGTGGGGTCTTCTTTCCAATTCTATCACCCTCCCCCACACCCTGCGTCTTCCCCTGCATCTCGATGAACGCGTCCTGGCGGAGTTCCCCCCTTACGAGGATTCCTCCTGAGCGAAGCCAAGGTGCCGGGCCCACCGGAGGCTGCCCCGGAACTCGTCGCGGCGCATACGCGGACCCCGGGGAGAGACAGCATCGTCGCTACGCTTGTTGTTGTTGTTCTTGTTCGAGTTGGCGTTGCTGTTCTTGCTGCCCTTGGACTTCTTGGTGCTGGTTGCCGTGGCGGCCGACGTCGTGGTCGTGGCTGTTGTGTCGGCCGACGCGGCCGAGGTGGCATCAGCAGCCGCAGCAGCGTTGTTGTTGGCAGCGGCCGCTTCCGGAGTCTGGACCTCGGACGCCTTGGTAGTCACGCTGGCCGCCAGCAGAGCGTTGGCGCTGGCCAGGTTGGCCTTGGCCTGGTCGGTGCCGGCATTGGCGTTGCCAGCAAGGGCCACGGGAAGATCCTGCTGGTCCTGGAGGACCTGCTTGTCGACGGTGTCGAGAGAAGCGGCGGTGGCAATGTTGGCGGGGGTGTTGACCTTGGCGGTGGTGTCGACCTGCTGGACGGCGAAGCAGCCACCAAAGGGACCAGCCACGGCGTTGTTGCGGCAGCGGACAGTGCAGATGTTGCCAGTGGAGGCTACCGATAAAGGCGATTAGCAATGAGCGAAGCGAGGAAGGAAAACGAGGAAAGAAACTTACCACCAGTGCAGTTCAGGCTGTCAGGCATGGTGACGGTAATGTTAAAGTCCTGCTCCTTGGCCTGGGAGAGGCCGTTGACACCCGGGATGTTGTTGGTGACAGTCAGGTTCTGCGAGATGGTGCCCGTGTTGCTGGTCTCGTCGAGGTCGCAGACGTACGGGCCGGCACCATCGGCGTTGACCTGGTGGATGGTCACGGTCAGCTGGCTGCCAGACTGGACCTGGGTGATGGCACCCGCTGCCAGGGCATTCTCGGTGTTCTCGCCGACGTCAATGTTGCCAGTCAGCTCCGTGCGGCCGCACTGGTTCACGACGTTGGAGGCAATCTCGGCATCGCGGATGATGGTGGTGTCCTGCTGGCAAGGCGAGATGGACGTGCAGTTGCGAGGGATGTTGGCGTCGACTAGACGTTGGTTAGTATGGTCCCATGGTTCCCCGTTGACTCGACAAGTGACGACTTACCCTGGAAGCCAACACTGGCCGGCGAACCCGAGATACCCTGGGCGTTGAGGATCACACCGTGGGCGTTGGCAAGTGCCAGGAAGGCAGATGCAGACAGGATGCTTGAAGAATGCATGGTGAAAGATGTGTAGTCAAAAAGAAGAAAAAAAAAGATTCGAAAAAGAGACAAACTTGACGAGAGAAAGAATAGATGCCAAAGAAAAGATAGAGCCCAGCCCTAAAGGAGAGTTTTGAATGTGCGAAAAAAAAAAGAAAGAGAAAATGAGGAAATTATAAAGTCAGATCGTCAAGACCTGAGAGATCATCAAGATCTGGATGAGAAGTGAAGGGGATAATAAAAGAAGAGAAGAAAAAGGAGGAAGAAAAGAAAGAATAGGCGATACCGACAAGAACGAGAAACTGGGATGGGCTGGTGATCAGGATTTCCCAAGCGGCAGAGACAGTCAGGAGAGATATGATCAACCCTTATATGCGAGAGATCCCGTCCTCTGTTGTTTCCTCATGCCCATGCCGCCGTGGTAAAACAACAAACATTGCGTCCCAAAAAGGGGGCCTAGTCCTGTCTCTCATTTGCCTTTTTTTTTTTTTGCGACAACCCGCACCCACTCTGGCCACCCGCCATGAGACAGGAGGGAGGCTCTGTCGCGGGTACGAGGGTTGTGCAGGAGGTTTCCAGGGTCAACAGGGTCACAGGGTACCACCCATCGTGTAAGCCAAAACGAGAGAAGCTTGTCTCTGCAAGAGCCTTTTTTTCTCTTTCTTTTCGTGTCTGTGGCCCGCACCGGGGCTGTCCCGTCTGTCCCCGCTAACTGACAATGGGGTTTGTCATCTGCTGGCAGTCCAGTCGGTTAGATCTGGAAGGAGTTCGAGTTACATCTAGGTGGTCCAGTTTCCTAGAATAGGGAGTACGATACTCCCTCGGCGTTCCCTTGGAGGCTACCCCCCTGCCCGCTTGGTATGCTCGTTGTAGTATGTAGTACGAGTACATCGCTTTGGTATGGCACTCTGCTTGTTTCCAATATCTACGGCGGTTAACAGAGAAGGGGGAAAAAAAGGGGGGGGGTGTTGGGTATAAGCTTTG